>CM055125.1:307488607-307616107 GCA_029206835.1 Rana muscosa | reverse complement strand
CTCCTTGTTGCGAAGCACAAACTCCTTAACCTCCTGTTGTTGGGGTTGTGACAAGGTGGCTGCTATTCCAACCTCAGGAATCACGCAACCAGTTTGAGCTGGTGACCAAGTGTCTGCGACTAGGGACTCTCTATCCCTCCAGGCTTTCAACAGATTAACGTGATAGATCTGTTCGGGCTTTCGCCTTCCTGGTTGTCTGACCTTGTAATTCACTTCGCTCACTTTTTCCATTATCTCGTAGGGGCCTTGCCATTTGGCAAGGAATTTACTTTCAACCGTAGGGACAAGTACCAATATCCTATCCCCCGGGGAAAAGGTACGGGTCTTGGCTCCACGGTTGTACACTCTCTGCTGTGCCAACTGCGCTTGGGCCAAATGTTCCTTCACGATGGGCATTACCTGTGCAATTCGATCTTGCATCAGGGCGACATGCTCAATCACACTCCTGTGGGGAGAACTCTCACTTTCCCAAGTTTCCTTGGCAATATCCAACAGCCCTCTTGGGTGTCTCCCATACAGTAACTCAAAGGGGGAGAATCCCGTAGAGGATTGGGGCACCTCCCTAATAGCAAACATCAAATAAGGAAGTAAACAGTCCCAATCCTTTCCATCTCTATCCACCACTTTCTTCAACATTTGTTTTAGGGTTTTGTTGAATCTTTCAACCAGCCCATCGGTTTGGGGGTGATACACAGACGTACGCAATTGCGTCACTTTGAACAATTTACACAGCTCTTTCATAACCCGGGACATAAAGGGTGTACCTTGGTCCGTAAGCAGTTCTTTACAAATACCCACCCGGCTAAAAACAAGAGATAGCTCTTTGGCTATGGTTTTGGCCGAGGTATTTCGGAGAGGGATCGCTTCTGGATAACGGGTGGCATAGTCCATTATAACTAATATGTACTGGTGCCCCCTAGCGGACTTGATTATAGGACCTACCAAATCCATGGCGATCCTCTCAAACGGGACCTCAATGATGGGTAGAGGGACCAGCGGGCTACGGAAATGTGGCATCGGGGCCAACCTCTGACACACAGGGCAGGAGGAACAATAATTTTCTACGTCCTTCATCACCCCCGGCCAATAGAATCTCTGTAATACCCTCTCTCGGGTTTTCTCTGTCCCCAGATGACCTCCAAGAATGTGCCCATGGGCCAACTCCAACACCAACTTCCTGTAAGGTTTGGGCACCACAAGCTGCTCAACGGTTTCTTCTGCCCTTTTTGCCACCCGATACAGTAGGTCCTTCTCTACGCTGAAGTATGGGTAAGTGCAGGTATTATCTGGGTTCACTAACTCACCATCTATTTTCACTACGTTTTCCCGTGCCTTTATTAGGGCGGGGTCTTTCAACTGTTCTGTGGCAAAGTTTTCCCTGTGAACCTCAAGATCAGAAAACTCCACAGACGGTAGGTTTTCGTCTGAGGAGGTGGGCTCCTCTCCAGTTTCTTGAGTCTCCCCTGCCAATACTGATAAGGGAAATTCCGGAGAGTCCTCACCACTCTCAGGGGAGTTCTGGCTATCACATTCCTGGTACATAGGGGCACCAGTGGGGGGCTCAGGATCATCCCACAGTTCCCAGAACTTCGGAAAATCCCTTCCCACAATGGCGTCATGCGGTAACTGAGATACTAAGCCCACTGGATGAGAGAGGGTACCTTTGGGGGTCTCGAAACACACTGTAGTCACTGGATACTCTCGGGTGTCCCCATGCACACAAATAACAGCTACCTTGCTATTCCCAGAGACCTCTGTTTTAACTAACTCAGCCTTTATCAGGGTCACAAGGCTACCTGAATCCAGCAATACCACAACATTTCTACCATTAACACACATTTTGCATAAATGTTTCTCAGTTCCTCGAATGGCAGTGCATGCGACTGTCGCACACAGCGACTGACGTCTGCCCGTCAGAAAGTCACACTGCATGGGTTCCTCCACAACCGGTCAATTGGCTGCAATATGTCCCGCTTGCCGGCAGCGGTAGCAAACGATCCTTCTTGCGGCCTCTTGAGCCGCTGATTTCCCAGGCTGTTCTCGCCAAACTTGGGGTAGAGCTCCCACCCTCTCACTCTCTCCACCCTCACCCCTTGGAATCCTCTTATCTGCCCCTGGGGATGGTCTGGTCTTAGGGTGGAAAGTCCGAGTGTCTCTGGAAGAGGCCGTCAGGTTCTCTGTAGCCAAGTATTTCTCCACACGATCCACAAGACCATCGGCCGTCTCTGGGTCTCCATGGCTTACCCACTTTTGGATGGCAGTAGGAAGAGCTCTCAAAAACCGATCCATTACAACACGTTCCACAATCTTTGGTGCGGACAAAGTCTCTGGCTGTAGCCACTTTCTGCTCAGGTGAATGAGATCATACATTTGAGACCTGGGGGGTTTTCCAAGCTGGAAAGTCCAGTTATGCACACGCTGAGCCCGGACAGCCTGGGTGACACCCAGCCTTGCCAATATTTCAGCTTTTAGCATCACATAGTCTTTTGCTTGGTTAGGCTCTAGGTCATAGTAAGCTTTCTGCGATTCACCAGTTAACAGAGGAGCCACCAGTCCAGCCCACTGCTCCTCAGGCCACTTTTCTCTTTCAGCGGTCCTTTCAAATGTGGTCAAAAATACCTCTGGATCATCCTCTCCAGTCATTTTTGTCAATAAACGACTCACCCCAAAGGACGCGGTATTAGTGGGACGGCTTTCCTCACTGGTCTGCGGACGTTGCTGCATTACTGCTTCCATCTGTTGTTGTAGTCTCTGCTCTTGCTTCTGCAACAGGTCTATGAAGCGGGCCTCAGATTGCTGCTGGGCTCGTTGCTGAGCCTCCAGACTCTGTTGCAAAGTTGCGTTTGTCTGCTGCTGGGCTGCAAGGCTCCTTTGCAAACCTGCATTTGTCTGCTGTTGATTGGCATTTGCTAGAGCCAGCTGCTTCAGTATCTCCTCCATGCTGGCTTAAAAAAAACTGCCACTGGTTCTCCACCAACTGTGAGGGGGTTAGCTCGGCAGCGGGTGTGTGTGACCCCCGGGATGGGCTCCCCACACAAAACAGGCCCAGCAAACGGAGGTTGTGGTTTTCAAAATCAAAAAAAGGTGCGGTTTATTTTCTATTTACAGTGACAAAACACAGCAAAGCAAAAGAAACATAAACAAAATAAATCCTGGTCAAGTTGACCTCTGACTAAACATACAGGTTTCCTAACTAACAACTGGGATCAGCCTAGTGCTGTCCTAGTCCCTAAGTCCCTGGTTTAGTAAAAGTCCAAACAAATAGCCACACAGGCTTTGCCTCACCGCACAGGGGTTCACTCTCCCTAGACAGTCCACACAGGTCTGGTTCCAGGCATGAGCTAACATCTAATGAAGCTGGGAGTTCTTATAGAGGCCTAAATGAGCTGACAAGGTTCAGCTGGTCTCCTCATCTCTGTCTGCACGACGCCCAGCCCTCTCCCTAGAGGTATGAGTCATCCATGAGCCCACTAGCCTTATACAACTCTCCACCTAGTTGTATAAGTCGGCGTAAAGCCTGAATCTGGGCGAAATATATCTACCCCCCTGGATGCAACCAGGTGACTTTACCTTCCTGCTGTCACAATATATATATATATATATATACACACACACATACACAATATTATTATAAAAAATATATTATTATTATTATTAAAAAGGTATTACTGATATTATTAGTATTATTATTAAATATATATTATTATTATTGTTAAAAATATATTTTTATTGGTATTATTATTATTGGTATTAATAATATATATTTTTAATAATATTAATAATAAATTTGTAATAATGATATATATATATATATATATATATATATATATATATATTTATTTATTATTAATATTATTATTAAAAAGGTATTATTATCCGTATTATTATTTTTAGATAAAAATTATTATTATTATATTATTATACTAAATTAAAAATTTCAGTAAAACTTTTTTTTTTGAGCTTTAATACTTTCTAATGGATAGAGTTGCTGTAATTAAGAATCTGAATGTACAATTCCTGTCCCATCCCCCGCCATCACACGTCTCATTTACATTAGCGGGTAATCACCTCACATTGGCGGCAGACGTTAATTACATGTCAGAGTGACGGTATAATGATATACATCCAGCCATGTGCACTGTATACAACTCATAAATCTAATTACATATAGATCGCGGATATCGCCGCGCGCCGGTTTTGTAAAGGAGTCATTTTTACGTTTGGTTATATTTGGCGTAATCTGTAAAGGCGGCGATGATTTCTCCAGCAAATTAACTCTAAATGGGTCGAATGTATAAAGTGTTCATTTTTTTTATTTAGCGGGTGATTTAGCGGGTGATTGTCTTGTTCTGTTTCGGGGGGGTGGGGTGTTTCCGGTGGGTAATTTTGTTTCTTTCATTGGGGGCGGGGGGGGGGGGGGTAAAAAAATATGCATAGGTGTTTCTCCATTAAAACTGGATTTTTTGTAAATGAGTTGTGTGCAAATGGGGCGACATCGAATGTTCTTGGCCTATATTCTCCAATGTTTGAATGTGTTAATGATGCCAATACCATGTTATGGCCACTAGATGGCGATGACTCTATAAAAATGTATTTTAAAGTGTATTTTCCTGACGCATCCCATGGCAGCACACACGTTGGGTTGTGACTCCGCCTCCACAACCTGATAGGACTGGTTAGCTATGAGTTTTGAAGAGGAGTCCACCGCTGCATTCTCGCCTCACCTGTTTGGACTGACTGGTTAAGCCTGGAACCCCTTACCGCTTTGCCCCAGCTAGGTTCAGCCTCTCCTAGATGGAAGCCCTGACTGTACAGTCTCTAAATGAGCTTTATGCAGGGAATCTCACTCTGATGGTCTCAGGGGTCTTATGTTTTCCTTTGTACTTTACAAGCCTTAACCACTAGTCCACCGCCCGCCGTCAAATGACGGCGGGACGAAGAGCCTCCCGTTCTGGGCGGACGTCATATGACGTCGCGCCTTCCCGAGCCGCGTCACTGGAGACCCGATGCGCGATCAGGGCCGCCATCAGGAATTTTGGGGCTCCTGGCATACGGCAGCGGGGTGGTGCTGCCGTATGTCGTTGTCCCCGAGAATTAAGGTCGGGGGGGGGGCTTTGGGTGCTGACGACGAACTAAAAAAAAAAAATTGAAAACAAAAAAAAAGGGGAGGTTGCCATCCGGGCCCCTTACAATAAAAATAAAAATAAATAAATAATAAAAAAAAGGGGGGTTTGCCACTCCGGGCCCCTTACAAAAAAAAAGGGGGTTGCACTAGGGGGGACCCGATGCGCGATCAGGGCCGAATTTTGGGGCCCCCTTACACAGCTTCAGGCATGGGTCCCCTGCCCTGGAGCAGAGAACCAGGGGGGGTGCTGCCGCCGCAAATTGAGAACCGCGATTTGAGAGAAGCGGCGGGGGGGGGGGTGCTGCGAATTGAGAAGCGGGGGGGTGCTGCCGTATGTCGTCGTCCCCGAGAATTGCTGACGACGAACTAAAAAAAAAAATTGAAACCAAAAAAAAATAAAAGGGGGGTTGCCATCCGGGCCCCTTTCAAGAAAAAAGAAATAAATAAATAATAATAAAAAAAGGGGGGGTTTGCCACTCCGGGCCCCTTACAAGAAAAAAAAAGAATAAAAAAAAAGGGGGGGTTGCCATCACTTTCAAGAAGAAAAAAATATATATATATTTTTTTTTTTTTTAAAGACTATTAAAAAAAAAGTGGGGTTTGCCATCTGGGCCCCTTACAATAAAAAAAAAAAAAAAAAAAAAAAAAAGGGGGGGTTTGCCATCTGGGCCCCTTACAAGAAAAAAAATTATAGTAAAAAAAAAAGGGGGGGGTTTGCCACTCCGGGCCCCTTACAAGAAAAAAAAAGGGGGGGTTGCCATCCAGGCCCCTGTGGACCTCAGGGCCTCTTACATGTGTACTGCCTGTACCCCCCTGATGGCGGCCCTGCCCGCGATTGCCCAGTAACTGAGCAGGACCGTGGATCTCTGTGTGTAATGATGGGGTGTAAACACAGAGATCCATGTGGGGAAAAAATTATAAAAATTTCATATGTGTACAGTGTCGCATGACCGCGCAATTGTCATTCAATGTGTGACAGCGCTGAAAGCTGAAAAATGGCCTGGGCAGGAAGGGGATGAAAGTGCCCGGTATTGAAGGGGTTAAACTGATTTCAGCGGCATCCACCTCTTACCTCCATGTGACTTCTATTTTCCTATTCACATTTTTTCTGTCTGCTTTCATTTCCCTATTTTTTTTTTTTTTTTTTTGCGTGTGTCCTTTTTCCGTCCCTTGGCTCGCTGAGCGCTGTAGTTTCACGAGTTTTATTTTGCCCTTTTTATCATGGTGGCCGGATCAGCCCCTTGGTGCGACCGGAAGTGACACAGGCAGCTTCCTCTCTCGCCAGTCTCCAAGATGGCGCCAGATGCTGCAAATCGCTACAGCGCATTCGCGCAGTTCTGACGTCATTACGCCGCACCGGCGGTTTATTTAAAAAAAATTCATTTTATGCCTTGTACACACGACCGGAATTTCCGATGAAAAAAAGTCAGACGGAATTTTTTTTAATCGGATATTTCATCGGATATTCCGACCGTGTGCCCCATCAGACTTTTTTCCGTCGGAATTTAAAAAGAGAACATGTTCTCTTTTTTTTTCCGATGGAATAAATTCCTATCGGAAATTCCGTTCGTCTGTGTGGAACTCCGACTGAGGAAAAAAAAACACGCATGCTCAGAATCAAGTCGACGCATGCTCGGAAGCATTGAACTTCATTTTTCTCGGACTCGTCGTAGTGTTTTGTACGTCACCGCCTTCTTGGCGGCCGGAATTTGGTGTGACGGTGTGTATGCAAGACAAGCTTGAACGGAATTCCGTCGGAAAATCCGATTGTGTGTACAATAGACATGGGCGCCGTCAATAAATTTGTTTTGTTCCGTTCCGTTTCGTATTAGACGAAAATTCTTATTTTTTCGTTAGATTCGTTAATTTTTCGTAACAATTACGAACATTCGTTATGATGAATTTAAAAAGCAAAAGATACCTTTCTCAATATGGCAGTCGTCTGACTCATTATAAGGGGCTCCCACCATCCCTGTGCTGTGCTCATTATGAGGGCTCCCACCATCCCTGTGCTGTGCTCATTATAAGGGGCTCCCACCATCCCTGTGCTGTGCTCATTATGAGGGGCTCCCACCATCCCTGTGCTGTGCTCATTATGAGGGGCTCCCATCATCCCTGTGCTGTGCTCATTATAAGGGGCTCCCACCATCCCTGTGCTGTGCTCATTATGAGGGCTCCCACCATCCCTGTGCTGTGCTCATTATAAGGGGCTCCCACCATCCCTGTGCTGTGCTCATTATGAGGGGCTCCCACCATCCCTGTGCTGTGCTCATTATGAGGGGCTCCCACCATCCCTGTGCTGTGCTCATTATGAGGGGCCCCCACCATCCCTGTGCTGTGCTCATTATAAGGGGCTCCCACCATCCCTGTGCTGTGCTCATTATGAGGGGCTCCCACCATCCCTGTGCTGTGCTCATTATGAGGGGCTCCCACCATCCCTGTGCTGTGCTCATTATGAGGGGCTCCCACCACCCCTGTGCTGTGCTCATTATGAGGGGCTCCCACCATCCCTGTGCTGTGCTCATTATGAGGGGCTCCCACCATCCCTGTGCTGTGCTCATTATGAGGGGCTCCCACCATCCCTGTGCTGTGCTCATTATGAGGGGCTCCCACCATCCCTGTGCTGTGCTCATTATGAGGGGCTCCCACCATCCCTGTGCTGTGCTCATTATGAGGGGCTCCCACCATCCCTGTGCTGTGCTCATTATGAGGGGCTCCCACCATCCCTGTGCTGTGATCATTATGAGGGGCTCCCACCATCCCTGTGCTGTGCTCATTATGAGGGGCTCCCACCATCCCTGTGCTGTGCTCATTATGAGGGGCTCCCACCACCCCTGTGCTGTGCTCATTATGAGGGGCTCCCACCATCCCTGTGCTGTGCTCATTATGAGGGGCTCCCACCATCCCTGTGCTGTGCTCATTATGAGGGGCTCCCACCATCCCTGTGCTGTGCTCATTATGAGGGGCTCCCACCACCCCTGTGCTGTGCCCATTATTAGGGGCTCCCACCATCCCTGTGCTGTGCTCATTATGAGGGGCTCCCACCATCCCTGTGCTGTGCCCATTATTAGGGGCTCCCACCATCCCTGTGCTGTGCCCATTATGAGGGGCTCCCACCATCCCAGTGCTGTGCTCATTATGAGAGGCTCCCACCATCCCTGTGCTGTGCTCATTATGAGGGGCTCCAACCATCCCTGTGCTGTGCCCATTATGAGGGACTCCCACCATCCCTGTGCTGTGCTCATTATGAGGGGCTCCCACCATCCCTGTGCTGTGCCCATTATGAGGGGCTCCCACCACCCCTGTGCTGTGCTCATTATGAGGGGCTCCCACCATCCCTGTGCTGTGCTCATTATGAGGGGCTCCCACCATCCCTGTTCTGTGATCATTATGAGGGGCTCCCACCATCCCTGTGCTGTGCTCATTATGAGGGGCTCCCACCACCCCTGTGATGTGCTCATTATGAGGGGCTCCCACCATCCCTGTGCTGTGCTCATTATGAGGGGCTCCCACCATCCCTGTGCTGTGCTCATTATGAGGGGCTCCCACCATCCCTGTGCTGTGCTCATTATGAGGGGCTCCCACCATCCCTGTGCTGTGCTCATTATGAGGGGCTCCCACCATCCCTGTGCTGTGCTCATTATGAGGGGCTCCCACCATCCCTGTGCTGTGCTCATTATGAGGGGCTCCCACCACCCCTGTGCTGTGCACATTATGAGGGGCTCCCACCATCCCTGTGCTGTGCTCATTATGAGGGGCTCCCACCATCCCTGTGCTGTGCCCATTATGAGGGGCTCCCACCATCCCTGTGCTGTGCTCATTATGAGGGGCTCCCACCATCCCTGTGCTGTGCTCATTATGAGGGGCTCCCACCATCCCTGTGCTGTGCTCATTATGAGGGGCTCCCACCACCCCTGTGCTGTGCACATTATGAGGGGCTCCCACCATCCCTGTGCTGGGCTCATTATGAGGGGCTCCCACCACCCCTGTGCTGTGCACATTATGAGGGGCTCCCACCATCCCTGTGCTGTGCTCATTATGAGGGGCTCCCACCACCCCTGTGATGTGCTCATTATGAGGGGCTCCCACCACCCCTGTGATGTGCTCATTATGAGGGGCTCCCACCATCCCTGTGCTGTGCTCATTATGAGGGGCTCCCACCATCCCTGTGCTGTGCTCATTATGAGGGGCTCCCAACATCCCTGTGCTGTGCTCATTATGAGGGGCTCCCACCATCCCTGTGCTGTGCTCATTATGAGGGGCTCCCATCATCCCTGTGCTGGGCTCATTATGAGGGGCTCCCATCATCCCTGTGCTGTGCTGCCTTCCTGGGTTTCTAACTTCATCACAACGAATAATCGTAATTATTATGACAATAATAAAACGATATTAACCACTTCCCGCCCAGTGAATAGGAGATTGCCGTCCGGGAAGTGGTTCTGTTATCCACACTGGACGTCTATTGACGTCCTGCAGGATAACAGCCGCCGCGCGCCCGGGGGGGGCGCGCATCGCGGCGATCGGTGGAGCGGTGTGTCAGTCACACCGCTACACTGATCTCGGTAAAGAGTCTCCGGCAGGGGCTTTTTACCACGTGATGAGCCGTGTCCAATCACGGCTGATCACGATGTAAACAGGAAGAGCCGTTGATCGGCTCTTCCTCACTCGCGTCTGACAGACGCGAGTAGAGGAGAGCCGATCGGCGGCTCTCCTGACAGGGGGGGTTCGCGCTGATTGTTTATCAGCGCAGCCCCCCCTCGGATGCCCACACTAGACCACCAGGATGCCGCCCAGGACCACCAGGGAAGCCCCAAGCATGTGGATGGCCAGGTAAGTCCCCCATGGCCATCCACATGTACAAATACATAAAAATCATATGCCAATCAGTGCCCACAAATGCTAGCCACCAGTGTCATCAGTGCCACCTACTAGTGTCCATTAGTGCCACCTATCAGTGCCCATCCGTGCCCATCTGTGCCCATAAGTGCCCACCTATTAGTGCCCGTCCGTGCCACCTATCAGTGCCACCCATAAGTGCCCATCAGTGCCGCCTATAAGTGCCCATCAGTGCCGCCTATGAGTGCCCATTAGTGCCGCCTATGAGTGCCCATCAGTGCCGCATACCAGTGCCACATATCAGTGCCGCCTATCAGTGCCCATCAGTGCCGCCTATAAGTGCCCATCATCAGTGCCCATCAGTGCCACCTCATCAGTGCCACCTCATTGGTGCCACCTCATCGGTGCCCATCAGTGTCGCCTTATCAGTGCCCGTCAGTGCCGCCTTATCAGAGCCCGTCATTGAAGTAGAAAAGGTACTTATTTACAAAAAAAATTAACAGAAACAAAGAAAAACATAGTTTTTTTCAAAATTTTCGCTCTTTTTTCATTTGTTGTGCAAAAAATAAAAATCGCAGAGGCGATCAAATACCACCGAAAGAAATCTCTATTTGTGGGAACAAAATGATAAAAGATTAGTTTGGGTACAGTGTAGCACGACCGCGCAATTGTCATTCAAATTGCGACAGCGCTGAAAGCTCAAAATTGGCTTGGGCAGGAAGGTGTATTGAAGTGGTTAAGGAACATTCTTATTTTGTCCGATTCTGAATCTCCCATCCACTACCAGTACCAGTCTGAGCCGTCTCTCCCACTCCCGTCAACAAAATTTCGTATTTCGTATAAAATTCGTAAGAATAGAAATTTGGATTTCGGATGCTTCCGAATGTCCGAATTTTTCGGAAATTCGTACGAATTTTAGATTCGTACGAAACGAATCGCACATGTCTAGTGTACCAGGCATAACTCTCCAGGCAGCCTCTCTGAGGGTACATAACATACCCACGCCGCCCGTTTTTGCTCCCACCATTACTGCCCTGCTGCCATTGCTATTGACATTTGATATCAGGTAAGGTATCGACCTTTCCTCCTCCCTCTAGCTCCTGGCTACCTATTCTATGCATCTCTGGTTTAACCTGATCTCCTTCTTAGGTGCGCTCTACCTTTTTTGCCCATGGAGGCCGCTGCCCCAGCAGACCATCCACAGACTATAAGGTAAGGGGGCGCACTATGGGTAAGTAGTGAAGAGGAGAAAAGAGAGCCGTGCCACTAATATCATCTCATCCTTATAGCTTCTGGCAGGTCATCAAGGTCATCGCACTCTAAACGCAAAGAGCATTCACCTTCAAGACACTCTCATTCCCGGAGGAGCCGGTCAAGAACCTCCTCCCATCACCACAAAGAATCGGCATCATCCCACCGACCTCGCGAAATGGCCACCATACCCGTCCTGCGGCCAGGGCCGCCGTCAGGAATTTTGGGGCCCCTTACACGGCTTCAGGCAAGGGCCTCCTGGAGCAGAGGAGAACTGGGGGGTGCTGCCGCCGCAAATTGAGGAGCGGGGGGGCTGCCGCAAATTGAGAAGCGGGGGGGTTGCTGCCGCCGCAAATTGTTGAGGTCGGGGGGGGGTTTTGGGTGCTGACGAACAAAAAAAAAAAAAAAGAATAAAAAAAAAAAGGGGGGGTTGCCATCCGGAGCCATGGGGACCTCTGGGCCCCTTACAAAAATAAATAAATAAATAAAAATATACAAAAAATAAATAAAATAAAATTATTAAAAAAAAGGGGGGTTGCCATCCGGAGCCCTGGGGACCTCTGGGCCCCTTACAAAAAAAAATAATTAATTAATTAATTAAAATATATATATATAAAAACAAAAAAAAGGGGGGGTGTACTGCCTGTACCCCCCTGATGGCGGCCCTGCCTGCGGCTAATGCCTGCTGGGTTTGTGGAGCACCAGCTCTGCCTACGAAATTAGTATGCCAGACCTGCTCCGATGAGGCAACCCGTGAAAAAGAGACGGATGCAAGAGAAGTGTCCAACGTAATTAGAGAATCAGTAAAATAATCAATTCTGCAAGTATCAGCAGAACCGATCAGACCAGTGCAAACCACATCAGCTACGACTTCTTGTGTTCCTCAAGGTTTAGAGGATTACCCTGATGAAGGCGAAGCACCAATGTCCACTTCATTTAATTTCTCATTAATAGATCCTTTTGCAAAATCTGTAAAAGAGGCGATCGGTTTGGGAAGAAGAGAAGGAAGCCCCACGCAAACTTAAGGAAATACTTTCCTAATCTAAAGAGGGATCCCGAAACTTTCCCATTCATTGAAGAACTCGAGGAGTTAATAAAGGACGAATGGCAAAAACCGGATAAAAAATCTGCTTTGAACAATAGGCTAGCCAAGCTTTATCCACTAAAGGAACCAACCGTTAACCCTCTCATCTCGGCCCCCCGGAGGTGGATTCCTCATTAATGCGCCTGCCACGGCATGTAACTCTGCCGATCGTAGACGCCATTGTCAGGTCACCTGAGGCCAGATGACAGATGCACACTGTTGAGGTCAGGAGTGCACCGCTACGGTAGTGGACCCTATGGCTGACTGCTGCGGATGGAACTCTGGGTGGTTAAGGAAGGCAGGTCCACTGGAGAACCAAGACTGATCCCACAGGGAGCTAGAGCATAAGATTCCCCAGGGCACGGAGTCTAAGAGCCAGCAGGTGTTCACCAGAGCCTCTAGTGGTGAGGATGGCCTACGCTGCAGCTGGCTCCAGGTCGCGGCCCCCAGAGTCTCCCAGCTCACGCTCACAGTAGACTACAGGAGGATAGCCAAAGGTCGGAGCGACTAGAAGACAAGGATAAACATAGGACACACCAAGGTCAGGGTCACAAGCGGGCAGGGATAGTCGAGACCAAGCCAAGATCGGTAACTGGAATCAGACGTAGAAGACACAGCAAGTTGCACATGAAAGCTAACATACAATGTTGATCAGCAGGGCTGGCTTGCAGTGCACAAGTTAATATAGAGTTCTCTGATAGGGCCTGGGGTGGAGCCATGCTTGGAGGTGAGATTACTTAAGCAGCCAGGTGAGAGTGTGTGGCCTGTAAGGTGAACACATGGAGGAGAGGTGAGCTGACAGACAAACATTACTGCATATCCATGACAGCCGCGACCTTTAGGGACATTTTGGATCGGAGAATTGACCTTGACCTTAAAAGGGCCTACTCAGCGACAGGAGGTGCCTGCAGGCCAGCAGTCACTCTGGTGGCAGTTGACAGAGCTATCACTAGCTGGACATCCAACATTGAGAAATTGTTGTTGGAAGCAGCTGACCAAGAAAAAATCGTATCGGCCCTGCAGGAACTCAGCTTAGCAGGAGATTTAGTGGCGGAAGCGTCAGTTGAAATAATAAGATCTTCAGCAAGAGCGATGTTGGCCTTGGTAATGTCCAGGAGAGCGCTATGGTTAAAACCCTGGGTCGTCCGATGCGACCTCCAAAACCAATTGGTGCAGAATCCCCTACGACGGGACCAACCTGTTCGGTCCTAAGCTAGATTCCGCAATCTCGAAGGTTACGGGAGGTAAAATTGGGCCTCATTGCTTCTGATAGAAGACCCAAACAACAAAATAACCCACCTTTTAGACGTAATCTGCCTGAAAGATGCCAGGAAGCGAGATCTTACAGATCAGGGAAAGAATTTAAACGGAACTGGCGAAATCCCCAACCGTCTTTTTTGAGGGTGCAAAAATCCAAAACCCCCAATTCAGGGGATCAGCAAAAGTCATCACGCCCAGCCCGCGATAGTAGGAGGGAGGTTGAGGCTATTTACGCAGGTATGGAAAGATCATATAAAAGACCCCTGGACAATATCCACCATCCAGGCGGGTCACAGATGGACATTCAAACACAAATGCCCCAGGGATCACTGCCGAGTTACCAGACTCCCATCATCTCTTCCAAAACGGAAGCTCCTAATCAAATATATCCTAGAATTACTACAGAAACAGGCAGTCGTAGAGGTTCCACGGGAACAGAGAGGCACAGGTTTTTTATTCTCCGCTCTTTCTTGTAAAGAAGAAGACGGGAGACTTGAGGCCAGTGCTAGATTTAAAAAGCCTCAACGAAACGATCCTAGTCGAATCCTTCAAAATGGAGAGCCTCCAATCCATATTACTGTCAGTGAATGCAAAAGATTGGATGCTGTCAATCGATTTGTCCGACGCCTATCTGCATATTCCCGTACACAAAACCTTCCAAAAATACCTACGCTTTGCAATAGGACACCAGCACCTTCAGTTCCAGAGTCTCCTGTTAGGGATATCAACGGCCCCAGAGAACCTTTACAAAAGTCTTATTACCTGTAATTGCACATCTGAGAGAAAAAGGACTGAGAGTCCACCACTATCTCGACGACATACTCCTCCTTGCCGACAGTCAACAAACTCTACTTCAACATCGAAGAATACTGATCTCCACACTACAGCAGTTCGGGTGGATAATAAACTGTAAGAAAAGCAGCCTGAATCCAGCACAAAAAAAATGGTTTTCTTGGGTGCCGAACTGGATACCAGCTCCAACACGGTTGGACTTCCCCAGGAGAATATAGGTCCGTTGGTTGCGCAAAATAAAGGAACTATTGGCAGCAGAGTACCTACCTGCCAGAACGCGCCTAAGCATCTTGGGCTCAATGTCTTCCACCTTCCTGATGGTCCAGTGGTCTCAGTGGCATACAAGGACATTCCAGAACTCATTCCTAAGACAGTGGAATGGGTCATCAATGAGTCAACGGATAGTTATCAACCAGACGGTGAAACAATCCGCATGGTGGCGGACACGAGTCAGCTCAGGGCTGTCTTGATGCATGGGCAACCCTGGGCAGTGGAACGGGTCATCAATGAGTCAACGGATAGTTATCAACCAGACGGTGAAACAATCCGCATGGTGGCGGACACGAGTCAGCACAGGGCTGTCCTAATGCATGGGCAACCCTGGGCAGTGGAACGGGTCATCAATGAGTCAACGGATAGTTATCAACCAGACGGTGAAACAATCCGCATGGTGGCGGACACGAGTCAGCTCAGGGCTGTCTTAATGCATGGGCAACCCTGGGCACTGCCCAGGGGCCCCAGGTGCATGGGGGCCCCATGATAATCTCTCATTACATCATACTTGCCAACTGTCCCGCATTGGCCAGGACAGTCATGCTTTTAACCAAGCTTTTACAGAATGTCTGTGTCCCGGGCAGCATCCCGGAACCTGTATTGTGCATTCCTGATCCCCCCTGTACTGTGCCATTATGCCCCCCCCCCCACTCTTTGTGTTGATTAGTCTTTGGTTCATGGCATGTTTTAAAATCGATTTTATTGAAATTACTAATGGATATATATTTAATTCCATCAACGTTTTATACTTAAATTCTTCAGAGCAGATGCATAAATTGGGTCAGGCTGGTAGGGGCTTCAGTGCATTACTTTGCCCAGGGGCCCATAATGGCATTAAAGGGGTGTTCTTCCAGGCAACCCCGGGCAAAATAAAAAATTAAAAGCCAGCAGCTACATATACTGCAGCTGCTGGCTTTTAATAAATGGAGACTTACCTGTCCTGGTGTCCCTCAATGTCGGGAACCGCAGCTGATGTTTCACATCAGCTGTCGGGTGCTGCCGTCGCCATTGCGGGTAAGGGAACCCAGCAGTGAGACCTTTCGGCCTTTCGGCTTCAGGCCGGGAACCCTACTGCGCATGCGCGAGGCCCCGCTCCTCTCTCCTATTAGCCCAGCGGCCAGGGGAGGAGGAGGAGGGAGCCCCGCGGTGACGTTACGGCCGCGGCCGGACTCCAGGAAGTGGGAAAGGATACCTGTCTTTGACAGGTATCCTGTCCCCCCTCCCCCCCCCCGGAAGGTGCCAATTGTGGCACCGGAGGGGGGGAGGAATCCGATGAGCTGAAGTTTCACTTTAGGGTGGAACTCCGCTTTAAGACGGCCCTGAGTCAGCAACCTAAGACGCTGACGTCCCATAGCTCCTCCACAGCCAGAAATAATCACAACAGATGCCAGCCTTCAGGGGTGGGGAGCCCATTATCGAGAGCAAGCAGGGGAGGGCTGACGGCCTTAGGCCTGGGGGGCAAGTCCAGTCAAGTGGCCCATTGAACCGCCGAATCAGCTTACCATCCATGGCCCACCTGGTTTTTCAATGCAGCCTCACCAGTGCCCATCAGTGCAGCCAACTCCAGTGCCCATCAATGCAGCCTGATCACTGGGGCAGGTTACATGGGGTGTATGGGGGGGGAGATGGGGGGTCAGCTAGGGGTGTCAGGGTCTCTCACCTCAGCGATCTCAGCTCAGCAGGTCCTTGCATGCCACGGTTTCCTGGGGGGGGTAACGCTCCTGATCCTGGGGTCAAGTTGCAGCCAGCGCCCAGCCCTGCAGCCCTGCGTCCCAACTCCCTGGCTTGCCCTGCCTCTGCCTGCTTCCAAGAATCCGGTCCCAGGGAGTTGTACTTTCCTCTGCGCTGCTGTGTTTTCCACCCACCAGAAGCTTGAGTGCGGACTACAACTCCCGGAATGCAACAGCTAGTGGTCGGCCGCCATGGCCATGCCCCCGGCCCGACTTCCTAGACCAGAATAAAAATGAAAATGGTAGCGGGCAGCGGCTGCCGGCCATTTTGAACATAAGTTAGGGTGGCCTGGGAGGCAATTGCCACCCTGCCCCCTGGCCCAGCCCTCCCCTGAGAGCAAGGGGCACAGGGACATTGGTCTTTCCGCCCGCAGGGCATAGTCTCAAACATATTGGAGCTCAGGGCCGCCCGGCAAGGCTCTCTTAGCGTTCGGACCATCCCTCACAGGGAAGAGTGTTCTCTTACGCATGGACAATACTGTGGCTGTAAATTATGTTCACAGACAAGGGGGCACCAGGAGCAGCACACTCATGGAAGAAGTTCGCCCTATACTCAAATGGGCCCAAGTTCACTTGGAGGACTTGAAAGCAGTATATGTTCCAGCAGTACAGAACCAACTCGCGGACAATCTGAGTAGAATATTCGTATCGAACAATGAATGGTCCCTCAGTCCTCAAGCCTTTTCTCCCCTCACCCGCAGATGGGGGATCCCCAATATAGACCTGGCGGCAACTCCAGCGAACAACAAGTGTCCCCGATTCCTAGCGAGAGCCGCCTATCCAACGGCGGCGGGAATCGACTGTCTTCACCAGCCTTGGAGCTTTCGCCTGGGATATATATTTCCTCCGGTTCCCCTAATAGCAAGATTCCTAGCCAGGCTGAGGAACTCGACATCCACAGTCATAATAGCGGTGATACCATTTTAGCCGAGGAGGCCATGGTTCATGACCGTCTTACAGCTGAGCACGGAGGACCCATTACCGCTCCCAGTGACCCCCGGATCTACTCTCGCAAGGCCGATTCTTGCACCCAGCACCAGAAAAATTGCACCTAACGGCCTGGAAGTTAAAAGGGAGAGGTTCCTAGATCAAGAGTGACCACATTGCAACAGGCCAGAAAAAGGACAACGAACAGCACGTACATAGGCGTGCGCACAGGGTGTGCCAGGTGTGCCCGGGCACACCCTAATCACCCTGTGCAGCACAGATTCCCCTACTCTCCTGGCTCCCATCTTTCCTCCCACAGCGCTGCCAGCTTCCCTCCTCTCCTATCGGCTGTTGCTCGTGGGATGTTTTAGGAGTGGGGAAGGGGCCAGTTAATATGTAATTTATGGGCCCCTTCCCTTTCTGAATGAACATCGTGTGTGATCGGTAGTGTGTGTTTGGGCTTTGGGGTGCACACCCTAATGCAATATTCTGGGAGAGATACACCGCATTTGCACAGCAACAATCCTGGGTTCCACTCTCCCCTACAGTCTCTCAAGTTCTCGGGTTCCTGCAGCTAGGCCTTGAGAGAAGACTGGGTTCGAGCACTTTCAAGGTGCAGCTCTCTGCCCTGTCCGGCCATGATGGGCCCTAAATCCCCTCATAATTCAATTTCAGAAAGCATGTTTGAAAATAAGACCACCCAGGAAGCCAACTTTCCCAACATGGGATTTATCGGTAGTCTTATGCCTCGTTTCCACTGAGCGGAACGGTTCGGGTCGGTACAGTTTGGAAGGGTTAGAATGGTCCGACCCATTCAGGTGAGCGTTTCCACTGCAAGTCGGACCGTCAGGGGGCCATACTGGGTTTAGAAAAAAATGCCTAGCGTGTCCGCCAATCAGTGGAATGTATTGTAGCTCCGCCCTAACCGAACCGTACCATTTTCTATGGCCCCACATCTGAAGCAGGACCCAGAATGGTGCGGTATGGTTCGGTTGTATGGGCCGCTTTCATAACGGAAACACTCAAAATATCGTACTGTGCCGATCCGAGCCGAACCAACCCGAACCGACCCGAACCGATCCGCTCGGTGGAAACAAGGCATTAGAGGCTCTATCTATCAAGAGAACCCTTTTTTCCTTTAGAATCAATATCCTTATGGGGCCTGACTTTGAAGTTAACTTTTCTGGTTGCAATAACATCTGTTAAAACAGTTTCAGAACTTCAAGCTTTGTTAATAAAAGAATCTCATCTGGTTTTCTACCCGGTGTGGCAGAGCGTCCCAGAGAGAGCTTGGGAAAGTCCTGTTCGGGGTTTATACATCTCCCAGGCTCCTCTCATATACATTCAGGGATCTCTGAGCCAGGATCCACTTCAGGTGTTGGTTCTCTCCCCCAGGTTAATTAAAAGCTCACCTGAGCAGACAGCCTTAGCTCAGCCTGGGAAACACAGACAGCATTGGTCTGTGAGAGCAAGAAGGTTTGTAAAACTTGTTACTCTGTGAATGTGGAAGCTGACAAGCGTTAGGCTTGTCCAGCCTAGTAGTGAGGGCCTGTAAATACTGTGTAGTTAGAGCCGAGACACGGCTAGGCTTTTGTTTAGCTATTTTTTCTTCTGTTTGTTTTCAGCACACTGTACAGCACCTGTCATTGACTTTGTATATAGCACCAATAAATAACACTGGGTTTTCACTGATCCAATGGACTTGGTATCTGTGCCTGCTCATCCCAGGGAGCTTTTGTACCAACTACCTGTCCCCCAGGTTACATATGGTGGAGAATGCGGGCAGCTGTAGTAAGTTACTACTTAAAAGGCCAGTACCTAAAGTGACAACATGGAAGACATCCTCAAACAAATGGTGTTGGCAAACGCTGCACAGCAGCAAGCAAACGCTGCACAACAGCAAACTAACGCTACATTGCAGCAAGCAAACATTGCACAACAGCAAAATAACGCTGCATTACAGCAAGCCAACGCTATCGCACAGGAGCAAACCAAGGTGCTGTTCCAACAGATTGGTGCTGTACAGGAGCAATCGCAGAGGCTGTTTGAACAGCTTGCCACTGCTGCAAAAGCGGATAGGAAAACCCTTACTGAGGTTGTGGAGACGCTAGCACAGGGGTCACCTGCGATAATGAAGGATATTGGAGACAAGCCCTCAGCCATCCATGTGGGTCGCTTTCTTTCAAAGATGACGGCAGATGATGATCCAGAGGCTTTCCTACTAACATTTGAACGGACCGCTGAGAGGGAAGGTTGGCCCCAAACCCAGTGGGCAGGACTGATCGCCCCCTTACTTTCTGGAGAAGCGCAGAAGGCCTACTATGATCTGGAATCAGCAGAAGCGGGAGATTATGAGAAGGTCAAGCAGGAAATCCTGGCACGACTTGGTGTCACCTTGGCTGTTCGAGCTCAGCGGGTCCACAACTGGTTCTTCCAAGATAAGAGGCCCCCAAGATCGCAGATGTTTGATCTGATCCACCTGGTACGGAAATGGCTACAGCCGGAGTCCCTGTCTGCGCCACAAATAGTGGAGCGTGTGGTCATAGACCAATTCCTGAGGTCACTACCAATTCCCCTGCAGAAGTGGGTGAGTCAAGGAGACCCCAAGTCGGCAGACAACCTGGTGGAGCTCGTGGAGAGGTACTTTGCTGCAGAGAACCTGGTCACCACCCCTACAGCCGCACGGACTTTCCACCCAAAGCCACGGTCTCCCCAGGCAACCGGTAAGACTGTTCCAGGGGAAGTGGGTGGTAAGCATGGCAAGGAAATAGGGGGGAGGATTTTTGGTGCCAGGACTGAAGTTTGGCGGCCCAAACAAGGGAAGCCACTGCCTGTCAGCAAACCAAATTGGGGAAACATCAGGTGTTTTCGTTGCCAAGAACTGGGACATGTTGCAGCAAACTGTCCATTAACAGATGAACCAATGCAGTGTGATCTATCTTTTAGAAGGCAGTCTATGTTTGCTGCCGTTTCATGCGCTGCAGTGCCAAATGTGGGAAAACACATGTGTCAAGTGACTATTAATAATAAGCCTATTACGGCCTTGCTGGACTCGGGAAGTCTAGTTACTTTGGTTACAGCTGAGATGGTTGAAACTGTGAATTTTCATGCAAAAAAAGTTGCTGTGATCTGTGTACATGGGGATATCCGCGAGTATCCAATAGCCACTGTTCAGTTTAAAACTGGCTTAGGTACGGTGACCCATTCGGTCGGACTGGTGCCCCACTTGGTGCACGAGGCTATAATTGGTAGGGACTTCCCTAAGTTTTGGGAACTGTGGGATTGTCCCGACCCAGTCGCAGTACCTAACTCAGTCGCAGAGCCAGAACTCATGGCCATAACTGACCTTGTGAGTTCAGGGGACTCCTCTCAGGGCTCTCCGGGTGATCCTTTCTCAGTTATGGCAGGAGAGCTGGGGGAGCCTGAAGAAGTCCCCACAACCAGTAGAGCTGGACAGCCGTCTGCTGAATCTGAGCCTACATTAGAGTTTACCGATCTTAATGTGCACAAGGAAAATTTTGGTACGGAGCAGAGAAAAGACCCTACCCTTGCCAGGGCCTGGGAAAATGTAATGGTGATTAATGAGGTACCTGTTGAACCAGGGGACAGGCCCTGTTTTCCATATTTCTGCAGCAATGAAGATTTACTTTATCGTGTGTGTAAAACTAATGATGAAGTGGTTGAACAGTTGGTAGTCCCTAAGCTATACAGACGGGTGGTGTTGGAACTTGCCCATGGGCACTTGCTAGGAGGCCATTTGGGGGTTGAGAAAACCACTGAAAGGGTGTTGCGCAGGTTTTACTGGCCTGGGATATGGAAAAATATCGAGAGTTATTGTCAATCCTGTCCTGTGTGTCAGATGTCAGCCCCCCAACCCCACTTCCGAAGTCCGTTAGTGCCCTTGCCCATTATTGAAGTGCCCTTTGAGAGGATTGCTATGGACCTTGTGGGTCCACTCCCCAAATCTGCCCGCAGTCATCAACATATCCTCGTGATCATGGATTACGCTACCCGTTACCCCGAGGCCGTTCCCTTACGCACGGCGTCTGCTAAAAACATTGCCAAAGAGCTGTTTATGGTGTTCAGTCGGGTTGGCGTCCCGAAAGAAGTCCTTACAGACCAGGGTACCCCATTCATGTCACGAATAACTAGGGAGCTGTGCAAGTTATTTAAGGTGACGCATTTGCGTACCTCAGTGTACCATCCTCAAACGGATGGCTTGGTGGAACGCTTCAATAAGACATTAAAGAGTATGTTAAAAAAGGTTGTTGACAAGGATGGGAAAAACTGGGACTTCCTGATACCTTACTTGATGTTCGCCATCAGGGAAGTTCCCCAGTCCTCTACGGGGTACTCTCCATTTGAGCTGCTTTATGGGAGACACCCTCGGGGACTCTTAGACATAGCCAAGGAAACTTGGGAGGGGGAGCAGACACCTCACAAAAGTGTTATTGAGCATATCGCTCAAATGCAGGATAGGATTGCAGCAATCATGCTGGTAGTAAAAGAACATTTACTGCAGGCCCAAGCAGCCCAACAGAGGATATACAACAGGGGGGCCCAACTTCGTGTTTTCTCACCTGGTGACAGGGTCCTCGTGTTAGTTCCCACTGTTGAGAGCAAATTCCTGGCCAAGTGGCAGGGACACTTTGAAGTAATTGAAAGAGTTGGGGAGGTCAATTACAAGGTGTATCAACCAGGTAAAAGGAAGCCCGAACAGATTTACCACATAAACCTGTTAAAGCCCTGGAAGGATAGACTGGCATTAACTGCCAGGTCTCTCCCGGTAACCCTTAAGGGTACTGAATCCCCTCTGATCCCTGAGGTCACGATTCCAGACACCCTGTCATGTTCCCAGAAACAGGAAGCTGGAGAGTTCCTGATAAGGAATAAAGAGAAATTTTCAGAGTTGCCGGGCACGACTTCAGCAGTTCAGCATGATATTGTTACTGAACCTGGAGTCCGTGTCAAGCTCAAACCATACCGAATTCCCGAAGGTAGAAGAAAGGACATCAGTGAGGAAGTTAAAGGATGTTGGAGCTAGATGTTATTGAGGAATCCAATAGTGACTGGTCTAGCCCCATTGTATTAGTCCCAAAACCGGATGGCACTTGGAGGTTTTGTAAGGACTTCAGAAAGCTTAATGCGGTAACAAAGTTTGACACATACCCAATGCCCAGGGTAGACGAGCTTATAGACCGACTTGGCAAGGCCCGTTATCTGACCACTTTGGACTTGAACAAAGGATATTGGCAAATACCCCTGACTGGTAGTGCTAAAGAAAAGACTGCATTTGTGACCCCGGAGGGGTCGTTTCAGTATAAGAAAATGCCTTTCGGGTTGCAAAATGCCCCTGCAACATTTCAGAGGGCTATGGACAGGACCCTAAGACCTCACCGACAGTATGCTGCAGCCTATCTGGACGACATAGTGGTGCATAGCACTGACTGGGAGTCTCACTTGCCCCGTGTCCAGGCTGTCCTGGATTCCCTCTTCAAAGAAGGGTTTATGGCAAATCCAAAAAAATGTGCCATTGGGCTAGAGGAAGCCAGGTATTTGGGCTACACTATTGGCTGGGGTTTCATAAAGCCCCAGGTGAATAAAATAGAAGCCATCCAGGAGTGGCCACGTCCTGCAAACAAGAAGCAGGTCAGGGCCTTTCTTGGCATTGCGGGGTACTATAGAAGATTCATCCCAAATTTCGCAACTATAGCTGCCCCACTGACAGACCTTACAAAAGGGAAAGCCTCCGTAATGGTGAAATGGTCTCCAGTAGCAGAAGAGTCTTTTCAAGTACTGAAGAAGGCTCTTTGTGCACAGCCAATCCTATACTCCCCCGATTTCTCCAAAAACGTTTTGGTCCAGACGGATGCGTCTGATGCGTCTGATGCAGTGGCGGATCCAGGGGGGGGCAACAGGGCAATTGCCCCCCCCGAGACCATCTGTCACACTCGCTTGCTCTGTTTTTTTTTTTTGCGCCTGATCTCCCGGACTTTGGGGACCCGGTACCGGCCCGCCGTAAGTCCCCTGGACTCCAAACTTGGCACAAATGTAGCCCCATGTCTCCTCTATAAGTGTGCAAAGTTTGGTGTCTGGGGGACCTATGGCCGGGGAGCACTGATTTTTTAAAGCCGGGCACCCCTTCCATAGACTCCAATGTTAAACTGTAATTTCTCCGGTGACTTTGCGGACACGGTACCGGCCGGTCGTAGGTCTCCTGGACCCAAATCTTGGCACACATGTAGCCCCATGTCTCCTCTACAAGTGTGCAAAGCTTGGTGTCTGGGGGACCTACAGCCGGGGAGCACAGATTTTTTAAAGACGGGCACCCCTTCCATAGACTCCAATGTTAAACGGTAATTTCTCCGGTGAATTTGCGGACCGGGTACCGGATGGTTGTTGGTCCCCTGGACCCCAAACTTGGCACACATGTAGCCCCATGTCTTCTCTATAAGTGTGCAAAGTTTGGTTTCCGGGGGACCGACGGCCGGTAAGATCCGATTTTTCAAAGCCGGGCACTCCTTCCATAGACTCCTATGTTAAACATCAGTCTAGTCATGGGCACAGTGAAGCGTGGGCACAGTGAGGCATGGGCACAGTGAGGCAAAGTGAGGCACAGTGAGGCATGCAGATGGAAACCCTAAGCTTATACTCAAGTGTAACGGCACCCCCCAATATGAAAGGGGTATACGCCGTTTAGAATATTCCCTCTCTGAACACACAACCACTATCGACCCTCCACAGCCAGGCGACCACTTTTCATAGGATTAATCCTTCCAGAGATACGAGATAACGCTCTGTATTTCAAGTTCCAAAACAGGGAATAACTTTATTTTCAAAACACATGGTAACACATTTCTCTTCAAAACCCTTTCCCTCCCATCCTTGGGGGAACAGGGCGGGTTAAACTATCCAATGACAATGGTGATACAGGTCAGGTGTGTTCAAACTTCTCATTTGATAACCAGTCTTAGCAGGAGGGGTGATTTCCCCCCCCCCCCTCCTCACAGAAGACACTTAAACATCCCATAATAATAGGCAGCCAGACGGTCTACTAAGCTCCAATCCACATCATCACAATGAAAGGACCTGTAGCCTAGGTGAGGCTCATTAGCATTACACAAGCAGAATAGCAGATAGGTGACACATCAGCATTTCTCAACTAACCTGTTGAGTTCAGAAACAGTAAATAGTCCTTCACAGATATCCTTGGGGATATGGTGGATAAATATTACAGACCCATTTTAGGTAGCCCAAGAGATATTTCTTAATGTCCATTATTTTCTGGCTCACCCTGTGTCCAAAGTGACCCTCCTGTCACACATCTCCCCTTTCGGCAGAAGACTAACAAAGGAGGTGACCCCAGACGGGTTGACTCCGAAGTTAGTCCATAGGTCCATTCTTCTAATGCCGGTAGCCACACAGTACCCCAAATAAATTGCTCCAAACAGAGCATTACTTACCCAGCCAACCTCTGCCTCTCTCAGAGAACATACCCGCCGCTTGGGAGAAGACAGGGTGACTGGGCTCAATCCGTCATGCTGTTGGGGATCTGGGCTGACTGCCCAGCATCCCTGGGGTATACAAGTGGAGACTGAAGTCCCATCCCCTTGTGGTAGGTGAAAATACCCCAGTGCTTGCAAAGCAAGGCTGACATCCTCCTGTCCCAGTGTCACACCATTTTCTGGGGTTGTGTCAGTGAGGACCGAAGTCCCATCCAGTACCACAGGAACTCCCTCTTCTGTTAGTTGAGAGCAGAGGCCCGCGGCACTCTGCTCTGTTGCCAGCTCTTGTGCTGGGTCGCTGTGAGTGGAGACCGCAGTCCCATCCACCGATATCCGCTCAAGTGGCAGTTGTGTGCAGCGGCCAGTAGCATTCTGCCCTGCTACCAGTGGTTCAGCTGGGGGTAAAAGCTTTACCACCTCAGCTTGTTGCTGGAGAGGGGGGCCAACTGCCCCGGCTTCCTGAAACTCCACAGTTGTTTCCGGTGCTGGGCAGAGGTTGCTATCACTCTGCCCTGTTGCCAGCACTTCTGCTGGGGACTCCACACCATCTGCTCTGGCTAACTGTTGGGGAGGGAAAAGGGCTGCTTCTCCCCCCTGCATCTCTGAAATCCCCTGGGAAAGAGGAACCATCACCTTCTCACCTCGGGCCTCCAAAACTGCCACGGGTGTAGAGCAGGGGTCTGCAGTACTCTGTCCTGCTGCCAGTACTTGGGCAGGCGATGCATAATCCCTAACATCCTCTGAATAGTCCCTTAAATCCATACCTTCTGTAATCTGTGGCTGGGGAGATGAGCCAACTGCCCTAGCTCCCTGGAACTCCATATCATCCATTTTGGCTTTAGGGAGGGCAATCTTCAGCTTTTCCACTGCCGATTCTTCAGCCAGGCTAGCTCCCTGGAACTCCATATCATCCACTTCGGCTTTAAGGGTGGTAATCTTCAGATTTTCCACTGCCGATTCTTCAGCCAGGCTAGCTCCCTGGAACTCCGTATCATTCACTTCGGCTTTAGGGATGGCAATCTTCAGATTTTCCACTGCTGATTCTTCAGCCAGGATTTCATAGTTGTCAACTGGTATTTCCTGATAGTCCCAGGCAAAGGGAGCCCCACCCTGCTGCTGAGCAGATTCTAGCAGCTGTCTGTAGGCGATCTCCGATTGTCGTATTTCCGCCATTCTCCACTCATGTTGCCGCTCTAGTTCTCTCTCTTGTCGCTCTAGTTCTCTCTTTTGTCGCTGTTGTTCTTTTTCTTGTCGCTGTCGTTCTTTTTCTCGTCGCGCATCCTGCAGCTGGATGCCTTTAATGGCTTCCTGTATGGCGGTCTCTGATGAGTTAGCACCATATAATGCCAACCGCTGTTGAACACGTTGCTGAAACAGGTCTTCAACTGACCGGGGTCCTGCATCACCAACCCTCTGATCCATCTCGGTTAGCTCCCTGATCAAGATGGCCTTGTTCTTTGTCCCACCGGACCCTCCACGGCTCTCAAGTAAGTCTTTCAGCGTGGCTTTCCTGCCGGCTGCATAGCTGGTCATTCACTGTGGTGGTTTGGAGTGTCCCAGGAACTGGAGGGAAAATCCCGCTGCTGCCAACCAATGTAACGGCACCCCCCAATATGAAAGGGGTATACGCCATTTAGAATATTCCCTCTCTGAACACACAGCCACTATCGACCCTCCACAGCCAGGCGACCACTTCCCATAGGATTAATCCTTCCAGAGATACGAGATAACGCTCTGTATTTCAAGTTCCAAAACAGGGAATAACTTTATTTTCAAAACACATGGTAACACATTTCTCTTCAAAACCCTTCCCTCCCATCCTTGGGGGAACAGGGCGGGTTAAACTATCCAATGACAATGGTGATACAGGTCAGGTGTGTTCAAACTTCTCCTTTGATAACCAGTCTTAGCAGGAGGGGTGATTTCCCCCCCCCCCCTCACAGAAGACACTTAAACATCCCATAATAATAGGCAGCCAGACGGTCTACTAAGCTCCAATCCACATCATCACAATGAAAGGACCTGTAGCCTAGGTGAGGCTCATTAGCATTACACAAGCAGATAGGTGACACATCAGCATCTCTCAATTAACCTGTTGAGTTCAGAAATAGTAAATAGTCCTTCACAGATATCCTTGGGGATATGGTGGATAAATATTACAGACCGATTTTAGGTAGCCCAAGAGATATTTCTTAATGTCCATTTTTTCCTGGCTCACCCTGTGTCCAAAGTGACCCTCCTGTCACATCAAGTCAATACGTTTTCCCAGTTTTTTGGGGTAAAATTAGGTGCCTCGGCTTATACACGGGTCGGCTTATACTCGAGTATATACAGTACTTGTTCTGCAGCTGCTGCTGCCCCAATCCTGGCACACATGTAGCCCAATGTCTCTTCTACAAGTGTGCAAAGTTTGGTGTCTGGGGGACCTATGGCCGGGGAGCACTGATTTTTTAAAGCCGGGCACCCCTTCCATAGACTCCAATGTTAAACTGTAATTTCTCTGGTGAATTTGCGGACCCGGTACCGGCCGGTCGTAGGTCTTCTGGACCCCAATCTTGGCACACATGTAGCCCAATGTCTCTTCTACAAGTGTGCAAAGTTTGGTGTCTGGAAAACCTACGGCCGGGGAGCACTGATTTTTTAAAGCCGGGCACCCCTTCCATAGACTCCAATGTTAAACTGTAATTTCTCTGGTGAATTTGCGGACCCGGTACCGGCCGGTCGTAGGTCTTCTGGACCCCAATCTTGGCACACATGTAGCCCAATGTCTCTTCTACAAGTGTGCAAAGTTTGGTGTCTGGAAAACCTACGGCCGGGGAGCACTGATTTTTTAAAGCCGGGCACCCCTTCCATGGACTCCAATGTTAAACGGTAATTTCTCTGGTGAATTTAAAACATATTTTTTGGCAGTGCCCCCCCCCCGAGAAAAGACTCTGGATCCGCCCCTGGTCTGATGTGGGTATCGGGGCAGTACTTTCACAGGTACACAATGGGGAAGAACACCCTGTGGTGTACTTAAGCAGAAAGCTCAATGACCATGAAAAGAAGTACGCAGTCATTGAAAAGGAGTGTCTGGCCATAAAGTGGGCCGTGGACGCGCTCAGGTACTACTTGTTGGGGCGCCAGTTTGAGTTGATAACTGACCATGCTCCCCTGAAATGGATGGCCCAAAAGAAGGAGACTAATAGGCGGGTGAACCGGTGGTTTTTGGCCCTACAAGACTACGCCTTTACGGTAAAACACAGGCCAGGTGTTGAGATGGGGAATGTAGATGCCCTCTCCCGTGTTCACTCCTGTTGGGCTACAGGTGTTCCAACCCTGGGGTTGAAACAAGGGGGAGGATGTGTGACAGAGCATCCCAGAGAGAGCTTGGGAAAGTCCTGTTCGGGGTTTATACATCTCCCAGGCTCCTCTCATATACATTCAGGGATCTCTGAGCCAGGATCCAGTTCAGGTGTTGGTTCTCTCCACCAGCTTAATTAAAAGCTCACCTGAGCAGACAGCCTTTGCTCAGCCTGGGAAACACAGACAACATTGGTCTGTGAGAGCAAGAAGGTTGGTAAACTTGTTACCCTGTGAATGTGGAAGCTGACAAGCGTTAGACTTGTTCAGCCTAGTAGTGAGGGCCTGTAAATACTGTGTAGTTAGAGCCGAGACACGGCTAGGCTTTTGTTTAGCTATTTTTTCTTCTGTTTGTTTTCAGCACACTGTACAGCACCTGTCATTGACATTGTATATAGCACCAATAAACCACACTGTGTTTTCACTGATCCAATGGACTTGGTATCTGTGCCTGCTCATCCCAGGGAGCTTTTGTACCTACTACCTGTCCCCCAGGTTACACCGGATTGAGTGGTCCTCCGACCCTCTGCACAATTTATACCTAAAGTAGCATCTACCTTCCACTCTAACTCTGAAATCAATCTACCAGTGTTCCTTACTAGTGAGGGTGACCCATACCCTTTAGACGTAAAATCCGTTATTTCTTCATACTTGGAAACTACTAGACTAGGGTGACTAGACATCCCCGGTTTCTAGGGACAGTCCCCCCGGATTGAGGACCCTGTCCCCGGAGCCAGTCTGTCCCCGGATTTGTCCCCGGATTGCAGTGGCATGGGAAGGGCATCTGGTACTCTCGCCCCGGGGGCAAATTTTGGGGGGGCGCAAAATCATTACTGTGCCCCCCAAGTGTGCTGTGTTGCCCCCCCCGCCCAGTGACTCCTGTGGTCCAGCCTGTCCCCCATGATCCCTCTGGTGCGGGTGGCCATGTGTGTGTGTGAGAACAGCGGAGGGGACCTCATCTTTTATATAAATTGGGTAATATATTGCATTTGTGTGCCCTATAATTATCCACCTGCTTACCGGACACTTTCAACCCCTTCCTGCCCCCCCCAATACTGGGCACTGTCACCCCCCTTCCTGCCCCCCAATATTGGGCACTGTCACCCCCTTCCTGCCCCCCCCAATACCGGGCACTGTCACCCCCTTCCTGCCCCCCAATATTGAGCACTGTCACCCCCTTCCTGCCCCCCCAATACCGGGCACTGTCACCCTCTTCCTGCCCCTCCTAATACCGGGCACTGTCACTCCCTTCCTGCCCCCCCAATACCGGGCACTGTCACCCCCTTCCTGCCCCCAATACTGGGCACTGTCACCCCCTTCCTGCCCCCCCCAATACCGGGCACTGTCACCCCCTTCCTGCCCCCCCAATACTGGGCACTGTCACCCCCTTCCTGCTCCCCCAATACCGGGCACTGTCACCCTCTTCCTGCCCCCCCCAATACTGGGCACTGTCACCCCCTTCCTGACCCCCCAATACCGGGCACTGTCACCCCCTTCCTGCCCCCCCCAATACTGGGCACTGTCACCCTCTTCCTGCCTCCTCCAATACTGGGCACTGTCACCCCCTTCCTGCCCCCCCAATAATGGGCACTGTCAGCCCCTTCCTGCCCCCCAATATTGGGCACTGTCACCCCCTTCCTGCCCCCCCAATACTGGGCACTGTCACCCCTTCCTGCCCCCCCCAATACTGGGCACTGTCACCCCTTCCTGCCCCCCCCAATACCGGGCACTGTCACCCCCTTCCTGCCCCCCCAATACTGGGCACTGTCACCCCTTCCTGCCCCCCCAATACTGGGCACTGTCACCCCTTCCTGCCCCCCCAATACTGGGCACTGTCACCCCCTTCCTGCCCCCCCAATATCGGGCACTGTCACCCCCTTCCTGCCCCCCCAATACCGGGCACTGTCACCCCCTTCCTACCCCCCAATACTGGGCACTGTCACCCCCTTCCTGCCCCCCCCAATACCGGGCACTGTCACCCCCTTCCTGCCCCCCCAATACTGGGCACTGTCCTCCCCTTCCTGTCCCCCAATACCGGGCACTGTCACCCTTTTCCTGCCCCCCCAATACTGGGCACTGTCACCCCCTTCCTGCCCCCCCAATACCGGGCACTGTCACCCCCTTCCTGCCCCCCCCCAATACTGGGCACTGTCACCCTCTTCCTGCCTCCTCCAATACTGGGCACTGTCACCCCCTTCCTTCCCCCCCAATATTGGGCACTGTCACCCCCTTCCTGCCCCCCAATATTGGGCACTGTCACCCCCTTCCTGCCCCCCAATACTGGGCACTGTCACCCCTTCCTGCCCCCCCAATACTGGGCACTGTCACCCCTTTCTGCCCCCCCCCTCCAATACCGCCGGGCACTGTCACCCCTTCCTGCCCCCCCAATACTGGGCACTGTCACCCCCTTCCTGCCCCCCCAATACCGGGCACTGTCACCCCCTTCCTGCCTAGGCCAGTTTTCAGCTTTCAGCGCTGTCAAACTTTGAATGACAATTGCGCAGTCATGGAACACTGTACACAGAGGACATTTTTATTGGTTTTTTTCACACAAATAGAGCTTTCTTTTGGTGGTATTTAATCACCACATTAGGAGGGGGGGGGGGGGGGGTATTTTTAGCTAAACAAACAAAAACATATTTTTTCATATTTTGTTATAAAATTTAGCAAACAGGTAATTTTTCTCCTTCACTGATGGGCACTGATGGGTGGCACAGAGAGGTGGCACTGATGGGCAGTGATAAGCTGCACTGATGGGTGGCACTGATGAGACGGCAATGATAGGTGGTATAGAGAGGTGGCACTGATAGGCGGCACTGATGGGCACTTATAGGCTGAACTGATGGGTGGCACTGATGGCCACTAATGAGGCGGCACTGATGAGATGGACCTGATAGGTGGCACAGAGAGGTGGCACTGATAGCTGGCACTAATGGGCACTGATAGGGGGCACTAATGAGGCACTGATGGGCACTAATTGACAGCACTGATAGCTGGCACTGATGGGCACTGATAGGCGGCAATAATGAGGCACTGATGGGCACTAATTGACAGCACTGATAGCTGGCACTGATGGGCACTGATAGGCGGCACTAATGAGGCACTGATGGGCACTAATTGACAGCACTGATAGCTGGCACTGATGGGCACTGATAGGCGGCACTAATGAGGCACTGATGGGCACTAATTGACAGCACTGATAGCTGGCACTGATGGGCACTGATAGGCGGCACTAATGAGGCACTGATGGGCACTAAATGACAGCACTGATAGGTGGCACTGATGAACACTGATTAGCAGTACTGATGGACACTGATAGGTGGCACTGGTGGGCACTGATTAACAGCACTGGTTGGCACTTAGGAGACCGATGTCCCTCTAACAGAAGCCGGTTACTCGCTTTATTCTTTTCTTCATGCTGACAGCGGATCACGTGGTAAGGAGGGACCTCTGTGATTGGCCCTTTAATCGGCTATAGTGGGGACATCAAGTGGTTAACTTCAGTGTATTTTTTGTGAAATTTTGTGTTTCATAAACCGCTTGCGCGAATATTGTGTGACATTAAAAAAAATGGAACTGCGGCTATTTTATTCTCCAGGGTGTCTGCTTTCAGGAAATATAAATAATGTTGGGGGGGGGGGTGGTATCTAATTTTCAGGCCTAATTTTATTTTATTTTATTTAAATGTGTGCAAAGCAAAGCAAAGAAAAAGCAAAATGGTTTCAAACTAATTTTTTTTTTTTTGCTCCAGCAATGATTGTGGGTTCCTCTTTTTCAGATCTTTCCAAAAAAAGATTGTATGAGGAAGATCACTGAATGATGTGTGCACAGTGCCCCCTCTACTGTCCACATAGGGAACTACAGCTGACTGTCACTCCAGTACTACTCAGCATGTGCACAGTGCCCCCTCTACTGGCCACATAGGGAACTACAGCTGACTGTCACTCCAGTAATACTCAGCGTGTGCGTAGTGCCCCCTCTACTGGCCACTTAGGAAACTACAGCTGACTGTCACTCCAGTACTACGCAACGTGTGCACAGTGCCCCCTCTACTGTCCACATAGGGAACTACAGCTGACTGTCACTCCAGTACTACTCAGCATGTGCACAGTGCCCCCTCTACTGTCCACATAGGGTACTACAGCTGACTGTCACTCCAGTACCACTCAGCGTGTGCACAGTGCCCCCTCTACTGGCCACATAGGATACTACAGCTGACTGTCACTCCAGTACTACTCAGCATGTGCACAATGCCCCCTCTACTGTCCACATAGGGTACTACAGCTGACTGTCACTCCAGTACTACTCAGCGTGTGCACAGTGCCCCCTCTACTGGCCACTTAGGAAACTACAGCTGACTGTCACTCCAGTACTACTCAGCATGTGCACAGTGCCCCCTCTACTGTCCACATAGGGTACTACAGCTGACTGTCACTCCAGTACTACTCAGCGTGTGCACAGTGCCCCCTCTACTGGCCACTTAGGAAACTACAGCTGACTGTCACTCCAGTACTACTCAGCATGTGCACAGTGCCCCCTCTACTGTCTACATAGGGTACTACAGCTGACTGTCACTCCAGTACTACTCAGCATGTGCACAGTGCCCCCTCTACTGTCTACATAGGGTACTACAGCTGACTGTCACTCCAGTACTACTCAGCATGTGCACAGTGCCCCCTCTATTGGCCACTTAGGAAACTACAGCTGACTGTCACTCCAGGATCAAATACTTATTTTACTCCATTTATAACATTTGTATCATGCAAAAAAAGCAACAAAAAAACACAATATATAACCCGATTTTTTTGTATAATGTGATAGCTGATGTTATGCCGAGTAAATAGATACCTAACTTGTCACGCTTTAAAATTGTGCACGCTCGTGGAATGGTGACACATTACGATACTTAAAAATCTCCATAGGCGACGCTTTAAAAAATGTTTACAGTTTACCAGTTTAGAGTTACAAAGGAGGTCTAGCGGTAGAATTATCGTTCTCGCTATAATGTTCGCGGCGATACCTCACATGTGTGGTTGGAACACCGTTTACATTTGTGTGTGCAACCTACGTATGCGTTCGCCACTGAGCATGGGGGGGAGCGGGGGAGGTGGTGCTTCAAACTTGCCAATGTGCCAATATAAAGGAATAATAGTGTTAAGCAAAAAAAAAACACTTGTGGGTTTAACTATTTTTTTCCCTTTAAGGGGGCGTGGCAGGGGGTGTGTCCTATGCCCAAATACTTTTGCCAATAGGTGTTCCTTGTTCCCATCTCAGAAAGTTGGGAGGTATGGTGTGGGTGGGACAGAGACCCCCGCTGGTTAGAAAGAGGTACTTGTCATTGTGATGTCATACTCCTCAGGGGCGGGTCCATGACAGCCTGAGCTCACAGGAAGTGGGCAGTGAAGAGCAGCAGAGGACACAGGGGGGTGGTACTGAAGTGTGGGGGGGTGTTCCTCAGTCTGTAAACAAAAATCACAACCAAGGGAGCAATTGTTTGGCCAAAGTGGGCGGGACACAGGCGCCACCTAAGTCGTCAGAAAGTCACGGTCGATCAGCTGGATGGGGAGACATTTATCACCCACCATTCAGAAATTCTCTTTGTAACAGCGAAGCCGGCTGTGTGGATATCATGGTTGATGCGTCTCGATGAAAGGAGTCGTCTTGGGGGGGTTCTTATTCATGTCAGGATGAAATGCAGTGTGAAATAGATCTGGAGGGTGCAGTTAGTAACATGTCCATTGGGTGTCGCTATAGCATCTCTTTTTATCATGGTGATGGAGGATGGAACAATTTTTTTATTTTTTTTTGTTTATGGGAGGGGGAGGGGGAGGGGGAATCCAAAAACTGTCCGGGGGTGACCTCTATAGTCTATATACTTACAAGATGCTAGCTGCCTGGCCTTCCAACTGATCCATTCACTTCCACAACAAATCACTGGTGACCTCACTGGCTACATGCTTGTTCTGGGTTATTGACTTAGTCCTGAATGACTCTGTACAGAGGGGGGCTCTGTGTGGGGGGGGCTGTGCTTTAAGGGGCTCTGTGCTGAGGGGGCTCTGTGTTGTGGGGGGGGGAGGTCTGTGCTTTGGGGGGCTCTGTGTGTGGGGGGGGTTGTGCTTTAAGGGGCTCTGTGCTGAGGGGGGCTTTGTGCTGAGGGAGGGCCCTGTGCTGGGGAGGGAGGTCTGTGCTTTGGATGGGGGGCTGTGCTGTGGTGGGCTCTGTACTGTGTGGGGGGAGGGGCTTTGTACTGAGGGGGGCCCTGCACTGGGGGGAGGCCTGTGCTTTAGGGGGCTCTGTACTGTGTGGGGGGGGGGGCTGTGGGGGTGTTAGATAGGAAGGGAGATGAGATGTATTTGTTTTATACTTAAAAAAAAAAAAAATCAATGGATGGATGGAGACATGGATGGTTGAAAGGGGGAGTGGAAGGATGGATGGATGGGGGAGTGGAAGGATGGATGGTTGGGGCAGTGGAAGGATGAATGAATGAGGGAGTTGAGAGATGGATGGATGGGGGAGTGGAAGGATGAATGGATGGGGGAGTTGAATGATGGATGGATGGGGGAGTGGAAGGATGGGTGGATGGATGGGGAAGTGGAAGGATGGATGGGGAAGTGGAAGGATGGATGGGGGAGTGGATGGATGGATGGATGGGGGGAGTGGAAGAATGGATGGGGGGAGTGGATGGATGAATGGATGGGGGAGTGGAAGGATGGATAGATGGGGGAGTGGATGGATGGATGGGGGAGGGGATTGATGGATGGGGAAGTGGAAGCATGGATGGGGGAGTGGAAGGATGGATGGATGGGGGAGTGGAAGGATGGATGGATGGGGAAGTGGAAGGATGGATGGGGAAGTGGATGGATGGTGGAGTGGAAGGATGGATGGATGGGGGAGTGGAAGGATGGATTGATGGGGGAGTGGAAGGATGGATGGATGGGGGAGGGGAAGGATGGATGGGGGAATGGAAGAATGGGGAAATGGATGGATGGATGGGGGTGGGGAAGGATGGATGGATGGTGGAGTGGAAGGATGGATGGATGGGGGAGTGGAAGGATGGATGGATGTGGGAGTGGAAGGATGGGTGGGTGGATGGGGGAGTGGAAGGATGAATGGATGGGGGAGTGGAAGGATGGGTGGGTGGATGGGGGAGTGGAAGGATGGATGGATGTGGGAGTGGAAGGATGGGTGGGTGGATGGGGGAGTGGAAGGATGAATGGATGGGGGAGTGGAAGGATGAATGGATGGGGGAGTGGAAGGGTGGGTGGATGGATGGGGGAGTGGAAGGATGAATGGATGGGGGAGTTGAAGGATGGGTGGGTGGATAGGGGAGTGGAAGGATGAATGGATGGGGGAGTGGAAGGGTGGGTGGGTGGATGGGGGAGTGGAAGGATGAATGGATGGGGGAGTGGGTGGGTGGGGGAGGGGAAGGATGGATCAGGGAATGGAAGGATGGATGGATGGGGGAATGGAAGGATGGATGGGGGTGGGGAAGGATGGATGGATGGTGGAGTGGAAGGATGGATGGATGGGGGAGTGGAAGGATGAATGGATGGGGGAGTGGAAGGATGGGTGGGTGGATGGGGGAGTGGAAGAATGAATGGATGGGGGAGTGGAAGGATGAATGGATGGGGGAGTGGAAGGATGGGGGAGTGGAAGGATGAATGGATGGGGGAGTTGAAGGATGAGGGAGTGGAAGGATGGATGAATGGGGGAGTGGAAGGATGGATGGATGGGGGAGTGGAAGGATGGGTGGGTGGATGGGGGAGTGGAAGGATGAATGGATGGGGGAGTGGAAGGATGAATGGATGGGGGAGTGGAAGGGTGGGTGGATGGATGGGGGAGTGAGTGGAAGGATGAATGGATGGGGGAGTTGAAGGATGAGGGAGTGGAAGGATGGATGAATGGGGGAGTGGAAGGATGGATGGATGGGGGAGGGGAAGGATGGATGGGGGAATGGAAGGATGGATGGATGGAAGGATGGATGGATGGTAGAGTGGAAGGATGGATGGATGTGGGAGTGGAAGGATGGATGGATGGGGGAGTGGAAGGATGGGTGGGTGGATAGGGGAGTGGAAGGATGAATGGATGGGGGAGTGGAAGGGTGGGTGGGTGGATGGGGGAGTGGAAGGATGAATGGATGGGGGAGTGGAAGGGTGGGTGGGTGGATGGGGGAGTGGAAGGATGGATGGATGGGGGAGTGGAAGGGTGGGTGGGTGGATGGGGGAGTGGAAGGATGGATGGATGGGGGAGTGGAAGGATGGATGGGGGAATGGAAGGATGGATGGATGGGGGAATGGAAGGAGGGATGGATGGATGGGGAAGTGGAAGGATGGATGGGGAAGTGGATGGATGGTGGAGTGGAAGGATGGATGGATGGGGGAGTTGAAGGATGAGGAAGTGGAAGGATGGATGGATGGATGGGGGGGTGGAAGGATGGATGGATGGGGGAGGGGAAGGATGGATGGGGGAATGGAAGGATGGATGGATGGGGGAATGGAAGGATGGATGGGGGTGGGGAAGGATGGATGGATGGTGGAGTGGAAGGATTGATGGATGGGGGAGTGGAAGGATGGATGGGGGAGTGGAAGGATGAATGGATGGGGGAGTTGAAGGATTAGGGAGTGGAAGGAAGGATGGATGGGGGAGGGGAAGGATGGATGGGGGAATGGAAGGATGGATGGATGGGGGAATGGAAGGATGGATGGGGGTGGGGAAGGATGGATGGATGGGGAAGTGGAAGGATGGATGGAAGGAAGGATGGATGGATAGGTGAGGGGAAGGATGGATGGAAGGATGGATGGATAGGTGAGGGGAAGGATGGATTGATAGGGGAGGGGAAGGATGGATGGAAGGATGGATGGGGGAGTGGAAGGATGGATGGGGAAGTAGAAGGATGGATGGGGGGAGTGGAAGGATGGATGGATGGCGGAGTGGAAGGATGGATGGATGGGGAAGTGGATAGATGGATGGGGGAATGGAAGGATGGATGGATGGGGGAGGGGAAGGATGGATGGGGGAATGGAAGGATGGATGGATGGGGAGGGGAAGGATGGATGGGGGAATGGAAGGATGGATGGATGGGGGAATGGAAGGATGGATGGGGAAGTAGAAGGATGGATGGGGGGAGTGGAAGGATGGATGGATGGCGGAGTGGAAGGATGGATGGATGGGGAAGTGGATGGATGGATGGACGGGGGAGGGGAAGGATGGATGGGGGAATGGAAGGATGGATGGATGGGGGAGGGGAAGGATGGATGGGGAAATGGAAGGATGGATGGATGGGGGAATGGAAGGATGGATGGATGGGGAAATGGAAGGATGGATGGGGGTGGGGAAGGATGGATGGATGGATGGATGGGGAAGTGGAAGGATGGATGGATGGGGGAGGGAAAGGATGGATGGATGGATGGATGGATGGATAGGGGAGGGGAAGGATGGATGGATGGGTGAGGGGAAGGACGGATGGATGGATGGATGGGGGGTGGAAGGACGGGTGGATGGGGGAGTGGAAGGATGGATGGGGAAGGATGGATGGATGGGGGAGGGGAAGGATGGATGGATGGGTGAGCGGAAGGACGGATGGATGGATGGGGGAGTGGAAGGACGGATGGATGGGGGAGGGGCTGGATGGATGGGAAAGGATGGATGGATGGGGGAGGGGAAGGATGGATGGGGGAGTGGCAGGATGGATGGGGGAGTGGAAGGACGGATGGATGGGGATGGATGGGGGAGTGGAAGGATGGATGGGGGGAGTGGATGGATGGATGGGGGAGGGGATGGATAGATGGGGGGAGTGGATGGATGGATGGGGGAGGGGATGGATAGATGGGGGGAGTGGATGGATGGATGGGGGAGGGGATGGATAGATGGGGGAGTGGATGGATGGATGGATGGATGGGGGAGGGGATGGATGGATGGGGGGAGGAGATGGATGGATGGGGGGAGTGGATGGATGGGGGAGTGGACGGATGGATGGGGGAGTTTGCTTTGAGGATTTAAAATGAATGAAATAATGAGTTTGATTTGTGATGCTCAGATACAATGAAGTTCCTCTTTAATGTTACGGCCATGACTGATACTTTGTATACTTAGGAAGAGATACAGACCTTTAAAATTCAATGAACTGCCACAAAATGATCTTCGAGTCCATAGAACCTTCACACTGCGAGTGTATACAGAGTTCCCATTACACTGTAACCGTCGTGTGTGCTATTGTGGTTTTATATGCCATAAAAAATCTTTGGATGGCGCCGGGAAGCTCAGAGTATATTATAGATGTCAGACATTCTTAGCGGTCCAGTGAAGGGTCCTGGTAATCCTCCATCATACAAAGACATTGGAGACAATTGTGTTTTTCCAGCCTTGTGGTAACAGTTTGGTGAAGACCCTTTTCTGTTCCAGCATGACTGTGCCCCCCCCCCCCCCCCTGTGTACAAAGCCAGCTCCATAAAGACATGAGGTGACCAGTTTGGTGTGGAGGAGCCTAAGTGTCCTGCACAGAGCCCTGACCTCAACCTTACTGAACACCTTTGGGATGAATTGGAACGCAAATTTTGAGCCGAGTCTTCTCATCCAAAATCAGTACCTGACCTCACAAATGGATATAAATTCCCACACCCTCCAAAGTCTTGTGTAAAGTCTTCCCATAATTGTGAAGGATGGTAATTCCACCACGGGAAAAACTGCATAACGTTGGCAATGGGTGAGGGTGAGGGAAGAACCTCCATATTAATGACAATGGGTTTGGAAAGGAATGCCCAGTGAGGTCATATGGTGTGATGGTGGGTCGGGTGTCCACAAGGGTTTGGCCATAACGTGTATAAACTCTGTTTACAGAAAGACTCATTGATGCTTACAAGATTATCATTTGCCAAAAGTGGAAATAATTATTATTTGGTCATGACCCCCCTCCCCCCCTCTCTGTTCTCCTTTCTCCTTAGGCTGTCTACAAAGCCTGGCTGTGCTCAGAGTATTTCAACGTTACACAACGTCAGTGTCGCAATGGCATACCTTGCAAGCAGTATTGCCTGGAGGTGCAAACCCGCTGTCCCTTCATACTACCTGACAATGACGACCTAATCTATGGAGGGTTACCTGGCTTCATCTGTTCAGGTAAGAGTATACGAGGGAAGATCCCCATAGGGGGGATCGGTTCTGAGCCCACAGATTATATAGTTTATCAAAAAGTAAATAAATTAGCTACTAGAAGGGAATTCTGAACTTGTATTTTTTCAGCAGAACCCACATAGACATCCATCTTCTCCTTCCAGACTGGTCTGCGTACCGTGTGGAGCAGACCATTTGGTCGAGTTGATGGAGGGGCTTTACAGATCAGTTAGAGGGCTGTAATCGGGGGTGGGGGGGGGGGGGAATATTCTCAGTTTGTATTTGTCAAACATATAGCTGATCTTCAGGATATCGACAAAGACCTGAATAATGCAGCTATGTACTCATTAAAAAAGAAAAATAAACGTTTGTGCACCCCAAATCTATTTTTTTTATATTTGGCATCATGCCCCACTGTATTTTTTTGTGAATCTATTTCAAATTTCCTGTTGTATGCTAAGCCACTGTGTTGTAGGCCAACCATGCAAAGCCACTGTGTTGTAGGCCAACCATGCTAAGCCACTGTGTTGTAGGCCAGCCATGCTACGTCACTGTGTTGTAGGCCAGCCATGCTACGTCACTGTGTTGTAGGCCAACAATGCTAGGTCACTGTGTTGTAGGCTGACCATTCTAGGTCACTGTGTTGTAGGCCGACCATGCTAAGTCACTGTGTTGTAGGCCAACCATGCTAAGTCACTGTGTTGTAGGCCAACCATGCTAAGTCACTTTGTTGTAGGCCAACGATGCTACGTCACTGTGTTGTAGGTCAACAATGCTACGTCACTGTGTTGTAGGCCAACAATGCTACGTTACTGTATTGTAGGCCAACCATGCTAAGCCACTGTGTTGTAGGCCAACCATGCTAAGCCACTGAGTTGTAGGCCAACAATGCTACGTCACTGTGTTGTAGGCCAACCATGCTAAGCCACTGTGTTATAGGCCAACCATGCTAAGCCACTGTGTTGTAGGCCAACAATGCTAAGCCACTGTGTTGTAGGCCAACGATGCTAAGTCACTGTGTTGTAGGCCAACCATGCTAAGTCACTTTGTTGTAGGCCAACGATGCTACGTCACTGTGTTGTAGGCCAACAATGCTACGTCACTGTGTTGTAGGCCAACAATGCTACGTTACTGTGTTGTAGGCCAACCATGCTAAGCCACTGTGTTGTAGGCCAACCATGCTAAGCCACTGAGTTGTAGGCCAACAATGCTACGTCACTGTGTTGTAGGCCAACAATGCTAAGCCACTGTGTTGTAGGCCAACCATGCTAAGCCACTGTGTTGTAGGCCAACCATGCTAAGCCACTGTGTTGTAGGCCAACAATGCTAAGCCACTGTGTTGTAGGCCAACAATGCTAAGCCACTGTGTTGTAGGCCAACCATGCAAAGCCACTGTGTTGTAGGCCAACCCCACTAAGCCACTGTGTTGTAGGCCAACCATGCTAAGCCACTGTGTTGTAGGCCAACAATGCTACGTCACTGTGTTGTAGGCCAACAATGCTAAGCCACTGTGTTGTAGGCCAACCATGCTAAGCCACTGTGTTGTAGGCCAACCATGCTACGTCACTGTGTTGTAGGCCAACCATGCTACGCCACTGTGTTGTAGGCCAACAATGCTAAGTCACTGTGTTGTAGGCCAACAATGCTACGTCACTGTGTTGTAGGCCAACCATGCTAAGCCACTGTGTTGTAGGCCAACCATGCTACGTCACTGTGTTGTAGGCCAGCCATGCTACGTCACTGTGTTGTAGGCCAACAATGCTATGTCACTGTGTTGTAGGCTGACCATTCTAAGTCACTGTGTTGTAGGCCAACCATGCTAAGTCACTGTGTTGTAGGCCAACAATGCTAAGTCACTGTGTTGTAGGCCAACCATGCTAAGTCACTTTGTTGTAGGCCAACGATGCTACGTCACTGTGTTGTAGGTCAACAATGCTACGTTACTGTGTTGTAGGCCAACCATGCTAAGCCACTGTGTTGTAGGCCAACCATGCTATGCCACTGTGTTGTAGGCCAACAATGCTAAGTTACTGTGTTGTAGGCCAACAATGCTAAGTCACTGTGTTGTAGGCCAACCATGCAAAGCCACTGTGTTGTAGGCCAACCATGCAAAGCCACTGTGTTGTAGGCCAACAATGCTAAGCCACTGTGTTGTAGGCCAACAATGCTAAGTCACTGTGTTGTAGGCCAACAATGCTAAGTCACTGTGTTGTAGGCCAACAATGCTAAGTCACTGTGTTGTAGGCCAACAATGCTATGTCACTGTGTTGTAGGCCAACAATGCCACGTCACTGTGTTGTAGGCCAACAATGCTACGTCACTGTGTTGTAGGCCAACAATGCTACGTCACTGTGTTGTAGGCCAACAATGCTACGTCACTGTGTTGTAGGCCAACAATGCTACGTCACTGTGTTGTAGGCCAACAATGCTACGTCACTGTGTTGTAGGCCAACAATGCTACGTCACTGTGTTGTAGGCCAACTATGCTAAGCCACTGTGTTGTAGGCCAACAATGCTATGTCACTGTGTTGTAGGCCAGCAATGCCACGTCACTGTGTTGTAGGCCAACAATGCTACGTCACTGTGTTGTAGGCCAACAATGCTACGTCACTGTGTTGTAGGCCAACTATGCTAAGCCACTGTGCTGTAGACCAACCATGCTTAAGTCACTGTGTTGAAGGCCAACTATTTTAAGCCACTGTGTTAAAGGGCCAACAATGCTAAGTCACTGTATTGTAGTCCAGCCCATGCTAAGCCATGTAAGCCATGTAGGCCGACCATGCTAAGTCACTGTGTTGTAGGCTGACCATTCTAAGTCACTGTGTTGTAGGCTGACCATGCTAAGCCACTGTGTTGTAGGCCAACCATGCTATGCCACTGTGTTGTAGGCCAACAATGCTAAGCCACTGTGTTGTTGGTCGACCCTGCTAAGTCACTGTGTTGTAGGCCAACCAAGCTAAGCCACTGTGTTGTAGGCCAACCATGCAAAGCCAATCTGATGTAGGCCAACCATACTAAATCCCTGTGTTGTAGGCCATCAATGCAAAGCCACTGTGTTGTACACATGGTTTTACCAGCTTGGTGTGGAGCAACTCAAGGGTCCTGCACAGAGCCCCAACCTCAACCCTACTTTTGGTAGACCTTTGGGATCCGATCTTCTCATCCAACATTAGTACCTGCCCTACAGCTTTGGGATTTGGTGTTCAGTAGGTTTGAGGTCATGGTATAAAGTCTTCTCATCCAGCATCAGTACCTGCCCTTAACTCTACGGAACATCTTTGGAATGAGGTTTTCCCATCCCAAAGGTGTTCAGTAGGTTTGAGGTCATTGAGGAACTTGAGTGTCCTGCAGAAAGCCCTGACCTCAACCGTACTTTTGGAAGACCTTTGGTATAAGGTCTTCTCATCCGATCCAACATCAGTACCTTCTCATCCCAAAGGTGTTCAGCAAGTTTGAGTTATAATTATCAATCACAGCAGACATTCTTAGCAGTCAAGTGAAGGGTCCTGTTAATATTCCATCATACAAAGACATTGTAGACAATTGTGCTCTTCCAACCTTGTGGTAACAGTTTGGTGAAGACCCTTTTTCTGTTCTATCTTGACTGAGCCCCTGTGTACAAAGCCAGCTCCATAAAGACATATTGTGACCGGTTTGGTGTGGAGGAACTTGAGTGTCCTGCACAGAGCCCTGACCTCATCCCTACTGAATACCTTGGGGGTGAATTGGAATGCCGATTGTGAGCCAGGTCTCTTTCTTTTTTGGTGCCCAACGTGAGGCCCAACATGTGAGCCAGGTTGTCTCATTCAGCACCAGTACCTGGCCCACCAATGAGCAGAAGAGTGGAGGATGTTATAACTACAATGGGGGGGGGTCAAATCCATAATAATACCCATATTTTTTGTATGGATGTCCAACAAAGTCATATAAATGAGATGAACGGGTGTTCACAGAATATTTGGCCATATAGCATATTTTTGTGAACATTACTTTAGAAAATATCTCTGCAGCTGCACTCTGAGTTTCTTATAGATAATATCTTGATGTTTACTGAATATTTTTTTTATTTATCTTTTCTATTTGCAGCAGATCTGCTAGAAAACCATATGTCTAACACAGATGCGGTTTGTTGTGATGTCCGATGGCATTCCTGCAAGAATACGGGAAGCGGTGCCCACAACACATCCAAATCTTCGAACCCCCAATCCATGTACTACCAACACCGCAGTCGCCACTACCAGCACCCCCACCATAGGCACCATCACTTGCATCCGTACCATCACCATCATAAACCGTCTCTGCTGCCGGTCTCAGCGGGATCTCGTCTCGGAAACACCAGACTAAAGCTGTGCGTGTTGGTGCTGATGCTGCTCCACACCATGGCCTCTTTCTCGGCTGTGCAAAACGGGGTGGGCTTGGAGGCCATGCCGGGCTTGGAGGCCATGCCAGGCATGGATGAAACGTCGGCACGTGAAGAGTGAACGAGCAGAAGTGCTTTCTGAAAACTCAGAAGGTTGGAATAAGTCTTTCTATAAAAAAAAGGGTTTGGCCCTTTTCCTGCGACCTGAAGGCAAAGGGAAGATCGCCCTTGGCGGCAGCAGTCAACCATGACACAGCATGGTGAAAACACGACGAGTCCTGCGGGTTAGAGGGCCGGTGAGGCACAACTTTGAGAAGGGTTCTGTGTCAGTGGCCTTGAAATGATGCTTGTGTTAAAACAGTTGCGAAATGTGAGGCAGAGTAAGATTGGGGTGGTCCGGTATCGTTAAGACAAAGTGTGGAGAAAAACGCCTGGCCAGCTATTACGCGGCACACCGTGGTTAGTGAAATTCACAGTAGGAAGAGCCCGCTGGTAACTACGGTAACTACCAGTGAGCCTTACTTATAGTAGACGCTAAGTGCTTTATCGCTGCCCTGAATGTATTCTTGGTCACGCTGTTTGAAAAGCCGGTCCGTTTTATTAAGCAGAGCCTGGCCAAGTGGCGGCATCGTTCTAACATAAACAACAAAAATGATATTCTAACATGGTCATGGCAGGTTTACAAGCAGAAAGGAGATGTGCCGAAAAAAGGTTTCCTGTGTAGATGTTATGACCATACATCTAGCAGCGGGAAAGTTCCAGTAATCGCTGGTTACAAAATCGACAGGCATGACGAGCCACAAAATCAGAATGTGCAAAAAATTTCAAAAATAAATTACTTGAGATATCACACATGTATAAAAAAAATCTATTTTATGGGATTCTATTTATTAATTCTGTTTGAGATAATCAACATTTTAGGTACCGTCATACAGCGTAACGTCTGTGTGTCAGGGGACGTTTGAAACTCAGATCTTATACAGAATGTTGCTTTTTACAAATATCTACAGAACCCAGGACCGCCATGGTAGACCTAGGCTGTGGGTGACCCCGAAACTCAAATTGAACAGATAGAGGATGCTAAAAGGAAGCTAAGATGAGGAGATCTATGCTGTCCAAATATGATTTTAAGGGTCAGTCCACCTAAAATGAGGAGGTCATATTGGTGGACTGTCCACCTAAAATGAGAAGGGGGTGTTGATGGGCTTTCCACCTAAAACAAGAAGGGCATGTTGGTGGGCTGTCCACCTAAAATGAGGAGGGGATGTTGGTGGGCTGTCCACCTAAAATGAGAAGGGCATGTTGGTGGGTTGTCCACCTAAAATGAGGAGGGGATGTTGGTGGCCAGTCCACCTAAAATGAGAAGGGCATGTTGGTGGGTTGTCCGCCTAAAATGAGGAGGGAATGTTGGTGGGTTGTCCACCTAAAATGAGAAGGGCATGTTGGTGGGTTGTCCGCCTAAAATGAGAAGGGCATGTTGGTGGGCTGTCCACCTAAAATGAGAAGGGCATGTTGGTGGGTTGTCCGCCTAAAATGAGAAGGGTGTGTTGGTGGGCTGTCCACCTAAAATGAGGAGGGGATGTTGGTGGGATGTCCACCTAAAGTGAGAAGGGCATGTTGGTAGGTTGTCCTCCTAAAATGAGAAGGGCATGTTGGTGGACTGTCCACCTAAAATGAGGAGGGGATGTTGGTGGGTTGTCCACCTAAAATGAGGAGGGGATGTTGGTGGGTTGTCCACCTAAAATGAGGAGGGGATGTTGGTGGGTTGTCCACCTAAAATGAGGAGGGGATGATGATGGGCTGTCCACCTAAAATACGGAGGGAATGTTGGTGGGCTTTCCACCTAAAATGAGAAGGGCATATTGGTGGGCTTTCCATCTAAAATGAGAAGGGCATGTTGGTGGACTGTCCACCTAAAATGAGGAGGGCATGTTGGTGGGCTGTCCACCTAAAATGAGGAGGGGATGTTGATGGGCTTTCCACCTAAAACGAGAAGGGCATGTTGGTGGGTTGTCTGCCTAAAATGAGAAGGGCATGTTGGTGGACTGTCCACCTAAAATAAAGAGGGCATGTTGGTGGGCTGTCCACCTAAAATGAGGAGGGGATGTTGATGGACTGTCCACCTAAAATAAAGAGGGCATGTTGGTTGGCTTTCCACCTAAAATGAGGAGGGGATGTTGGTGGGCTTTTCACCTAAAACGAGAAGGGAATGTTGGTGGAAGGTCCAGCTAAAATAAGTAAGCCAAGTTGGTGGGCTGTCCACCTAAAATGAGGGGGGCATTTTGGTGGGCTTAATTACACACTTGCTTTTAGGTCAATATGGGTCTCAGGCTGGTAGATCTCCATGCCTGGTTCTTGGTCTTGAAGGCCCTTCCTTAGAGTCAAATTGAAAGAGGTTTTTCTTCCAAATTAGTCTCCATTATTGAAAAGATCAGGAAGTGGGCAGACCTGGGACCTCAAGTAGAAATACTTTCCCGTCTCCGTGAGATATAAAAAGCTGGTGTATGATTCAGTCTTCTCATTATCCACTCAAATGCAAAATATCTATTTTGGTTGAATTTTTCAGATGGTCAAAAATGGAAAAGAAGTATTTAAATTGTGTCCATTGATCCATATGGAATGGTGTATTTTCATTCATATGCACTCTATGCTCCATAAGGCCTGTTTTATTTTGTGCATAGTTAGGTTAAAATGAGCAAACTTGGGTTTTATTGTTATATAATCTGGCTGGCCCCATTCAAGGCTACCATTTTGAGCACAGGGACATCAGCCTTTATCAGCCTTCAAACCCAGGAGGAACCCTTATCAAGTCTCAGTGAACCCCTGCTAAAAATGATTATATTGACAGCTCTGGGTATATTAGCCACAACACAATGTTGGTCAGCAAGAGAAGCCCCCCTAAACTGCCGGTCATTGAAAGGAATGTCAATTGCAATGGTGGTCAGTGTAGTGCCTCAAAACATTGGAGGTTAGTGGGAAGAAGGCTCTTTACATTGATGGTCAATGGAAAGGATGCTCCTTACATTGGTGATCAGTGGGAAGAATGTTCCTTACATTGGTGATCAGTGGGAAGAATGTTCCTTACATTGGTGATCAGTGGGAAGAATGTTCCTTACATTGGTGATCAGTGGGAAGAATGTTCCTTACATTGGTGATCAGTGAGAAGAATGTTCCTTACATTGGTGATCAGTGAGAAGAATGTTCCTTACATTGGTGATCAGTGGGAAGAATGTCCCTTACATTGGTGATCAGTGAGAAGAATGTCCCTTACATTGGTGATCAGTGGGAAGAATGTCCCTTACATTGGTGATCAGTGGGAAGAATGTCCCTTACATTGGTGATCAGTGGGAAGAATGTTCCTTACATTGGTGATCAGTGGGAAGAATGCTCCTTACATTGGTGATCAGTGAGAAGAATGTCCCTTACATTGATGGTCAGTGGAAAGAATGTTCCTTACATTGGTGATCAGTGAGAAGAATGCTCCTTACATTGGTGATCAGTGGGAAGAATGTTCCTTACATTGGTGATCAGTGGGAAGAATGTTCCTTACATTGGTGGTCAGTGGGAAGAATGTTCCTTACATTGGTGATCAGTGGGAAGAATGTTCCTTACATTGGTGATCAGTGGGAAGAATGTTCCTTACATTGGTGATCAGTGGGAAGAATGTTCCTTACATTGGTGATCAGTGGGAAGAATGTTCCTTACATTGGTGGTCAGTGGGATGGATGCTCCTTACGTTGGTGGTCAAGGGGATGGATGCTCCTTACGTTGGTGGTCATTCAGTGTTAGTGGTCACCTAAGTGAGAACAAGAGGAGAATCTCCACTGGTCTCATGTCTATGGCTTTGCCAAGTGGCAATAGTTCCAGAACAATCAGGTAGGAGGTACATCCTCTTCTACTCGCCAATTAAGGAACTACTAGCCACTTCTGGAGGGACCTTAAGTGCAAAAAGTAGACATTAAAGGGATCTGGTTTGGAGTGCTGGCAGGTTGAAGGACAACTGTCATGAGAGAAACATGGGAGCTGCTATAGTTGAGGTCTCTTCTGAAAAGGCTGGCCTGCTGACCCTCTGAATCTAATATGTAGATCAGGACTTCTGACTTATCTCCAATTTACCTGATCTGCGGAGATCTAGAAAACATTAAAACCTAAAGGGTCAGCATGAGAACTTAGCAACCAGCGTTTGCAAAAAGAGGCCAGGCAGCCATATTTCTGTCTCATGCCGCGTACACACGATCATTTTTCCCGTCGGGAAAAATGTCATTTTTTCCTTTGGATGAGAAAAACGATCGTCTGTGGGCTTTTTGCCGTTTTTCCCGACGGGAAAAACTGCATTAATCACGATGAGAAAAATTAGAACATGTTCTAATTTTTCTCGTCGTTTTTCCTGACATTTCTTCCGCGGCAGTGTTTCCCATAGGGAAACACTGCCGTGGAGCCCATAGATTTAAAAAATGACGAGAAAAATGACCGTGTGTGGGGAACAAGCTGTTCCCTCGTTTAAAATGTCATTATTCACGGCGGTTTTTAAACCGCCGTGAATAATGATCGTGTGTACGCGGCATCATGATGTATTTAATTTAAAGTAGATGTAAACCCAAACACTAAAATCTTATATAATCTCTAACACGATAATGTCACCTAAAAGTCATTTTCATTAAAGAATCCCCGGTGATCCTGTCTTTAGTTAGGCAAACAGGTTGACCAAACAGTCAAGTCATTACTCTATTGAGCCAATGGGTCGATAATTGGACTTGTGGTTGTACAGTGTTGGGGAGGGAACGCCGGCAACCCCTCGGCAGCAATCCAATACAACTCCAAATAAATGCATTGTCTGCAACCTGCTACCATTGCACCATTTGCCAGTCCTCATGAAGCGGAGTCCATAGCACACATGTACTGGGATTTGCAGGGATATGAATGTACAGCAGATTATCTTCCACATTCATTTAACCTGTATCGCACGGGGGGGGGGGGGGGGTGTTACAACCCTACGGTGACAAATAGGAATGCATTCTTGGATTGCCGCATCAGCACAAAGCTGAATAGCAGTCATACATCTGTGTTGGTTTCATGGGAATTCCGCTCATATGGAAACCAGCCTACTTCTCTAAAGGGGTCCTCTAGTAAAGTTTACAACCCAGCGGAGATTTTACATTATGAATGGAAACAGCTAAAGGTTAAAGTAGATGTAAACCTAATCCATCAAATCCTTTGGAAGCATTACATGTTCCTATCATTTCAAATTATAAATGTACATTTTCTTTGTAGCAATAACTGGGGATCCTGCCTTGAAGGTGGTTGTTTAGGAACTTCCTTTTTTTAAGGTGATGATTGTCTGCCATTGGGGCTCTTGTGTTGTCACCCTGTCACATAGGCCTTCAGTGGCATCTATAGAACAGCCGTGCCAAGCATGGTCCACTAATGTTACCAGGAAGTTAGTCTGGAGCTAGGCTTGAGTGAGTGCATGTAGGCAGGATGGGACCTGATGGGTCTGGCAGCCAATCTAAGAAAGGCGTGGACCTGGGGGCACTGGCAGTCAATCTATGAAAATATAGGATCTGGTGGCAGTGGCAGTCAAGCTAAGAAAGGCATGAACCTGGGGGCACTGGCAGTCAAGCTAAGGAAGGGTGGACTGTGGTGGGACTGGCAATCAATCTAAGGAAGGATGGGATCTGGTGGCACTGGCAGTAAAGCCAAGGAAGGGTGGGACCTGGTTAGACTGGAGTCAAGCTAAGGAAGGGTGGACTGTGGTGGAACTGGCAGTCAAGCTAAGAAAGGGTTTAACCTGGGGGCACTGGCAGTCAAGCTAAGGAAGGGTGGACTGTGGTGGGACATACAATCAATCTAAGGAAGGATGGGATCTGGTGGCACTGGCAGTAAAGCCAAGGAAGGGTGGTACCTAGTTAGACTGGAGTCAAGCCAAGGAAGGGTGGAATGTGGTGGGACTGACAATGAATCTAAGGAAGGATGGGACCTGATGGCATTGACAGAAAAAGCTAATGAAGGGATGGACCTGGTTAGACTGGTGTCTAGCTAAGGAAGTGTGGAACCTGGTGGCACTGGAGTCAGTCTAAGAAAGGGTGGAACCTGGTGGCACTGGCAGTCAAGCTATGGAAGGGTGGACCTGGTGGCACTGGCAGTCAAGCTATGGAAGGGTGGATCTGGTGGGAGTGGCAGTCAAGCTATGGAAGGGTGGATCTGGTGGCACTGGCAGTCAAGCTATGGAAGGGTGTATCTGGTGGGAATGGCAGTCAAGCTATGGAAGGGTGGATCTGGTGGGAGTGGCAGTCAAGCTATGGAAGGGTGGATCTGGTGGGAATGGCAGTCAAGCTATGGAAGGGTGGATCTGGTGGGAGTGGCAGTCAAGCTATGGAAGGGTGGATCTGGTGGGAGAGGCAATCATGCTATGGAAGGATGGATCTGGTGGCACTGGCAGTCAAGCTATGGAAGGGTGGATCTGGTGGGAGTAGCAGTCAAGCTATGGAAGGGTGGATCTGGTGGCACTGGCAGTCAAGCTATGGAAGGGTGGATCTGGTGGGAATGGCAATCAAGCTATGGAAGGGTGGATCTGGTGGGAGTGGCAGTCAAGCTATGGAAGGGTGGATCTGGTTGGAATGGCAGTCAAGCTATGGAAGGGTGGATCTGGTGGGAGTGGCAGTCAAGCTATGGAAGGGTGGATCTGGTGGGAGTGGCAATCATGCTATGGATTGATGGATCTGGTGGCACTGGCAGTCAAGCTATGGAAGGGTGGATCTGGTGGCACTGGCAGTCAAGCTATGAAAGGGTGGATCTGGTGGGACTGTCAGTCAAGCTATGGAAGGGTGGATCTGGTGGGAGTGGAAGTCAAGCTATGGAAGGGTGGATCTGGTGGGAGTGGCAATCAAGCTATGGAAGGATGGATCTGGTGGCACTGGCAGTCAAGCTATGGAAGGGTTGATCTGGTGGCACTGGCGGTCAAGCTATGAAAGGGTGGATCTGGTGGGACTGTCAGTCAAGCTATGGAAGGGTGGATCTTGTGGGAGTGGCAGTCAAGCTATGGAAGGGTGGATCTGGTGGCACTGGCAGTCAAGCTATGGAAGGGTGTATCTGGTGGGAATGGCAGTCAAGCTATGGAAGGGTGGATCTGGTGGGAGTGGCAGTCAAGCTATGGAAGGGTGGATCTGGTGGGAATGGCAGTCAAGCTATGGAAGGGTGGATCTGGTGGGAGTGGCAGTCAATCTATGGAAGGGTGGATCTGGTGGGAGAGGCAATCATGCTATGGAAGGATGGATCTGGTGGCACTGGCAGTCAAGCTATGGAAGGGTGGTTCTGGTGGGAGTAGCAGTCAAGCTATGGAAGGGTGGATCTGGTGGCACTGGCAGTCAAGCTATGAAAGGGTGGATCTGGTGGGACTGGCAGTCAAGCTATGGAAGGGTGGATCTGGTGGGAGTGGCAGTCAAGCTATGGAAGGGTGGATCTGGTGGGAGTGGCAGTCAAGCTATGGAAGGTTGGATCTGGTGGGAATGGCAATCAAGCTATGGAAGGGTGGATCTGGTGGGAGTGGCAGTCAAGCTATGGAAGGGTGGATCTGGTGGGAATGGCAGTCAAGCTATGGAAGGGTGGATCTGGTGGGAGTGGCAGTCAAGCTATGGAAGGGTGGATCTGGTGGGAGTGGCAATCATGCTATGGAAGGATGGATCTGGTGGCACTGGCAGTCAAGCTATGGAAGGGTGGATCTGGTGGCACTGGCAGTCAAACTATGAAAGGGTGGATCTGGTGGGACTGTCAGTCAAGCTATGGAAGGGTGGATCTGCTGGGAGTGGCAGTCAAGCTATGGAAGGGTGGATCTGGTGGGAGTGGCAATCATGCTATGGAAGGATGGATCTGGTGGCACTGGCAGTCAAGCTATGGAAGGGTGGATCTGGTGGCACTGGCAGTCAAGCTATGAAAGGGTGGATCTGGTGGGACTGTCAGTCAAGTTATGGAAGGGTGGATCTTGTGGGAGTGGCAGTCAAGCTATGGAAGGGTGGATCTGGTGGGAGTGGCAGTCAAGCTATGGAAGGGTGGATCTGGTGGGAATGGCGGTCAAGTTATGGAAGGGTGGATCTGGTGGGAGTGGCAGTCAAGCTATGGAAGGGTGGATCTGGTGGGAGTGGCAATCATGCTATGAAAGGATGGATCTGGTGGTACTGGCAGTCAAGCTATGGAAGGGTGGATCTGGTGGCACTGGCAGTCAAGCTATGAAAGGGTGGATCTGGTGGGACTGTCAGTCAAGCTATGGAAGGGTGGATCTGGTGGGAGTGGCAGTCAAGCTATGGAAGGGTGGATCTGGTGGGAGTGGCAATCATGCTATGGAAGGATGGATCTGGTGGCACTGGCAGTCAAGCTATGGAAGGGTGGATCTGGTGGCACTGGCAGTCAAGCTATGAAAGGGTGGATCTGGTGGGACTGTCAGTCAAGCTATGGAAGGGTGGATCTTGTGGGAGTGGCAGTCAAGCTATGGAAGGGTGGATCTGGTGGGAGTGGCAGTCAAGCTATGGAAGGGTGGATCTGGTGGGAGTGGCAGTCAAGCTATGGAAGGGTGGATCTGGTGGGAATGGCGGTCAAGTTATGGAAGGGTGGATCTGGTGGGAGTGGCAGTCAAGGTATGGAAGGGTGGATCTGGTGGGAGTGGCAGTCAAGCTATGGAAGGGTGGATCTGGTGGGAATGGCAGTCAAGCTATGGAAGGGTGGATCTGGTGGGACTGGTAGTCAAGCTATGGGAGCTCAGGGAACAGCAGAAGTTGATAGAAGGCAGGAACAGTCTTTGGATCAGCGTTTGGCCCATTTCTCCCAGAAATTTTTTGAAAAACAAAACCACCAAAAATAACCCTGAAATTCAGATTCAGATTTGATCATCTAAATCACTGTAATTGGGTCAGAGTTTATTGTCCTTCAACATTCGTTATCAGCTCTATAAACAACCTTGATGAATATTGTTGACGTGAATGGTGTGTTTTAACAAAAGCTGGACTGTACTCTCTTATGCTATTTGCATAGCTCCTTCTAAAAGCCAAGCCCACTGCTTGCATCAGAGCTGAGGGCTCTTGGCAAGGTGCTGTGATGTTTTCAGGGACCTATGTACAGCACCCTGCCAGCCCCTCCCACCAGCCACGATCTGCCTGAATTGCATAGAGAAGCACAGAGACACTGTGATGGCATCACTAGGTATACAATAAGGTGATGTAATGAAAATTGAAGGTTTTATCATGTTGATGAGGGGGAGGGGGAGGGGAACCAGATTAGGCTTCATCTTTATGTGAGAAGGACACAAGCCCTGCTATAGCACATGACGAGTATTTGTTGGCTGGATTTTATCATTTGTTTGGAGGATGAGCTAAATGAGGAAATGTTAGTAAGAACCAGTTTTAAGCACACGGACAGATGTAATGATGTAAAGCGAGAAGACCGGCTACACTTTACAGCTGATGTTATTGGCAGCGAGCGTTCGTCCCCCGAGTGTAATGTCAGACAGGAAGGGAAAATCCCAGAAACAATCCAGAATAACATTCGACCCTCGGCCGGCTCTCTCTAGTGTGCAGTTCCTCCCCGGTTGTACATTTTGACATTTTGTAGCCGTTGTATCCTTCACCGATATCACCAAGGACTCTCCACTCGAGGCTGTGACCTCCAGCTGTGTGTCCCGGTGACCCCCAACATCTGGGAAATCAACTCTTAATGTCCCCATAATAGAGGGGGGGGGACGCAGAGACTTCCCATAAACAGAGCAATCTGAGGAGGAGGAAATAACTCCGCTACAATGTTTAGTCTGGCAGAACCTTGTATTCAGCCTAACCTCACGCTTCGAAATTTCTTCATTGCACGGGAGCCGGCGGCTCCTTGGGGCCTGGTCCGGGATAAGGTCCTTCAGCCCCCAAGGTGAAAAGGCCAAAGGTGTCCCCAACTCATGAAGTTTCAGGTCTTACCCCTTCGTGCACCCCCCCTCCCTCCTGCTGAAGCGCCCAAAGTGGCTGGTGGAACTCGCAATCAAGCTAAGGAAGGGTGGAACCCGGTGGGATTGGCCACCGGCCACCTTGGCTGCCTTAGGGCGTATAGGGCAGCCCATTCTTTTTTTAAAAGACTGCCTTACCTGCGAGAGACATGGAAAGGAAGTCCCTGACCCTTTTCCAAGAATGCATTGCTGGTCCCAATCACCATCGACACCACCAAAAACATCATCAGTAGCCTCCGAGACAGCACATCACCAGATGACATAATTTCTACAAAACTCCTGAAAGAATGTATCGATATCTTGGCACCCACCATAACACATCTCGTAAATCAATCGTTCAAAGAAGGTATTGTTCCGATCTCCCTAAAACATGGCATAATCAAACCCTTCCTAAAGAAACCCAATCTCGACCCCAAAGACCCAAACCACCGAAGATTGAAAACAAGCCTTAAGACCTCATACACATGGCTGAGAATCTCGTCAGGAAAAAACCCGTCGAATCTTCTCCCGGCCGAGTGTACACACACGTATGATTCAAAAGAACTGCCGTTCTTTTGAATGGCACAAACGCGGTGACGTCATCGACTACGACGAGCGTGCGCTCGTCACATTCTATGCCGTCGCCGCCATCTTGCTACACCCTACCTATGCCTAGGAAGCTACCGCGCATGCGTCAAAGTCATTTTGAGCATGCGCGGGTTTCCACAGCGACAGGTAAGCGTACACACTCTCGTGTTTCTCATCGGGAAACAGGTTCTCTATTTTTCACGTCGAGATTCTGGACAGTTTTCTTGACGAGAAACCTGAAAGCCTCGTACACACGGCCGGTTTTCTCAGCAAGAAAGCTCTGCCAGCAGTTTTCTTGTCGTTTCTTGACGAGAAAACCAGCCGTGTGTACGAGGCTTCAAGACCATCTCCAAGATTATGGAGAAAGCAGTAGTACAATAGCTACAGCTCCATTTGGATTCCCACAAACTCTTGGACCCGCTACAATCAGGCTTCCGCCCAGACCATGGCACAGAAACGTCACTTCTCAAAATCTTGGTTGACGCCCTCGAAGCAGCAGATGACGGAGAATCATGTCTACTGGTGCTGCTGGACCTCAGTGCAGCGTTCGACACAGTAGATCACAAAACTCTACTCATTCGTCTCAAAGAAGTAGCCGGAGTCACAGACTCAGACCTATCCTGGCTCACATCCTTCCTAGATAATCGTTCCCAGACAGTGAAACTAGGAGCCTTCACCTCTGAAACTCGCACCATTTCTTGCGGAGTCCCTCAAGGATCACCCCTGCCGCCCATGCTCTTTAACATCTACCTCCCCCCGCTCCTCAAAATCATCAACAAACAGGACCTGTGCTACCACTCCTACGCTGACGACACTTAACTTTACATTCGGATCACCCAAAAAAACGACCAATATCACGGATTAGAAAAATGCCTCACATTGATCGATGATTGGATGACTGAGAGTTCCCTCAAACTCAACGGATCCAAAACAACTCCTTCTCCTCCACGCAAACCAAAAGACTAAAACAAGGACTTCATGGACACCTCCCACCATCCTTGGACAGACCATCACCCCAAGTACCAAAGTCAAAAGTCTTGGAGTTATCTTTGACTCAGAGATGTCGATGGATGCACAAATAGGATCAGTAGTCAGCGGATCTCACCATCTCCTCCGCCTGCTATGTAGACTCATCCCCCTCATCCCAGAAGAGGACATAGCAGTAGTAGTTGGAACAATCATCAATTCCTGACTCGACTACGCAAATGCCCTCTACATAGGACTACCCAAATACCAGATTTTGCGTCTACGAGTCGTCCAGAACACGGCAGCCAGACTGGTAACAGGGAAAAACCCTGGGAATCCATCACCCCTTCCCTGAGGGACCTCCATTGGCTAACCGTAAAGGATCGGGTCACATTCAAGACCCTCTGCCTCACCCACAAGTGCACACAAGGAAACGCTCCTCAATATTTATGCGAGAAAATAAAACACTACACCCCTAATCGCGTTCTCCGATCAACCAACCAAAACCTCCTCCACATCCCCAAGTCCCGCTACAAATCGAAGGGAGAACGAAGATTTGCAGTCCAAGGACCACGGCTATGGAACGCTCTACCCACGGACATCCGCATGGAAGAAGACCACTGGGCCTTCAGGAAAAAACTTAAGACCCACCTCTTCTGAAGGATCAGTACGACACCGGATTGAAATAAGCGCCTTGAAGCGATTTAGTTCACATTTGTAGCGCTATACAAGTTACTCGCTCACTCTAAATGACATGGCGTGACTGTCCACGTGCACGATCCTGCACGTGGTTCTACAGGTGCGACCGAGCGCGCACACATTCTTGTGCGTTGCGTGGAGAGCAGCCCATTCAATTTAATGGAAAGAAGTCCCTGAACCTTTTTTACCCTATAATAGGAAGTGGCTGAACAAGGATCTTCACGGCAGGATCACCAGGGTGACAACATAGGAGAAACATTGGGAAACAGGGATAGAGCGTTGTCACCCTATAAGAGGAAGTGCCTTAGCAAGGATCTTCGTGGTGGGATCACCAGGGTGACAACATAGGAGAAAAATTGGGAAACAGAGATAGAGCGTTGTCACCCTATAAGAGGAAGTGCCTTAGCAAGGATCTTCGTGGTGGGATCACCAGGGTGACAACAGAGAAACACAGTTGGGAGACAGGGATAGAGCATTGTCAGCCTATAACAGGAAGCGCCTGAGCAAGGATCTTCATGGCGGGATCAGCAGGGTGACAGCAAAGGAGCACAACTAGGACAGAGCGTTGTCACCCTATAACAGGAAGGGCCTTAGCAAGGATCTTCATGGCGGGATCACCTGGGTGACAACACAGAAACACAATTAGGAGACGGGGACAGAGTGTTGTCACCCTATAACAGAAAGTATCTGAGCAAGGATCTTCATGGCGGGATCACCTGGGTGACAACACAGAAACACAATTAGGAGACGGGGACAGAGTGTTGTCACCCTATAACAGGAAGTGTCTGAGCAAGGATCTTCATGGCGGGATCACCAGGGATTATTTTTAATAAAAAGCTGCAGATTTAAAATGACATTAGAAATGAAATGAACATAAAAAAAGCTTCTGTGAGATTTTAGCGGTCGGGTTTACATCTCCTCTAAGAAACCCAACAAAAAAATAAATAAACGGCGCAGGGCTTAATCGTCATTAACTTATTTGATGGTTTTTTAAGCTGGTGTTAGATGAATGACTCCTCTGATTACAGAAATAAGGTTTTAATCGCGGTTAATTGTCTGGTTTTCGGTTAATGACGGCGCTCCTTATGTATTGGGCCATTAACAAGGCCATCTCCCAGGAGGATGGTGGAGACTGTTTCGGGATAATGAGAGTCCCGGCCATAGAACAAACACAGAGCGGACAGAAGGAGAGGGAAAGGCCTGCCTATAGAATAAACAGAGCGGACAGGAGGTGAGGGAGAGCCCCGCCCGTACAACAAACACAGAGTGGACAGGAGGTGAGGGAGAGCCCCACCCGTACAACAAACACAGAGTGGACAGGAGGTGAGGGAGAGCCCCGCCCATGGAAAAAACAGAGCCAACAGGAGTAGAGGGAGAGCCCCGCCCATAGTACAAACACAGAGCCAACAGGAGTAGAGGGAGAACTCCACCCATAGAACCATCACAGAGTGAACAGGAGGAGAGGGAGAGCTCTACCCATAGAACAAACACAGAGCCAACAGGAGGAGAGGGAGAACTCCACCCATAGGGACCATCACAGAGCGAACAGGAGGAGAGGGAGAGCCCCGCCCATGGAACAAACACAGAGCGAACAGGAGGAGAGGGAGAGCCCCGCCCATGGATCAAACACAGAGCCAACAGGAGGAGAGGGAGAGCCCCGCTCATGGAACAAACATAGAGCCAACAGGAGGAGAGGGAGAGCCACGCCCATAGAACAAACACAGAGCCAACAGGAGGAGAGGGAGAGCCCCGCCCATATAACCATCACAGAGCCAACAGGAGGAGAGGGAGAGCCCCGCCCTAAGAACAAACACAGAGCCAACAGGAGGAGAGGGAGAACTCCGCCCATAGAATCATCACAGAGTGAACAGGAGGAGAGGGAGAGCCCCGCCCATGGAACAAACACAGAGCCAACAGGAGGAGAGGGAGAGCCCCGCCCATAGAACAAACAGCCAACAGGAGGAGAGGGAGAGCCCCGCCCATATACCCATCACAGAGCGAACAGGAGGAGAGGGAGAGCCCCACCCATGGAACAAACACAGAGCCAACAGGAGGAGAGGGAGAGCCCCACCAATGGAACAAACACAGAGCCAACAGGAGGAGAAGGAGAGCCCCGCCCATAGAACAAACACAGAGCCAACAGGGGGAGAGGGAGAGCCCCGCCCATATAACCATCACAGAGCGAACAGGAGGAGAGGGAGAGCCCCACCCATGGAACAAACACAGAGCCAACAGGAGGAGAGGGAGAGCCCTGCCCATGGAACAAACACAGAGCCAACAGGAGGAGAGGGAGAGCCCCACCAATGGAACAAACACAGAGCCAACAGGAGGAGAAGGAGAGCCCCGCCCATAGAACAAACACAGAGCCAACAGGGGGAGAGGGAGAGCCCCGCCCATATAACCATCACAGAGCGAACAGGAGGAGAGGGAGAGCCCCACCCATGGAACAAACACAGAGCCAACAGGAGGAGAGGGAGAGCCCTGCCCATGGAACAAACACAGCGCCAACAGGAGGAGAGGCGATTATGGGTCTATATCTTTATAAAGATATTTGTGGGATTTCAGTCATGGAGTCACCAGCCTTGGAAGGGTCCGATGATCCTGCCATGAAGGTCCTTGTTCAGGTACTTCCTGTTATAGGGTGACAATGCTGTATCCCTATCTTCCAGTTGTGCTCTCCTGTGTTGTCACCCTGACACACAGGCTTTCAAAGGAGACTACCGATGGCAATTTCAACACACATTACACAGGTAGGGTCCTCTGTTGTCACCATCAGGGGAAATGCTATGCCGCCATTGCATTTGGTATTCCACCAGTTTGAGGTAGAAAATAATATTCAAAATAATGTTGTTGGATTTTTTGCTGGGAGGTTCCAGCCTGAGCTTCTATCACATCAGTGAACATCAGAGAAAGCCTTTACCTGCCCCAGACACTGCACTGGATTTGTATAATTTACGATGGAAGTTCAGCTTCTTCTTTTTTAGTTTTGGGTGGAGAGGTTGCAATATTTCAGGTTTTTGTTGGAGGTTTTGGATGGGGGGAATAGTGCCCCATTATTGGTGTCAGTGGGAGGAATAGTGCCCCATCATTGGTGTGAGTGAGAGGAAGAGTGCCCCCACCATTGGTATAAGTGGGGTTAATAGTGCCCCATCATTGGTATAAGTGGGGGGAATAGTGCCCCATCATTGGTATCTGTGGGAGGAATGGTGCCCCATTGTTGGTGTCAGTGGGAGGAATAGTGCCCCATCATTGGTGTGAGTGGGAGGAAGAGTGACCCCATCATTGGTGTCAGTGGGGGGAATAGTGCCCCATAATCGGTGTGAGTGGGAGGAAGAGTGACCCCATCATTGGTGTCAGTGGGGGGAATAGTGACCCTATCATTGGTATAAGTGGAAGGAATGGTGCCCCATCATTGGTATCATTGGAGGAATAGAGCCTCGTTGTGGGTATCTGTGGTAGGAATAGTACCCCATTGTAGGTGTCAGTGGGAGGAATAGTGCCCCATCATTGGTGTCAATGGGGGGAATAGTGACCCCATCATTGGTATAAGTGGAAGGAATGGTGCCCCATCGTTGGTATCATTGGAGGAATAGAGCCTCGTCATGGGTATCTGTGGTAGGAATAGTACCCCATTGTAGGGTCACAAAGGCGCCTTGGGGGAATTCGGAAAGGCAAAGGAAAAACAAAGACATCGAACTGAAGGTTTAAGGAGTCCAGGAGTATTTATTTCATCTTTGAAGCCCAAACGTTGGCTTTTCCCCTTCATCAGGGCCTCAGGTGCTTGGTTTACATATAGTGAAGAACTCATAAGGGTTAATAGAGGACCCCTCAACTCAAAGAATATCCTTTACCAGCTAGATGGAGAGAAAGTCTCACGCTCATTTGAATCCCCCCGACGAAGAGGGAACATTTGCAGCACTGCTGACTTCCTGGGTTTGCTTTATAAATTCATCATAACGAACGTTCGTAATTTTACGTAAAGTTAACGAACCTACCGAAAATTCGTATTCAATCCAAATTGAATTTCGGACACGAATTACGAAATAACGGCTAATACGAAACGGAACAAAACAAATTTATTGACCGCGCCCATGTCTAATACAAACCCAAAACAGTTTCACCATCAGTAATAATTAAGATGCACTTATGGAGCTTCTAGAGTTGGCGTTGTTTGAAAATAAAGAGATGGACACAACTGAGTAACAGAAAAGTGGTGGTTCTAGAGCAGCCATTCTCAACCAGAGGTTGCTAGGGGTTCCTTGAGCTGTGGCTGATGGACCACCTATTTGATGATTTCTACAGAGTTCAAGGTTCAGCTGTCTTTAAGGGTGGCATTCTGAACACCACTTTAAGGGGGACCTTCTTCCTATTGATCACCAATATAAGGAGCATTGTTCCTATTGAGCCCTGCTAATTTGGTTTTAGTAAGGGTTCCCCAAGACATGAAAATTATTTTCGGGGTTCCTCTAGGGTTAAAAGGTTGAGAAAGCCTGTTCTAGAGGGTTCTCTATACAGGGTCAGGTACCGCTTGACATTAGGACAATGTCTCGTAAAGCAATGCATACCCACGTTTCAGCTCTGGGTAGATGTGTTGAACTTTCAAGTGCTTACAAAAGCCCAGCCCGTGCCATTACTGTGCAATGCTACATCTTCCCTAGTCTGTTTTCCTTCACGATTAGGAAGAATCGGATCACAAGTAGCCAGTTACTACTGAAAGCTATTTCATAATAGGAAGGATGCATCTTGTATTGTCGGAGAGACGTATTATGTATATATTTTAACGTATGCAAAAAAAAAAAAAAAAAGGCCTCTCGAGCCACCAGTGTGCACAAAGGATATACGAAGAAGCAAACCAAAGTGATTTTGGTGTAAATGTGGGCTTTGCACATGTGTAGTCATATCCCCTGCCGTGTCAGGGCACAAAGGTCTAAGGGTATGGATGCCTAAAGTGCAAGAGATACTACAAAGCAGAGGTGATTATTCTGTAGCTTCCTGATTATATTACTTTTGGTTGGGCGGCCATCATTTTAAGACCTTCTTAAGAACAACGTTTTATAAAAGGGGCCGAAAAATTGGGTGGATTTGGGATAAAAGTGGCCCAAAATTGGTTGGTTTGGATGGATTTTGGATGGAGGTGGGCCAAAATTGATTGGATTAGGTGGATTTGGGATGAAAGTGGCCCAAAATTGGTTAGATTGGGTGGATTTGGGATGAAATTGGCCCACAATTGGTTGGATTGGGTGAATTTGGGATGAAAGTGGCCTAAAATTGGTTAGATTGGGTGGATTTGGGAGGAAAGTGGTCCAAAATTGGTTGGATTGGGTGAATCTGGGATGAAAGTGGCCCAAAATTGGGTGGATTTGGGATGAAAGTGGCCCAAAATTGGTTAGATTGGGTGGATTTGGGATGAAATTGGCCCACAATTGGTTGGATTGGGTGAATTCGGGATGAAAGTGGCCTAAACTTGGTTAGATTCGGTGGATTTGGGATGAAAGTGGTCCAAAATTGTTCTGACTGTGTGGATTTGGGATGAAAGTGGCCCAATATTGGTTGGATTGGGTGAATTTGGGAGGAAAGTGGCCCACAATTGGGTGGATTGGGATGAAAGTGGCCCAAAATTGGTTGGATTGGGTGAATTTAAGATGATTTAGAACAATCCTGAAATGTTGGGTAGGCAAAATAGTGAGACGGTGGGGTTGGATCCCCAAAGAAGAAAAGCTTCAGATTGGAACCAAAAAGACATTAAAGAGTCCAAGGATTATGTTTATTCCAATACAATTTCGAACCAGTCCTCAAAATGAATGAGCTACTCTTGCGGAATTTTATTGGACTAGTTTTGATAGAATAAACAAATGCTTGGTCTTCTTCTTTTGGGTGTGGAGCTCCCTCTCATTTCTCCAGATAACACGTTGGGTGGCATTGTCTAAACCAGCATCCAACCTGCCGTTCTTCTGGATCTTTGCCATTGTTGAGGGTTGAGTTCTAAACATCTACACCCATTAACAAGGTCAACTGATGCATTCCAGTCATAGACATTTTTTGGAAGCCTACAAAAGTATCTTCCTCTGCTTTGTATATGGAAAGTACACGTTAGCCCATGGGGTCTCTTTCTCCCCCCCGAGAGGACAAATACTGAGCAATACTGAGTATTACTTCACACCGGACTGTACGTTGTGTGCTGCCCGTTATGGTTGTGAATTAGGCAAAAGTGTTGAATATGCCATCCCTTCGCTTTTTAAGCTCTACCCCACTGAGAGCGAAGCCGTTAAAGTAGATGTTCTCCCAATCGTTAAAAACCAATACCGGTAATTCAATTCAAATATTTAAACTAAAATAAATAATTAAATCCTTAAAATAATTAAAATTAAATTAATAAAAAAAAACATCAAAAATTTGTCAACATTATATTATAATAATACCTCCTTGTTCGAACCCTTCCTGTTATGGGGGTGGGGGGGTGACAACACTCTATCCTTGTCTCTCAATTGTGCTCCTGCGTTGTCACCCCATCACATGGGCTTCTGATATCATAGGCCATCTGTGAGAAATGACATGCAGCCATCGCCAAAGTGTTTTTGGATGCAAAGGGGCGTTGCCGGAGATCAGCAGCACTAAGATGCCAAAAAAAAAAAAAAAACATGGTGACTTTGGGTTTACATCTACTTTACCTGTGTTCCTTGAGATGTTTGTAGAGTCTACAAGTGTGCAGTGATACTCGGAACCATTGCAAAAAACTATTCTGCCAGGGGGAAGGGCGGACAAATCCCATCATCCTTGGCCAAAAATATTGTAGGGGCTGTGGGTTATTGGAGAGCTAGGAGCAGTTTGGTGGTAGGGGCTGAGGGTTGTTGGGGAGCTAAGATCAGCTTGGTAGTAGGTGCTGAGGGTTGCTGGAGAGCTAAGATCAGTTTGGTAGTAGGTGCTGAGGGTTGCTGGGGAGCTAAGATCAGTTTGGTAGCAAGGACTGAAGGCTGTTGGGGAGCCAAGATCAGCTTGGTAGTAGGTGCTGAGGGTTGTTGAAGGAGCTAAGAGCAGTTTGGTAGTATGGGCTGAGGGTTGTTGGGGAGCTAAGATCAGTTTGGTAGTATCAGTTGAGGGTTGTTGGGGAGCTAAGATCAGTTTGGTAGTATCAGTTGAGGGTTTTTGGGGAGCTAAGATCAGTTTGGTAGTACGAGCTGAGGGTTGTTGGGGAGCTAAGATCAGTTTGGTAGTACGAGCTGAGGGTTGTTGGGGAGCTAAGATTAGTTTGGTAGTACGAGCTGAGGGTTGTTGGGGAGCTAAGATCAGTTTGGTAGTAAGGTCTGAGGGTTGCTGGGGAGCAAAGATCAGTTTGGTAGTAAGGGCTGAGGGTTGCTGGGGAGCAAAGATCAGTTTGGTAGTAAGGGCTGAGGGTTGTTGGGGAGCTAAGAACGGTTCCGTAGATCCAGGCATGATCCATTGCACATTGCCCAGCACTGTCTTGAAGGCTGATTTGTGCCTGAACCCTTCTCAAGATGTTGTGAGGATTTTAGGTGTCTTTTACAGTCAGACAAAACGGGGGGGAAATCTTTTCACAAAGTGAGAAGTTTTAAAAAATAAAATATATTGATATGAAAAAATAAACACAATAAAAAAAAAAAAACGCTCTTCTATTGACCATTTCCCCGCTGGAGACAAGCGTGTGTGGCGGTGAGGAGCCCCCGTCCAGCGGGGGAAGGGTTAACAGTCTTTCTACTTTTTTCTCCCCCTTCTCTCTCTGTCATCCTGACCTATACCCCCCACCCCCCCCCCTCTTCCACTCTTCTATTCTTATCAGTTCAGACTCTGCCATAAGGATGAGGTGGATGTTTCCTCCTTCTGAGGACCTCCTCCTTATGTCGTTTTATACACTGTGCTCAATGTTCTAGAACCTTTTTGCACTAGATCCTTCTTTTTATTTTATGAGATGGTTTAAAAAATAAATAAAAATGACGCTATAATTGAGTTGTATTTAAAAAAAAAAAAAAATTTAAAAAAGAATATAATACTAATAATGTCTGTGTTTCAATAGTCCTTATCTGTACATGTAATGCTTTCTGTTCTGTTGTACTTTGGGCAGACGACTTCTGTCCCCTGTTTATCCCAGTAAAGAAATAAAATGTTACCAATTGATGATAACCATGGCTGGTCTGCACTTCCTCATTTCACTGATTTCTTAATGCTCTGGCCTCCTGTACACTGCCAGCTGGGAAGTGTGGGGGGGGGGGGCATGTGGCGGAGCACACCCACTACTACATAAGTCTCTCTCTGACCACTGAGCACAGTCCAAATCCACAACAACACACCGGCTACTACATCAGTCTCTCTCCAACCACTGAGCCCAGTCCAAACCCACAACAACACCCCGGCTACTACATCATTCTCTCTCCAACCACTGAGCACAGTTCAAATCCACAACAACACACCGGCTACTACATCAGTCTCTCTACAACAACTGAGCTCGGTCTTTACCCACAACAACACACCGGCTACTACATCAGTCTCTCTCCAACCACTGAGCCAGTCCAAAGCCACAGCAACACACCGGCTACTACATCATTCTCTCTCCAACCACTGAGCACAGTTCAAATCCACAACAACACACCGGCTACTACATCAGTCTCTCTCCAACAACTGAGCTTGGTCTATACCCACAACACACATTACTACATCAGTCTCTCTCTGAACACTAAACCCAGTCCAAATCCAAAACAACACATCAACTCCTACATCAATCATTCTCTCTCCAACCACAGAGCACAGACCAAATCCACAACACACACCAGCTACTACCTCAGTCTCTTTCCAACAACTGAGCTCAGCCTATATCCACAGCAACACACCGGCTACTACATCAGTCTCTCTCCAACCACTGAGCCCAGTCCAAATCCACAACAACACACCGGCTACTACATCAGTCTCTTCTCCAACCACTGAGCCCAGTCCAAACCCACAACAACACACCGGCTACTACATCATTCTCTCTCCAACCACTGAGCACAGTCCAAACCCACAACAACACACCGGCTACTACATCAGTCTCTCTCCAACAACTGAGCTTGGTCTATACCCACAACACACATTACTACATCAGTCTCTCTCTGAACACTAAACCCAGTCCAAATCCAAAACAACACATCAACTCCTACATCAATCATTCTCTCTCCAACCACAGAGCACAGACCAAATCCACAACACACACCAGCTACTACCTCAGTCTCTTTCCAACAACTGAGCTCAGCCTATATCCACAGCAACACACCGGCTACTACATCAGTCTCTCTCCAACCACTGAGCCCAGTCCAAATCCACAACAACACACCGGCTACTACATCAGTCTCTCTCCAACCACTGAGCCCAGTCCAAATCCACAACAACACACCGGCTACTACATCAGTCTCTTCTCCAACCACTGAGCCCAGTCCAAACCCACAACAACACACCGGCTACTACATCATTCTCTCTCCAACCACTGAGCCCAGTCCAAATCCACAACAACACACCGGCTACTACATCAGTCTCTTCTCCAACCACTGAGCCCAGTCCAAACCCACAACAACACACCGGCTACTACATCATTCTCTCTCCAACCACTGAGCACAGTCCAAATCCACAACAACACACCGGCTACTACATCAGTCTCTCTCCAACAACTGAGCTCGGTCTATACCCACAACACACGCCAGCTACTACATCAGTCTCTCTCCGAACACTAAACCCAGCCCAAATCCAAAACAACACATCAACTCCTACATCATTCTCTCTCCAACCACTGAGCACAGACCAAATCCACAACACACACCAGCTACTACCTCAGTCTCTTTCCAACAACTGAGCTCAGTCTATATCCACAACAACACACCGGCTACTACATCAGTCTCTCTCCAACCACTGAGCCCAGTCCAAATCTACAACAACACACCGGCTACTACATCAGTTTCTCTCCAACCACTGAGCCCAGTCTATACCCACAACAACACACACTGGATACTACATCAGACTCTCTCCGACCATTGAGCCCAGCCAAAATCCACAACACCCACCGGCTACTACATAAGTCTCTCTCCAACCACTGAGCTCAGTCCAAATCCACAACACACAGGCTACTACATCAATCTCTCTCTGACAACTGAGCTTAGTCTATACCCACGGCACACATCGGCTACTACATCAGTCTCTCTCCGACCATTGAGCCCAGCCAAAATCCACAACACCCACCGGCTAGTACATCAGTCTCTCTCCGACAACTGAGCCTGGTCTATATTCTCAACTCTCACCCCTTACTATATCAGTTTCTCTCCTAGAACTGAGCTCAGTCTATACCCACAGCACACACCAGCTACTACATCAGTCTCTCTCCGACCACCGAGCCCAGTCCAAATCCAAAACACACACCGGCTACTACATCAGTCTCTCCCCAGAACAACATGTGGGGGGGTCTGAGAGAAACCAGAAAAAAGATCTATCTATCTATCTACCTATCTATCTATCTATCTATCTATCTATCTATCTATCTATCTATCTATCTATCTATCCAATTATACTATCTATCTATCTAATTATACTATCTATCTATCCAATTATACTATCTATCTATCTATCTATCTATCTATCTCTCTATCTCTCTGTGTGGGATGGAATGTATCTCCGGCCCCTAATGTTGCTAGAAATTAATGTCCTCAGAATTTCTGGTGTTGCTATAAATAGTGGTTTGATTGGATGAAGTGCGCTCTGTATTTTTCTTCTATCAGGAAGAATCCCTGGAAGAAGATTTGTTGTGAATCTCGGGGATTCCAGCGATATGATTTGTTCCTCACAGATGCTCAACGCAGATGATGGCACGGAGTACCTCTAATAAACAGAGCTTCAGGGAAGGACAGACGGATAGTGAGCAGACCGGGAATTCCGCAGTCCTGGGTGGTGACATTATTGGAAAAATATATTTGAGTGAAAACTTTGGGGTATTTTTTTTAGGTTTTGGATGGAGCGGGGAATATTTTAAACCCCCGAGGGTCCCAATAGGGAGATTTACCTTCACCAGGGACTCTATTTATTTAAATTGTGCAAAGCCATTGACCCAGTGAATCTGCAGGTACATTCATTCTGTGCAAATCAGGATATTTTCTCTTCTGAACAAATATTCCTTTATTATAAGCAGTAGTAAAATACCACATTATGGCCACTAGATGGAGCTCAGGAGCGTATGAAATTCATGTGCCTTTGTAACCAGAGATGTAACGTAAACAATTCTAGAGAACGCTAGAGGGAATCATCAAATAAATGTAACCAATGGTTGCAATTCTCACAGAACAAATGTTCATGCAGATTAGCTGGATGACTGACTATGCAAACATTTTATAAATGGGCTGCTTAGTGTCTCACATACTTTAGGCCATACAGTAGGTGAGATGGTCAGGTGTCCACAAACATCTCACAGAAGATTTAACCTATTAATGTCAACCTAATAATCATTTTCAGTTCTTTTAAATCTAGAGCATTACAGTAAGTAAAATAACCCCCTGGTGATCGCGCCATGAAGGTCATTTCCTGTTATAGAGTGACAACGCTCTGTCCCTTTCTCCCAATTGTGCTTCTGCGTTGTCACCCTGTCGCATGGGCTATGATGGCTGTTTAACCCCATCACAACTGCGCTATACCTGAATGACAGCTACAGCGCTGTCGCACATTTCCAGGAGCGTGTCTACTGATGTCCTCCTGTGATTGTGCTTTTGGTGCGCCCCCTGCGGTCACAGATGATCACAGATCAGGGAAAAAGAGCCAATCACAGCGGCTCTTTACCACATGACCAGCTGTGTCCAATCACAGCTGATCACAGTGTAAACAGGATTTGCCGGTTATCGTCATTTCTCTCCTCACGCTGAGAGCGCATGTGCTCATCAGTGCTGCCAATTAGTGCCCATCAGTGTTGCCTGTCAGTGCCGCCTATCATTGCCACCCTTCAGTGCCCTTCAATGCTTAACAGTGCAGCCTCACCAGTGCCTCCTCATCAGTGCTTATCATTGCCGCCTCATCAAGGCTTATCAGTGCAAACTATCAGCGCCCATCAGTGCAGCCTCATCAGTGCCACCTCATTAGTGTCAATCAGTGCAGCCTATCAGTGCAGCCTCATCAGTGCAGCCTATCAGTGCAGCCTCATCAATGCTGCCTATCAGTGCAGCCTCATCAATGCTGCCTATGAGTGCAGCCTCATCAATGCTGCCTAACAGTGCAGCCTCATCAATGCTACCTATCAGTGCAGCTGCCTAACAGTGCAGACTCATCAATGCTACCTATCAGTGCAGCCTCATCAATGCAACCTGTCAGTGCAGCCTCATCAGTGCTGTCTATCAGTGCATCCTTATTAATGCTGCCAATCAGTGCAGCCTCATCAATGCTGCCTATCAGTGCAGCCTCATTAATGCTGCCTAACAGTGCAGCCTCATCAATGCTGCCTGTCAGTGCAGCCTCATCAATGCTACCTATCAGTGCAGCCTCATCAGTGCTGCCTATCAGTGCAGCCTCATCAGTGCCCATCAGTGCAGCCTCATCAATGCTGCCTATCAGTGCAGCCTCTTCAATGCTACCTATCAGTGCAGCCTCTTCATTGCTACCTATCAGTGAAGCCTCATCAATGCTGCCTATCAGTGCAGCCTCTTCATTGCTACCTATCAGTGAAGCCTCATCAATGCTGCCTATCAGTACAGCCTCTTCGTTGCTACCTATCAGTGAAGCCTCATCAATGCTGCCTATCAGTGCAGCCTCATCAATGCTGCCTATCAGTGCAGCCTCTTCATTGCTACCTATCAGTGCAGCCTCTTCATTGCTACCTATAAGTGCAGCCTCATCAATGCTGCCTATCAGTGCAGCCTCTTTATTGCTACCTATCAGTGCAGCCTCATCAGTGCAGCCTCATCTATGCTGCCTATCAGTGCCCATCAGTGCTGGCTTATCAGTGCCCACCAGTAAAGGAGAAAAATTACTTATTTACAAAATTATATAACAGAAACTGAGATAAACTTTTTTTTTTCAATATTTTCGGTCTTTTTTTGTTTGTTTAGCAAAAAAGAAAAGAACCCCCAGCGGTGATTAAAAACCCACCAAAAAAAAGCTCTATTTGTGTGAAAAAAAATGATAGAAATGTCCTATGTGTACAATGTTACATGACCGGGAAATTGTCATTCAAAGTGTGACAGCGCTGAAAGCTGAAAATTGGCCTGGGGGGAAGGGGGGGTGAGTGAAAGTGTCCAGTATTGAAGGGGTTAAACACATGACACAGACACTGTCCTCTGGTGTCACCATCAGGAATCCCACCATGAGAAATGCTATCACTGGAGTGTATGGAGACAGGAAGTGGCTACAAAGAGGCTGCAGGAGATCAGCCAGCACTGAGAACAAACGATGGAAGAATTAAAGGTGAAAACTATTTTATTTTATCTTCCCAAAAGACAAATATGTCAATCCACAGAGCCCAGAGCAAACAAAATCTCATCCAGTTGGGGTTTCCATCTGCATTGCTCGGTGACCTAATTGCCAATGTATATTCTCCTCCTAGTAGAATCTCCGGCCTTCCTTCTCCCCCGGCTCACACGGTGTATGGGGGGGGGGGGAATTCATGCAGAAAAAAAACCCCGCAGATTTCACGGACCTGCGCCCTGTATGATGTCATCGGAGCACCAGATGTGGTGGATGGACACCTGCGAATATCTAATTACAGAGACATGCTGAATACACGGCCTGGGTCATGTACAGTACGCAGCCGAGGGACCCCTGAGACTCCCGAGAAAGACCTCATCTGTAATAAAAACACCGGGGGGGGCGTAATATTTCACTGTGATCAGGGAAGGGGGATGGGTGATCTCCGAGTCTGTTCAGACTGAACCTTTAGTAATGGACAGACTACCATACTCTTCATCCAGGACATATTCTGTGTGTTATTATTATTATTATTATTATACAGGATTTATATAACGCCAGCAGTTTACGCAGCACTTTACAATGTAGAAAGGGAGACAGTACAGTTACAATACCATAAAATACAAGCGGGTCCTGATCAGAAGAGCTTACAATCTAACATGCAATACCCATTTCCTCATTGATTCCGAGATGCCCCGGCTGCATTCACCGTGCGTGGCTGTAATCGAAGATCTCATTTGCATATTATATTTTTATATTTTATATTTTTATATTTACTGTGAATATATATATATTATTTTATTATCATTTTTTTTTTTTTGTATTTGTATTTTATATTTATACATTTTATTTTGATATTTTATAAATAGATATACAACAGCCAATCAGAAAGTAGTTCTCCTGGTTGTCAAATTTGGGAATAGTGATGAGCCGAACACCCCCGGGTTCGGTTCGCACCAGAACCCGCGAACGGACCGAAAGTTCGAACGAACATTAGAACCCTATTAAATACAATGGATGCGAACGTTCGAATTCTAAAGTGCTAATTATAACGACTATTATGCATGTTATTGTCATAAATAGGGTTTGGGAACCCGGGTTCTGCACCAGGGGACATGTATCAATGCAAAAATAAGTTTTAAAAACGGTCGTTTTTCGGGAGCAGTCATTTTAATGATGCATAAAGTGAAAAAAAAAAAGTCAAATATTCCTTTAAATATCGTACCTGGGGGGTGTCTAAAGTATGCCTGTGAAGTGCCACGTGTTTCCCGTGTTTAGAACTGTCCCTGCACAAAATGACACTTTTAAAGGAAAAAAAAGCCATTTAAAACTGCTTGCGGCTTTAATGTAATGTCTGGTCCCGGTAATATGGATGAAATTCTTTAAGAAAAATGGCATAGCTACCCCATGACCCCCCCCCCCCTACCCCAGCCCATTACCAGCCCCTTTGGGTCTTGTATGGATATTAAGGGGAACCCCGCACATAAAATAAAAAAGCCCCTATATACTCTGAACAGCCGTATACAGGTGGTGCATACAAGACAGGGACTGTAGGTTTGTTCTTATGTAGAATCTGTTTGTAATTTTGAACAGGTACATTGTTGAAGTGTAGCTCCAGCCCAAAAATCTATTTTTAAACTTTTTGGGAAACATAGGTAAGGGTTATCACCCCTGTAACATTTGTTTTGCTGTCTGTGCCCCTGTTCAGAACATTTCACCTCACTTTCCGTCCCAATGACAACTGTTTTTGAAATGTGGTGTTTTTCTTGAAACAAGGATTGCTGATAAAGCATCAGTACAGATGAGACCCCTTTCTCCCATATTTATTCTTACAGGAGAGAATTTTCCTTTCTAGGGGTAGATTTCCTCTCACTTCCTGTTGTCTTCTTTCGTTTGCAAGTAGGAGTCGTTTGTAAGTTGGATGTTTGAAAGTAGGGACCTGCCGTATATACTCTGCAGAAATAGGCCCCTTAGTTGTTGGTGTTGGCACAACACTGTAAGCACTCAGTTACTCTTGGTTGGTGCTGGAACGCCCTGCTGTCAACTATTATATCAGGAATTTTAATTACATATAATTGTTGAACAGTGGTAGTAAAAATTGGGGCTTTGATGGTGGTGCTGGTGCCACAACACTGTAAGCCCTGACAGTTACTCTTGGTGGGTGCAGCAATGGGCCCTGCTGTGAATTATTAGATCAAGAATTGTAATTACATGCCCCTTTTGAACAGGGGCTGAAAAATTGGGCCTTTCGTGGTGGTGGTGGTGGTGGCGTTGCCACAAGACTGTAAGCCCTCAGAGTTACTCTTGGTGGGTGCAGCAATGGACCCTGCTGTGAATTATTAGATCAAGAATTGTAATTGCATGCCCCTGTTGAACAGGGGCTGAAAAATTGGGCCTTAGGCACTGGTGGCACAACACTACAACCCCTCACAGATACTGTACTTGGAGCACAGCAATGAGCCCTGTTGCAAAGTATTGCTTCAAAAATTGTAATGACACGCCCCTGTTAAACAGGGGCTGAAAAATTGGGCCTTAGGCACTGGTGCCACAACACTCCAACCCCTCACAGATACTGTACTTGGAGCACAGCAATGAGCCCTATGGCAAATTATTGCTAAAAAAATTGTAATTACACGCCCCTGTAAAACAGGGGCTGAAAAATTGGGCCTTAGCCACTGGTGGCGGCACCCATAAACAAAAATGATCTTCCAAGCTATCATCATCAATCGTATCATTGAGGACTCGGAGGAGGAGGATAGCCAGTCAACATAACAGCACAGGCACTCAGCATCAGCATCAGTCTTGAAGGGATGTGACATGTTAAAATCAATTAGTCTGTTATATCAGCATCAGGTGTGTGGTAGCTGGTGGTGATCCAAGACTGGTTCATCTTGATGAAAGTCAGTCGATCAACCGAGTCGGTGGACAGGCGCACCCTGTGATCCGTGACAAATCCTCCAGCAGCACTGAATGTGCGTTCCGAAAGAACGCTGGATGCAGGACAGGCCAGTAGCTCAATTGCATACTGTGCAAGCTCTGGCCAGTGATCCATCCTCAAGACCCAGTAAGCCAGAGGATTTTCGGTGGGGAAGGTGTCCAAGTCTGACCTTGCCCCTAGATATTCCTGCACCATGTTTATCAGACGCTGGCGATGGTTGCTGGAACCGATCATACTTTGGGGCTGCGGACTAAAGAATTGTCTGAACGCATCGGTCAGACGGCCACCTTCCCCACCGCTCCTTCTTTGACTGGCCGAAGCCTCAGCAACTCGTTGTCCAGGACCAGGAGTTTGTAACCTCCCAGTCTCTGGGAACACGTTGCACAGACCTTTCTGCAAGGCCTCCCGGAGTTGTCTCATCCTCTGCTCCCTCTGCGACGGTAACATAAGGTCCGCAACCTTACCCTTGTACCGTGGATCAAGGAGAGTGGCCAGCCAGTAATGGTCCCTCTCCTTGATCCGAAGAATACGAGGATCCTTCCGCAGACTTTGCAGGATCAGGGAGGCCATGCAGCGTAGGTTTGCTGAGGCATTCGCTCCGGAGTCCTCTGGGTCACTAAGGACGACATGATCCGCAGCCACCTCCTCCCAGCCACGTACAAGTCCACTGGTTTCTTGGGACTGTAAATCATCCCTAAAAGACTGCTGCTGATGATGCTGAGTGCCAGCCTCCACCTCCATGCTGACACAATCCTCCTCCTCCTCCTCCTCCTCCTCTTCCTGTGCGATGGGTGGGACAGAAGGAACACTGTCTGGGTAAAGGGGGCCTTGAGAGGCAAGGAAGTCCTCCTCTTCCTGCCTCTGTTCTGCCTCAAGTGCCCTGTCCATTATTCCACGCAGCGTGTGCTCCAACAGGTGGACAAGAGGTACAGTGTCACTGATGCATGCACTGTCACTGCTCACCATCCTCGTGGCCTCCTCAAATGGTGCCAGGACAGTGCATGCATCCCTGATCATGCCCCACTGGCGTGGAGAAAAAAAACCAAGCTCCCCTGACCCTGTCCTGGTGCCGTAGTCGCACAGGTACTCATTGATGGCCCTCTGCTGCGTGTGCAGCCGCTGCAGCATGGCCAACGTTGAGTTCCACCTGGTGGGCATGTCACATATAAGGCGGTTCTTGGGCAGGTTCAACTCCTTTTGCAGCTCAGCCAGGCGAGCACTGGCATTATAAGATCTGCGGAAATGCACACAGACTTTCCTGGCCTGCCTCAGGACATCCTGTAAGCCCGGGTACCTGCCCAAGAACCGCTGCACCACCAGGTTAAGGACGTGAGCCACACAGGGCACATGGGTCAGTTGTCCCTGTCGGAGGGCGGAGAGGAGGTTGGTGCCATTGTCGCAAACCACCATTCCTGGCTTAAGCTGGCGTGGCGTCAACCACCTCTCGGCCTGGCCCTGCAGAGCAGACAGGACCTCTGCCCCAGTGTGGCTTCTGTCCCCCAAACACACCAGCGCAAGCACGGCATGGCATCTTTTTGCCTGCGTACTTGCGTAGCCCCGTGAACGGCTACGGAGCACCGCTGGTTCATAGGACAAACCACAGGAAGAGGCCATGGAGGAAGAAGAAGAGGAGGGGGTGGAGGAGAGAGGTGTGTCACAACCAGTAGTAGCATTTTGGAGGCGTGGCGGTGGGACAACCTCCAACACTACTGCACCTTGTCCTGCATCCTTCCCAGCTGCCAAAAGAGTGACCCAATGGGCCGTGAAAGAAAGGTAACGTCCCTGTCCATGCCTGCTGGACCATGAGTCAGCGGTAATATGCACCTTACCACTGACCGCCCTGTCCAGCGAGGCCAAGACATTGCCTTCCACATGCCGGTAGAGAGCCGGAATAGCCTTCCGTGAGAAAAAGTGGCGTTTGGGAACCTGCCACTGAGGAACCGCACATTGCACAAACTCACGGAAGGGGGCCGAGTCTACCAACTGAAAAGGCAGCAGTTGAAGCGCTAGCAATTTAGCCAAGCTAGCATTCAACCGCTGGGCATGTGGATGGCTGGGAGTGAACTTCTTTCGACGGTCCAGCAGCTGGGGCAGGGAAATTTGCCTGCTAGAATCGGACGTCGGTGTACTGCTAGCAGAGTGGCCGCAAGTACTTGGCTGTGACACACCTAATTCTACACCTTCATTCCTCTCAGTGCATGTTTCAGAGAGGACTGAAGTTATAGTGGGGTTGGAGATCCCAGCTGATGCGGTGCAAGAAGAGGTCCGCTTTGTTCTTTGGTGTGGGTCTTTCAGGTAGGCTTGCCAACGAGCTGCATGGCAGGTCAACATATGTCTGATCAAGCATGTGGTACCCAAGCGGCTGATGTTTTGGCCACGCGATATACGCTTGAGACATATGTTGCAAACAGCAGCTGTGCGATCTGATGCACTAGCCTCAAAAAAGGCCCACACCAAAGAACTTTTTGAATGACGGGCAGAGGCAGCGCCCTGCACAGGCGGAGCTCTGCGGTGTGATTCCGTCGGTGTACTGCCCTTACGCTGGCCACCAAAGGGCATCCTGCCTCGTTGGAGATGTGCCTCCTCCTCATCCTCCTCCTCCTCCTCTCTCCTATTAGGCACCCACGTGGAGTCAGTGACCTCATCATCACCTCCCTCCTCATCACTGGAGCCAATCTGGCAGTATGCTGCAGCTGCTGGAACATGACTGCCAGATTGGTGTCCTTCTTGAGCATCCCCTCTGTCTGCTCTCACGCTACTGCCTTCCTCTAGCTGGGTTTCATCATCAGACCCTTCGAAACGCTGGGCATCCTCCTGGAGCATGTACCCAACACTGTGCTGAAACAGTTCGGGGGACTCCTCAGGAGGAGGACATGGTGGGTCTAGGGAAGGAGTGACTGATGATGAGTCTGACATTGATACCAGGGAAGAGGACGCTTTGGCAGCTGCTTTTCCAGTACCCTGAGCCTGGGTGAGAGAGGATGAGGAGGAGGAGGAGGGCTTGGTCATCCACTCTACCAAGTCTTCGGCATGATGTGGCTCAACATGTCCAGCTGCCGAAAAGAAGGACAAGCGTGTCCCATGGCCATGTGCTGATGACAATGCACCGCGTCCACGACCAGCACTGTTGCCCCCAGACACAGAGCCTGCTTGCCCTCTTTTATTGCCTCCTGACTGTCTGCCTCTCCTTGTTTGCCTTCCAGACATTCTAATAGATGGCCTGCAGGGAGATGGGAAAAAAGCAATAAGGGCTACCTTCAGGTGTCCTTCTCTGTCCCTTGAAACAAGGACTTTGACAGTGAAAGAAACTGACACACTCTCCCTACCTACAGTTTTCTGTCCCTAGAAAAAATGTTTTTTTTAAGCACAATTTAGCACAAGGAGAATTCACTCACTGTCCTTCCAGGTCCCTGGAAACAAGGACTTTGACAGTGAAAGAAACTGACACACTCTCCCTACCTACAGTTTTCTGTCCCTAGAAAAAATGTTTTTTTTAAGCACAATTTAGCACAAGGAGAATTCACTCACTGTCCTTCCAGGTCCCTGGAAACAAGGACTTTGACAGTGAAAGAAACTGACACACTCTCCCTACCTACAGTTTTCTGTCCCTAGAAAAAATGTTTTTTTTTAGCACAATTTAGCACAAGGAGAATTCACTCACTGTCCTTCCAGGTCCCTGGAAACAAGGACTTTGACAGTGAAAGAAACTGACACACTCTCCCTACCTACAGTTTTCTGTCCCTAGAAAAAATGTTTTTTTTAAGCATAATTTAGCACAAGGAGAATTCACTCACTGTCCTTCCAGGTCCCTTGAAACAAGGACTTTGACAGTGAAAGAAACTGACACACTCTCCCTACCTACAGTTTTCTGTCCCTAGAAAAAATGTTTTTTTTAAGCACAATTTAGCACAAGGAGAATTCACTCACTGTCCTTCCAGGTCCCTGGAAACAAGGACTTTGACAGTGAAAGAAACTGACACACTCTCCCTACCTACAGTTTTCTGTCCCTAGAAAAAATGTTTTTTTTAAGCACAATTTAGCACAAGGAGAATTCACTCACTGTCCTTCCAGGTCCCTGGAAACAAGGACTTTGACAGTGAAAGAAACTGACACACTCTCCCTACCTACAGTTTTCTGTCCCTAGAAAAAATGTTTTTTTTAAGCACAATTTAGCACAAGGAGAATTCACTCACTGTCCTTCCAGGTCCCTGGAAACAAGGACTTTGACAGTGAAAGAAACTGACACACTCTCCCTACCTACAGTTTTCTGTCCCTAGAAAAAATGTTTTTTTTAAGCACAATTTAGCACAAGGAGAATTCACTCACTGTCCTTCCAGGTCCCTGGAAACAAGGACTTTGACAGTGAAAGAAACTGACACACTCTCCCTACCTACAGTTTTCTGTCCCTAGAAAAAATGTTTTTTTTAAGCACAATTTAGCACAAGGAGAATTCACTCACTGTCCTTCCAGGTCCCTGGAAACAAGGACTTTGACAGTGAAAGAAACTGACACACTCTCCCTACCTACAGTTTTCTGTCCCTAGAAAAAATGTTTTTTTTAAGCACAATTTAGCACAAGGAGAATTCACTCACTGTCCTTCCAGGTCCCTGGAAACAAGGACTTTGACAGTGAAAGAAACTGACACACTCTCCCTACCTACAGTTTTCTGTCCCTAGAAAAAATGTTTTTTTTAAGCACAATTTAGCACAAGGAGAATTCACTCACTGTCCTTCCAGGTCCCTGGAAACAAGGACTTTGACAGTGAAAGAAACTGACACACTCTCCCTACCTACAGTTTTCTGTCCCTAGAAAAAATGTTTTTTTTAAGCACAATTTAGCACAAGGAGAATTCACTCACTGTCCTTCCAGGTCCCTGGAAACAAGGACTTTGACAGTGAAAGAAACTGACACACTCTCCCTACCTACAGTTTTCTGTCCCTAGAAAAAATGTTTTTTTTAAGCACAATTTAGCACAAGGAGAATTCACTCACTGTCCTTCCAGGTCCCTGGAAACAAGGACTTTGACAGTGAAAGAAACTGACACACTCTCCCTACCTACAGTTTTCTGTCCCTAGAAAAAATGTTTTTTTTTAGCACAATTTAGCACAAGGAGAATTCACTCACTGTCCTTCCAGGTCCCTGGAAACAAGGACTTTGACAGTGAAAGAAACTGACACACTCTCCCTACCTACAGTTTTCTGTCCCTAGAAAAAATGTTTTTTTTAAGCATAATTTAGCACAAGGAGAATTCACTCACTGTCCTTCCAGGTCCCTTGAAACAAGGACTTTGACAGTGAAAGAAACTGACACACTCTCCCTACCTACAGTTTTCTGTCCCTAGAAAAAATGTTTTTTTTAAGCACAATTTAGCACAAGGAGAATTCACTCACTGTCCTTCCAGGTCCCTGGAAACAAGGACTTTGACAGTGAAAGAAACTGACACACTCTCCCTACCTACAGTTTTCTGTCCCTAGAAAAAATGTTTTTTTTAAGCACAATTTAGCACAAGGAGAATTCACTCACTGTCCTTCCAGGTCCCTGGAAACAAGGACTTTGACAGTGAAAGAAACTGACACACTCTCCCTACCTACAGTTTTCTGTCCCTAGAAAAAATGTTTTTTTTAAGCACAATTTAGCACAAGGAGAATTCACTCACTGTCCTTCCAGGTCCCTGGAAACAAGGACTTTGACAGTGAAAGAAACTGACACACTCTCCCTACCTACAGTTTTCTGTCCCTAGAAAAAATGTTTTTTTTAAGCACAATTTAGCACAAGGAGAATTCACTCACTGTCCTTCCAGGTCCCTGGAAACAAGGACTTTGACAGTGAAAGAAACTGACACACTCTCCCTACCTACAGTTTTCTGTCCCTAGAAAAAATGTTTTTTTTAAGCACAATTTAGCACAAGGAGAATTCACTCACTGTCCTTCCAGGTCCCTGGAAACAAGGACTTTGACAGTGAAAGAAACTGACACACTCTCCCTACCTACAGTTTTCTGTCCCTAGAAAAAATGTTTTTTTTAAGCACAATTTAGCACAAGGAGAATTCACTCACTGTCCTTCCAGGTCCCTGGAAACAAGGACTTTGACAGTGAAAGAAACTGACACACTCTCCCTACCTACAGTTTTCTGTCCCTAGAAAAAATGTTTTTTTTAAGCACAATTTAGCACAAGGAGAATTCACTCACTGTCCTTCCAGGTCCCTGGAAACAAGGACTTTGACAGTGAAAGAAACTGACACACTCTCCCTACCTACAGTTTTCTGTCCCTAGAAAAAATGTTTTTTTTAAGCACAATTTAGCACAAGGAGAATTCACTCACTGTCCTTCCAGGTCCCTGGAAACAAGGACTTTGACAGTGAAAGAAACTGACACACTCTCCCTACCTACAGTTTTCTGTCCCTAGAAAAAATGTTTTTTTTAAGCACAATTTAGCACAAGGAGAATTCACTCACTGTCCTTCCAGGTCCCTGGAAACAAGGACTTTGACAGTGAAAGAAACTGACACACTCTCCCTACCTACAGTTTTCTGTCCCTAGAAAAAATGTTTTTTTTAAGCACAATTTAGCACAAGGAGAATTCACTCACTGTCCTTCCAGGTCTCTGGAAACAAGGACTTTGACAGTGAAAGAAACTGACACACTCTCCCTACCTACAGTTTTCTGTCCCTAGAAAAAATGTTTTTTTTAAGCACAATTTAGCACAAGGAGAATTCACTCACTGTCCTTCCAGGTCCCTGGAAACAAGGACTTTGACAGTGAAAGAAACTGACACACTCTCCCTACCTACAGTTTTCTGTCCCTAGAAAAAATGTTTTTTTTAAGCACAATTTAGCACAAGGAGAATTCACTCACTGTCCTTCCAGGTCCCTGGAAACAAGGACTTTGACAGTGAAAGAAACTGACACACTCTCCCTACCTACAGTTTTCTGTCCCTAGAAAAAATGTTTTTTTTAAGCACAATTTAGCACAAGGAGAATTCACTCACTGTCCTTCCAGGTCCCTGGAAACAAGGACTTTGACAGTGAAAGAAACTGACACACTCTCCCTACCTACAGTTTTCTGTCCCTAGAAAAAATGTTTTTTTTAAGCACAATTTAGCACAAGGAGAATTCACTCACTGTCCTTCCAGGTCCCTGGAAACAAGGACTTTGACAGTGAAAGAAACTGACACACTCTCCCTACCTACAGTTTTCTGTCCCTAGAAAAAATGTTTTTTTTAAGCACAATTTAGCACAAGGAGAATTCACTCACTGTCCTTCCAGGTCCCTGGAAACAAGGACTTTGACAGTGAAAGAAACTGACACACTCTCCCTACCTACAGTTTTCTGTCCCTAGAAAAAATGTTTTTTTTAAGCACAATTTAGCACAAGGAGAATTCACTCACTGTCCTTCCAGGTCCCTGGAAACAAGGACTTTGACAGTGAAAGAAACTGACACACTCTCCCTACCTACAGTTTTCTGTCCCTAGAAAAAATGTTTTTTTTAAGCACAATTTAGCACAAGGAGAATTCACTCACTGTCCTTCCAGGTCCCTGGAAACAAGGACTTTGACAGTGAAAGAAACTGACACACTCTCCCTACCTACAGTTTTCTGTCCCTAGAAAAAATGTTTTTTTTAAGCACAATTTAGCACAAGGAGAATTCACTCACTGTCCTTCCAGGTCCCTGGAAACAAGGACTTTGACAGTGAAAGAAACTGACACACTCTCCCTACCTACAGTTTTCTGTCCCTAGAAAAAATTTTTTTTTTAAGCACAATTTAGCACAAGGAGAATTCACTCACTGTCCTTCCAGGTCCCTGGAAACAAGGACTTTGACAGTGAAAGAAACTGACACACTCTCCCTACCTACAGTTTTCTGTCCCTAGAAAAAATGTTTTTTTTAAGCACAATTTAGCACAAGGAGAATTCACTCACTGTCCTTCCAGGTCCCTGGAAACAAGGACTTTGACAGTGAAAGAAACTGACACACTCTCCCTACCTACAGTTTTCTGTCCCTAGAAAAAATGTTTTTTTTAAGCACAATTTAGCACAAGGAGAATTCACTCACTGTCCTTCCAGGTCCCTGGAAACAAGGACTTTGACAGTGAAAGAAACTGACACACTCTCCCTACCTACAGTTTTCTGTCCCTAGAAAAAATGTTTTTTTTTAGCACAATTTAGCACAAGGAGAATTCACTCACTGTCCTTCCAGGTCCCTGGAAACAAGTACTTTGACAGTGAAAGAAACTGACACACTCTCCCTACCTACAGTTTTCTGTCCCTAGAAAAAATGTTTTTTTTAAGCACAATTTAGCACAAGGAGAATTCACTCACTGTCCTTCCAGGTCCCTGGAAACAAGGACTTTGACAGTGAAAGAAACTGACACACTCTCCCTACCTACAGTTTTCTGTCCCTAGAAAAAATGTTTTTTTTAAGCACAATTTAGCACAAGGAGAATTCACTCACTGTCCTTCCAGGTCCCTGGAAACAAGGACTTTGACAGTGAAAGAAACTGACACACTCTCCCTACCTACAGTTTTCTGTCCCTAGAAAAAATGTTTTTTTTAAGCACAATTTAGCACAAGGAGAATTCACTCACTGTCCTTCCAGGTCCCTGGAAACAAGGACTTTGACAGTGAAAGAAACTGACACACTCTCCCTACCTACAGTTTTCTGTCCCTAGAAAAAATGTTTTTTTTAAGCACAATTTAGCACAAGGAGAATTCACTCACTGTCCTTCCAGGTCCCTGGAAACAAGGACTTTGACAGTGAAAGAAACTGACACACTCTCCCTACCTACAGTTTTCTGTCCCTAGAAAAAATGTTTTTTTTAAGCACAATTTAGCACAAGGAGAATTCACTCACTGTCCTTCCAGGTCCCTGGAAACAAGGACTTTGACAGTGAAAGAAACTGACACACTCTCCCTACCTACAGTTTTCTGTCCCTAGAAAAAATGTTTTTTTTAAGCACAATTTAGCACAAGGAGAATTCACTCACTGTCCTTCCAGGTCCCTGGAAACAAGGACTTTGACAGTGAAAGAAACTGACACACTCTCCCTACCTACAGTTTTCTGTCCCTAGAAAAAATGTTTTTTTTAAGCACAATTTAGCACAAGGAGAATTCACTCACTGTCCTTCCAGGTCCCTGGAAACAAGGACTTTGACAGTGAAAGAAACTGACACACTCTCCCTACCTACAGTTTTCTGTCCCTAGAAAAAATGTTTTTTTTAAGCACAATTTAGCACAAGGAGAATTCACTCACTGTCCTTCCAGGTCCCTGGAAACAAGGACTTTGACAGTGAAAGAAACTGACACACTCTCCCTACCTACAGTTTTCTGTCCCTAGAAAAAATGTTTTTTTTAAGCACAATTTAGCACAAGGAGAATTCACTCACTGTCCTTCCAGGTCCCTGGAAACAAGGACTTTGACAGTGAAAGAAACTGACACACTCTCCCTACCTACAGTTTTCTGTCCCTAGAAAAAATGTTTTTTTTAAGCACAATTTAGCACAAGGAGAATTCACTCACTGTCCTTCCAGGTCCCTGGAAACAAGGACTTTGACAGTGAAAGAAACTGACACACTCTCCCTACCTACAGTTTTCTGTCCCTAGAAAAAATGTTTTTTTTAAGCACAATTTAGCACAAGGAGAATTCACTCACTGTCCTTCCAGGTCCCTGGAAACAAGGACTTTGACAGTGAAAGAAACTGACACACTCTCCCTACCTACAGTTTTCTGTCCCTAGAAAAAATGTTTTTTTTAAGCACAATTTAGCACAAGGAGAATTCACTCACTGTCCTTCCAGGTCCCTGGAAACAAGGACTTTGACAGTGAAAGAAACTGACACACTCTCCCTACCTACAGTTTTCTGTCCCTAGAAAAAATGTTTTTTTTAAGCACAATATAGCACAAGCACAAAACACACTGACACTCTCCCTACCTATCCTTCTCTTTCCCTAAACTAAAGGAATCCAGGTTAAGCAAGAAAGAAATAAAAGTCACTGTCCCTGCCTATGCTGCTCTATCCCTGCTCCGGAACACACTACACTAGGCCGCCGTGCTGGCGGCCTTTTATAGTGTGGGGCGTGTACTAAACACCCTCAGCAATAATTGGCCACAGGCATCCTGCCTGTGGCCAATCATTGCTCTCCTCGCTGACGGCGCTGTGATTGGCCAAGCATGCAGGGTCACAGTGCATGCTTGGCCAATCACAGCGCCTGGATGACACTGCGATGGCGTAGTGCATTGTGGGCCGTTCGCGTCACTCGAATTTGGCGCGAACGGCCCAAATCGTTCGATCTTCGTCGAACGATCGAACAGCCGATGTTCGAGTCGAACGTATGTTCGACTCGAACACGAAGCTCATCCCTATTTGGGAATTGTGGCTGGGAATTCCAGCTGAGCCCCCAACTAATGTACTTACCAGCGAACCCCAGAACATCTTCTTGGGAACCCTGTAGGCCCCATAACTCCAGAGCACCCCAGATCATCCTGAATCATCTAGTGACCCCAGTGCACCCCATAACTCCAGAGCACCCCAGAGCATCCTCACTCATCTAGTGACCCCAGTGCACCCCATAACTCCAGAGCACCCCAGAGCATCCTCACTCTTCTAGTGACCCCAGTGCACCCCTCGACACCAGTGCACCCCAGAGCATCCTTACTCATCTAGTGACCCCAGTGCACCCCAGAGCATCCTCACTCATCTAGTGACTCCAGTGCACCCCATAACTCCAGAGCACCCCAGAGCATCCTCACTCATCTAGTGACCCCAGTGCACCCCTCGACACCAGTGCACCCCATAACTCCAGAGCACCCCAGAGCATCCTCACTCATCTAGTGACCCCAGTGCACCCCATGACTCCAGAGCATCCTCACTCATCTAGTGACCCCAGTGCACCCCATAAGTCCAGAGCACCCCAGAGCATCCTCACTCATCTAGTGACCCCAGTGCACCCCATGACTCCAGAGCACCCCAGAGCATCCTCACTCATCTAGTGACCCCAGTGCGTCCGTCGACTCCAGAGCACCACAGAGCATCCTCACTCATCTAGTGACCCCAGTTCTCCCCATACCTCCAGTACACCCCAGAGCATCCCAGATAATCCTGAGTCATCTAGTGACCCCAGTGCACCCCGTGACTACAGTGCACCCCAGACCATCCTGCGTCATCTAGTGACCCCAGTGCACCCCATAACTACAGTGCACCCCAGAGCATCCTGAGTCATCTAGTGACCCCAGTGCACCCCATAACTCCAGTGTACCCCAGAGCATCCTCAGTCATCTAGTGACCCCAGTGCACCCCATGACTACAGTGCACCCCAGACCATCCTGAGTCATCTAGTGACCCCAGTGCACCCCATGACTCCAGAGCACCCCAGACCATCCTGAGTCATCTAGTGACCCCCAGTGCACCCCATAATGAAATGATTCCGGACGACTTCACTTCCAAAAATCCTTTTATTGAAGCTTCATATGACAAGTGGTTGACAGATGGAGCAGGGGACAAAGAGGTAGAAGCGTTCTCAACATCAACTTCACTGTGTGTATACATATATACATGTTTTCTATTATTTTGTGTATGTTGTTGTAACTATACAATGATTTTGACTGATGTATGGAGTTTGCTCCGAGTTCAATTGGTGTATCAGATTATTTCTGGTAGTGGATTTGGACCGAACTCTTTACATCAGATTTGAGTGTAAGTACCGTGTATTCTAGCCGGGTTTTCTTTGTAACACCAGCTCAGTACTAATTTGAATTGGGTAGTTCTCCTGTAACCTAATGTTGAAACATTAGATTAGTATATTGGTGATTGTGGTGACTAGTTCCAATAGGTAATGACTAAGCACTAACATTTGCGCAAAACCCATCTACTTCTTTGTCCTCTGCTCCATCTGTCAACCACTTGTCATATGAAGCTTCAATAAAAGGATTTTTGGAAGTGCAGCCGTCCGGAATCATTTCCTTATGTTACACAGCATGTGAGCTGGGCTAGCGTGCGTGTGTGTGTGTGTGTGTGGGGGTGGGGGGATTAACCCGAGACTCACTCACCTGGAGCAGCTTTTCTTGTTTCGTTCCAGTGCACCACAGATCACCCTGACTCATCTAATGACTCCAGTGCACCCCAGAGCATCCTGTGTCATCTAGTAACCTCAATGCACCCCATTATTCCAGAGCACCTCAGAACACCCAGTGTCATCTTGTAACCAAAATGTGCCCCTGTACACCCCGTGACTTCAGAGCACCCCAGAGCATCCTGAGTCATCTAGTGACCCCAGTGCACCCCATGACTCCAGAGCACCACCGACCATCCTGAGTCATCTAGTGACCCCAGTGCACCTCATGACTCCAGAGCACCCCAGAGCATCCTGAGTCATCTAGTGACCCGAGTGCACCCCATGACTCGAGAGCATGCCACAGCATCCTGAGTCATCTAGTGACCCCAGTGCACCTCATGACTCCAGAGCACCCCAGAGCATCCAGAGTCATCTAGTGACCCCAGTGCACCCCATGACTCCAGAGCACACCAGAGCATCCTGAGTCATTTAGTGACCCCAGTGCACCCCATGACTCCAGAGCACCCCAGACCATCCTGAGTCATCTAGTGACCCCAGTGCACCTCATGAATCCAGAGCACCCCAGAGCATCCTGAGTCATCTAGTGACCCCAGTGCACCGCATGACTCGAGGGCACCCCAGAGCATCCTGAGTCATCTAGTGACCCCAGTGCACCTCATGACTCCAGAGCACCCCAGAGCATCCAGAGTCATCTAGTGACCCCAGTGCACCATATGACTCCAGAGCACACCAGAGCATCCTGAGTCATCTAGTGACCCAAGTGCACCCCATGACCCCAGAGCACCCCAGAGCATCCTGAGTTATCTAGTGACCCCAGTGCACCCCAAAACTGTAGCACGCCTCAGAGCATCCTGAGTCATCTAGTGACCCCAGTGCACCCCACGACTCCAGAGCACACCAGAGCATCCTGAGTCATCTAGTGACCCCAGTGCACCCCAAGACTGTAGCGCACCCCAGAGCATCCTGAGTCATCTAGTGACCCCAGTGCACCCCATGACTCCAGAGCACCCCAGAGCATCCAGTGTCATCTAATGACCCCAGTGCACCCCATGACTCCAGAGCACCCCAGAGCATCCTGAGTCATCTGGCATACTTGCCAACAGTCCCGATTTTCCCGGGACAATCCCAATTTTGGGACCCTCATCCCGATCGGAGCTCGTCCCGATTAAATTCCCGGGATTTTGCCTTTGTCCCGGGAGAATCGGGAATGTTTTAGGCAAAAACGGCCGGCGAGGACTAATCCCCTTGTGTTCAGTGGAGAGGGGAGGGGCAGCCAATCTGCTTCTCTCTTCAGTGTACAAGTAGACAATTCTCTTGTACACTGAAGCCGATTGGTTGCATGGCCTTGAGTAACCTCAATGTACCCCATTATTCCAGTGCACCCCAGAGCATCCTGTGTCATCCTTTGAATCTAGCATACTCCTGTGTGCTTCATGACTCCAGAGCACCCTAGAGCACCCAGTGTCATATTGTAACCAAAATGTGTCCCTGTACACCCCCCCCCCCATGAACATCTAGTGTCATCTAATGACCCCAAGTGCACCCCATGACTCCAGTGCACCCCAGACCATCCTGAGTCATCTAGCGACCCCAGTGCACTCCAGACCATCCTGAGTCATCTAATGACTCCAGTGCACCCCAGACCATCCTGAGTCATCTAGTGACCCCAGTGCACCCCAGACCATCCTGAGTCATCTAGTGACCCTAGTGCACCCCAGACCATCCTGAGTCATCTAGTGACCCCAGTGCACCCCAGACCATCCAGTGTCATGTAGTGACCCCAGTGCACCCCATGACTGCAGTGCACCCCAGACCATCCAGTGTCATGTAGTGACCCCAGTGCACCCCAGACCATCCTGAGTCATCTAGTGACCCCATTGCACCCCAGACTATCCAGTGTCGTCTAGTGACCCCAGTGCACCCCAGACCATCCAGTGTCATCTAGTGACCCCAGTGCACCCCATGACTCCAGTGCACTTCAGACCATCCAGTGTCATCTAGTGACCCCAGTGCACCCCATGACTCCAGTGCACCCCAGACCACCCAGTGTCATCTAGTGACCCCAGTGCACCCCAGGACCCCAGTGCACCCCAGACCATCCAGTGTCATGTAGTGACCCCAGTGCACCCCAGACCATCCAGTGTCATGTAGTGACCCCAGTGCACCCCAGACCACCCAGTGTCATCTAGTGACTCCAGGGCACCCCAGGACTCCAGTGCACCCCATGACTCCAGTGCACCCCAGACCACCCAGTGTCATCTAGTGACCCCAGGACTCCAGTGCATTCCAGGACTCCAGTGCACCCCAGACCATCCAGTGTCATCTAGTGACCCCAGTGCACCCCAGGACTCCAGTGCACCCCAGACCATGATCATCCTGTGTCATCTAGTGACCCCAGTGCACCCCAGAACACCCAGTGTCATCTTGTAACCAAAATGTGTCCCTGTACACTCCGTGAGCATCCTGCGTCATCTAGTGACCCCCAGAGCATGCTGTGCCTCCTGTGTCCCCCATGCAGTCTCTTGCACTCCGTAGTATCCTCTGCTCCCCTCTGCCCCCGCTCTGCTCCTGCCATCAGCTGGACTTCCCTTCTCTCCGTAGATAAGGACTCCTGTCCATGACAGTCATGTTATAGAATGTATATAATAATGAATTGTTTTCCCCAAAGCTCTACTATAGAAAGTACCTCAGCCTTCCCCAACGATGGAGAGAAATGTCTGTGCATTGCACCTAAGAGGATTCATTAACATGGAAATAATTTACATTCCCCGGGAATTCCCCTAATACCGTATTAATGTATGCGCCATAAGAAAGGCCAACAGGATTGACGGCTGCAAGAATGAACGTAGCCAGTGAAATAGTACACAATCCGGCCTTCAAGCCGCTGCTCCACCTACCCGGCTTAATCGGTTACCAGAATACCGTGTTCTTTTATATGTACACCCATCACTAAAATCTCACACAATGTTATTGTCATTTCAATATTCTTCTATCAGCAGCTTTAACCAAATTGCAGCTAGAAGATGTCCCCTGCAGTACTCCCTTTTTACCACAAGATGTCCTCAGCGTTCCAAGTAGTATGAAGCCCAACATCAGTCAATCACTGGAGGTGTCATAGGACCGCCCCCTGAGGGGGGGATAGGGGGTCACCATGGCACCCTGCATCAAATTTTTCCTTATATGATATTATTATAATATGTTTTTTAAATTGTATCATTATATTATTTTACTATGCTACAGTATATGATATTATATTGTTATATTATATTAAATTATATTAATTGCAACCCTGTATTATATTATATTATATTATTATGCAATATGATGTTTATAATTCATTACATTATATTAATTGTAACCTGATATGATATTATACTAATATTATCCTATGTGATATTATATTAAATTTATATTATTTGTATCCCTGTAAAATATAATATTATATTTTATACAATGCTATATGATATTATATTGTTATATTATATTAAATTATTTTAATTGTAATCCTAAATGATATGAGATTATATTATATTATTATAATATTATGTTATATGATATGATATTATATTGTTTTACTTTATTAAATTATATTCATTGTAACCCAATATGATATGATATTATAATAATATTATGCTATATGATTTTATATTAAATTATATTATTTTTATCCCTGTAATATATTATATTATATTTTATTATATTATTTTATTAAAATATGATGCTATATAATTATATATTATAGCATTATGTTATATTATATTATATTGTTATATTATATTAAATTATATTAATTGTAACCCTGTATTATATTGTATTATTATAATATTGTGCTATATGATATTGTATTGATATATTATATATATATTATATATATATATATATATATATATATATATATATATATATTAATCCCTGTATTATATAATATTATATTATATTATACTATATAATTTGTATCCTTGTACTATATAATATAATATTATTATAATACTATACTTTATGTTATTATATTATTATAATTTTATGCTATATGATATCGTATTGATATATTATATATTTTTTTATCCCTGTATTATATAATATTATATTATATTATACTGTATAATTTGTATCCTTGTACTATATAATATTATATTACTATACTTAATGTTTTTATATTATTATAATATTGTGCTATATGATATTGTATTGATATATTATATTATATATATATATATATATATATATATATATATATATATATATATATATTTTAATCCCTGTATTATATAATATTATATTATATTATTCTGTATAATTTGTATCCTTGTATTATATAATATTATATAATACTATACTTTATGTTATTATATTATTATAATTTTGTGCTATATGATATTGTATTGATATATTATATATTTTTTTATCCCTGTATTATATAATATTATATTATACTGTATAATTTGTATTTTTGTACTATATAATATTATATATTTTATTATACTTTTATAATACTATACTTTATGTTATTATTTTATTATAATATTATGCTATATGATATTATGTTGTTAATTTTTTTTTAATTATATTCATTGTTACCCAATATGATATGATATTATAATAATATTATGCTATACGATATTATATAAAATTATATTATTTGTATCCCTGTAACATATAATATTATATGTTATTATATTTTATTATTATGATACAATGCTATATATTATATTATATTATTATAGAATTGTGCTACATATTATTATATTGTTATATTCAATTATATTAATTGGAACCCTGTAATAAATTATATTAGATGATATTATATTATTATAATTTTATGATATTGTATTGGTATATTCTATTCTATTGTGTTATTTGTATCCCGGTATTATATTAAATTATATTATATCATTTGTATCTGTGGACTTCTGTATATACCACATCGTTTCCTGGTTATAGGAGAAAACTAAAGTTTAATCTGATTTCACCCTTCCTGATTCCTCCACCTATTATAACAAAGGCTCCGGGTCCGGCTCCAAGGTCAGTGACTTTGCCTAGGCTGGGATGATGTCACCAGTCTGCTGCAGGCAGGAGGAAGCATTTCCTCAGTCTCCCCTCCCCCAGTGATCAGGCTGGACATTGTAACATTTGTAGCAGGTCACACAGTGAGAGGCTGCAGCAGAGGGCTGATCTGTGTCAGACATTTGTGAACACAGCCAAAAACTGTACAGGCTACAGGGCTGTGCCACCATCTTAGTCCAGGAAGTAGATGGTGACCCTGGGTGATGCCTGGAAAAAGATGGTGCCTTCCTTCTGGAAACAAAAGCAGATGAAGGCATGGGGGGGGGGGGGGGTCCACTCTGACCTGAACATTCTTCCTCTGCTCTATTTATAGGAAAGTCAGTGTGACTTCCACCGACCAATCACTGGTGGGGATCCATCCCAGTCATCCAATACACATGGGCCTGCAGTGAATGTCGGATTCCTCGGTACGGATGTCTTTATTCCATAGAAGTGGTTAGTCTGCAGAACGCATCGCCTGTACAGAGACGCACACAGCCCGGGGGGGGGTGACTGATAATAATAGTCATAGATAAAGATTGGATCTACATTGTGTGCCCCCCCTTGTCCCCCCACAATGCCTCCTTCATGGGGGGGGTCTTACATTTATTATAGTATCACACGAAAGTTTTTCCTTTATTATATTCCATTCCATCCTCCGTTTTATTCCAGCCCGAGTTTTATCAATTCTACAGAACAACAAAAAAGCCACAAGAGTGAAAATCTACTGGGGAGAGTATTACTTTTATATGTTTACTTTACTTTTATATGTAAACTTTACTTTTATATGTTTACTTTACTTTTATATGTAAACTTTACTTTTATATGTTTACTTTACTTTTATATGTAAACTTTACTTTTATATGTTTACTTTACTTTTATATGTTTACTTTACTTTTATATGTAAACTTTACTTTTATATGTTTACTTTACTTTTATATGTTTACTTTACTTTTATATGTTTACTTTACTTTTATATGTAAACTTTACTTTTATATGTTTACTGTACTTTTATGTGTAAACTTTACTTTTATATGTTTACTTTACTTTTATATGTAAACTTTACTTTTATATGTTTACTTTACTTTTATATGTTTACTTTACTTTTATATGTAAACTTTACTTTTATATGTTTACTTTACTTTTATATGTTTACTTTACTTTTATATGTAAACTTTACTTTTATATGTTTACTTTACTTTTATATGTAAACTTTACTTTTATATGTAAACTTTACTTTTATATGTTTACTTTACTTTTATATGTAAACTTTACTTTTATATGTTTACTTTACTTTTATATGTAAACTTTACTTTTATATGTTTACTTTACTTTTATATGTTTACTTTACTTTTATATGTAAACTTTACTTTTATATGTTTACTTTACTTTTATATGTAAACTTTACTTTCATATGTTTACTGATTCATTACAATTTTATTTAAAGGGAAAGTAAACTCCCATCCCACCAGCAAATGAATATAAAATCTGCCCCATATGTGCCCCCCAAGTCCCCCCTGATGGTCCCGGTAATAAACCCCCCTTAACTCCCTGTTGGGCTGGGCAATGAACACCCCTTTCCCCCTTGGTGGTCCCAGTAGTGTACCCCCCTTCCTTTTGATGGGCCCAGTAATAATCCCCCTTTCCCCCTTGGTGGTCCCAGTAGTGTACCCCCCTTCCTATCGATGGGCCCAGTAATAATCCCCCTTTCCCCCTTGGTGGTCCCAGTAATGACCCCCCTTCCCCTTGTGGTCCCAGTAGTGTACCCTCTTCCAATCGATGGGCCCAGTAATAATCCCCCTTCCCCCTTGGTGGTCCCAGTAATGACCCCCCTTCCCCTTGTGGTCCCAGTAGTGTACCCTCTTCCAATCGATGGGCCCAGTAATAATCCCCCTTCCCCCTTGGTGGTCCCAGTAATGACCCCCCTTCCCCCTTGTGGTCCCAGTAGTGTACCCCCTTCCTATCGATGGGCCCAGTAATAATCCCCCTTCCCCCTTGGTGGTCCCGGTAATGACCCCCCTTCCCCCTTTCCCCCTGGTAGTGAACCCTCCCTTGCCCCTCGGTGGTCCCAGTAATGACCACTCTTCCCCCTTGGTGGTCCCAGTAGTGTAGCCCACTTCCCCCCTAGTGGTCCCAGTAATGACCCCCCTTCCCCCCTGGTGGTCTCGGTAGTGTAGCCCCCTTCCCCCTAGTGGTCCCGGTAATGACCCCCCTTCCCCCTCTGGTAGTGAACCCTCCCTTCCCCCTGATGGTCTCGGTAGTGTAGCCCCCCTACCCCTCGGTGGTCCCGGTAATGAACACCCCCTCTGCCCTTGTGGGGGGTTGGGGGGTAGTCCCTCTTTTGATGAATCACATGGCTTAGATTTTTTTTTTCCAGCTTTATTGAGAGCCTACAAAGTGTACACTCTATACAAGTCTCTGCCCTGCAGTGACACGGAGGTCACTTCCTGTATGGGGTGACACGGAGGTCACTTCCTGTTATGGGGTGACACGGAGGTCACTTCCTGTATGGGGTGACACGGAGGTCACTTCCTGTTATGGGGTGACACGGAGGTCACTTCCTGTATGGGGTGACACGGAGGTCCCTTCCTGTTATGGGGTGACACGGAGGTCACTTCCTGTTATGGGGTGACACGGAGGTCACTTCCTGTATGGGGTAACACGGAGGTCCCTTCCTGTTATGGGGTGACACGGAGGTCACTTCCTGTTATGGGGTGACACGGAGGTCCCTTCCTGTTATGGGGTGACACAGAGGTCACTTCCTGTATGGGTGACACGGAGGTCACTTCCTGTGTGGGGTGACACGGAGGTCACTTCCTGTATGGGGTGACACGGAGGTCACTTCCTGTATGGGGTGACACGGAGGTCACTTCCAGTGTGGGGTGACACGGAGGTCACTTCCTGTATGGGGTGACACGGAGGTCACTTCCTGTATGGGGTGACACGGAGGTCACTTCCTGTTATGGGGTGACACGGAGGTCCCTTCCTGTTATGGGGTGACACGGAGGTCACTTCCTGTTATGGGGTGACACGGAGATCACTTCCTGTATGGGGTAACACGGAGGTCCTTTCCTGTTATGGGGTGACACGGAGGTCACTTCCTGTTATGGGGTGACACGGAGGTCCCTTCCTGTTATGGGGTGACACAGAGGTCACTTCCTGTATGGGTGACACGGAGGTCACTACCTGTGTGGGGTGACACGGAGGTCACTTCCTGTATGGGGTGATACGGAGGTCACTTCCTGTATGGGGTGACACGGAGGTCACTTCCTGTATGGGGTGACACGGAGGTCACTTCCTGTGTGGGGTGACACGGAGGTCACTTCCTGTATGGGGTGACACAGAGGTCACTTCCTGTATGGGGTGACACGGAGGTCACTTCCTGTTATGGGGTGACACGGAGGTCACTTCCTGTTATGGGGTGACACGGAGGTCACTTCCTGTTATGGGGTGACACGGAGGTCACTTCCTGTTATGGGGTGACACGGAGGTTCCTTCCTGTTATGGGGTGACACGGAGGTCACTTCCTGTTATGGGGTGACAAGGAGGTCACTTCCTGTGTGGGGTGACGCGGAGGTCACTTCTTGTATGGGGTGACACGGAGGTCACTTCCTGTTATGGGGTGACAAGGAGGTCACTTCCTGTGTGGGGTGACACGGAGGTCACTTCCTGTGTGGGGTGACACGGAGGTCACTTCCTGTTATGGGGTACAGGGAGGTCACTTTCTGTTATGGGGTGACAAGGAGGTCACTTCCTTTATTGGGTGACACGGAGGTCACTTCCTGTTATGGGGTGACACCGCGCTCTCCGTGGCACTAGAGGGACAGGCTGTTGTCACCCTATAACAGGAAGTGACCTCCGTGGTGGGATTATAATGATCTCAGATATGAGATGAACCTCCTGACTTCCTAATGATTTTGTTTACATGGGTTGCTATGGAGAAGCCGCCATGGCCGGGGTTGCTATGGTGACGGGAGGGCCCTGTTGCTGGCGGAGGACGGCCGCTAGGTGGGAGCACTGGGTTCGATTAAAAAACTGTGGGCGGAGTTACGTTCATCTGGCGTAATCATTTGCTACGATTGGGTGAAATCCGTATAAGGGGCGGGGTTGCGCTGAAGGGGACGCGGGCGTGTTGTGGCCTGGGCTGGAAAGGCGTGGCCTCTCTGAGGGGACGTTCTCGCGGGCGTGGTTTAGGCGGGACTATCCGTCCCCTGGTTTGTGTGGGTCTGGGCGCTGCGGGGCGTCGCTGAGCGGTGAGAAGGACGGGCGATTGGGCTGAGCCCCGCCGGGTGGGCGTGTCGCGGGCGGTGTGGAGTGGGTGTCGGAGGGCGTGGCCTGTCAGTCAGGGGTTGTGTGCGGTAGAAGGTGGATGGCTCCTCCGCCATGATCCGGTGAGGAGAAGGATGGCGCCCCGGACTGACCCCTCCATGTGCCCGGACTCCTCGGGGTGCGCCTGGCCCGGACACTGCCGCCTCTTCCTCGGCCTCTTCGCCTTCTCCATCTCCCTCCACCTCGTCACCATCTGCGGATACCTGGAGCTCCGCCGGGAGGTGGGCCGCCTGAGCCGGGAGGGGGCGAGGAGGAGCGGCCTGCAGGGGGACCACCCACCGGGGGGGGAGGAGCCGGACCCGAGACAGGTGAGAGACCCCAACACTGTATTCATACTAGCTGCTTCTGTATCCATACTAGCTGCTCCACGTACAGGAGTCTGTTGTATCCATACTAGCTGCTCCACGTACAGGAGTCTGTTGTATCCATACTAGCTGCTCCACGTACAGGAGTCTGTTGTATCCATACTAGCTGCTGGTTGGGTTAGCGGCGGGTTGGCGGTGGGTTGGGTTGGCGGTTGGGTTAGCAGTGGGTTGGCGGTGGGTTGGGTTGGCGGCAGGTTAGGTTGGCGGTTGGGTTAGCAGTGGGTTGGCGGTGGGTTGGGTTGGCGGCAGGTTAGGTTGGCGGTTGGGTTAGCAGTGGGTTGGGTTGGGTTGGCGGTGGGTTCGGTTAGCAGTGCGGCGGGTTGGGTTGGCGACGGGTTGGCGGTTGGGTTGGCGGCGGGTTGGCGGTTGGGTTAGCAGTGGGTTGGGTTGGGTCAGCGGCGGGTTGGCAGTTGGGTTGGCGGTGGGTTGGGTTGGGTTGGCGGCAGGTTGGGTTAGTTCAGGGGGAAGGAGCAGAAAGCTGTCCAGTAAAGGGGTAAACCATATGACCATGCCAGGGTGCTCACAACTTCTTCTTTTATCCAATTGATTTAAACCAACTCGGGGCCCCAGTCTGAAATGTCGTTTGTGATGCAGTTACTGTAGTTATTGGCGTATAACACTCACTTTTTTACCCTGAAAAGGTAGAGGGTAAACTGTGCCTGCGTGTTATACACAGGGGGCTGTGGAAAGTTTTTTTTCCTGAAACTTCCTTCTTAAAGTTAGGGTGCGTGTTATACACCTGTGCGTGTTATACGCCGATAAATACGGTACTTTGCACCTCCTACAATCAGCGGCAGGGAAATAAGAGGCATTTCCTATATTATTTTATTCTGGCCATTGGAATGAATGAACACTCAAGTGCTAAATGTGCCTATTGTTTAGGCGCATTCATGATTTTTTTTTTTTTTTTTGACCAAAAGCTCCTTTCCTGAAAGTGTTTTTCAGCCTCTAAACCAGGAATTCTCAACCAGGGTTCCTCCAGAGGTTGCTAGAGGTTCCTTCTGCCCCTCCTCAGATAACTTCCCACTGACATCTTTTTAGCTATTTGTAAGGAATATTCTTCTCACTGATCATCACCTTAATGTACCATGAGATGTAGATCTCTGGATTATCAGCAGAGGGTTTCCTGGGTCGGGAAGGTTGAGAGGCTGATATTAGAGTGTAGAAAACATATTTTTTTTTGTGTTGCACTAAAATCCCATTTCATGTAGAAAAACATTTTTATTATTTTTTTATTCTCCACCTAAACAACAGGAGTAAATGTTCATAATATAAAAATGACGTGTGGCTGTTTGTTCTCAACTCTGCAAAACATAAACAGCGGCAGTCGGGCATCAGATGCCGGCTGGGAAGTTACTTCTGTTGCATAGGGATTCATAACTGCAGCAATTGTGAGAAGACGATTTCCTTCTTGTGCGATAATCTTTGGGGTGTTTTATATGCTGATAGTAAATCGGTTTACCGTGAATCAATATTGACTAGATGGCCATTCCTTTGATTTTTAGGATTTAAGGGGTTCAGCGCCTCCCGTTATGAATAAAATTAAGCATACAGCTACACAAAGGTACTACTGTCAATACACCGTCATACAAAGATTATTGTGCTCTTCCAGCCTTGTGGTAACAGTTTGGTGAAGACCCTTTTCTGTTCCAGTATGACTGTGCCCCCCCCCCCCCGTGTACAAAGCCAGCTCCATGAAGACATGGTGTGACCAGTTTGGTGTGGAGGAACTCAAGTGTCCTGCACAGAGCCCTGACCTCAACCCTACTTTTGTGAAACCTTTGGTATAAGGTCTTCTCCTCTAACCTCAGTACCTGCCCTTAACCTTATGGAACATCTTTGGGGTCAAGTCTTCTCATCTCGAAGGTGTTCGGTAGGTTTGAGGTCACGGAAGAACTCAAGTGTCCTGCACAGAGCCCAGTACTTAACCCTACTGAACATCTTTTGGACTTCAAACCTACTGGTGTGGAAGAACTTGAGTGTCCTGCACACATCCCTGACCTCAACCGTACTGACCACCTTTGGACCTCAACCCTACTGGTGTGGAGGAACTTGAGTGTCCTGCACATAGCACAGTCCTCAACCCTACTGAACATCTTTGGACCTCAACCCTACTGGTGTGGAGGAACTCAAGTGTTCTGCACAGAGCCCTGACCTCAACCCTACTTTTGGAAAACCTTTGGTATACGGTCTTCTCCTCCCAACATCACTACCTGCCCTTAACCTTACGGAACAGCTTTGGGGTCAGGTCTTCTCATCTCAGAAGTGTTCAGTAGGTTTGAGGTCATGGAAGAACTCCAAGTGTCCTGTACAGAACCCTGACCTCAACCCTACTTTTGGAAGACCTTTGGTAGAAGGTCTTCTCGTCAAGCATCAGTATCTACCCTCAACCCTACTGAACCGTTTTGGGATTAGATCTTCCCATCCCAAGGGTGTTCAGTAGGTTTGAGATCATGGAGGAAATTCAAGTGTCCTGCACAGAGCCCTGACCTCAACCCTAGTGAACACCTTGGAACCCTGACTGTGTCCAAGGTGTTCTCATCCAGCATCAGTACCTAACCTCATAAATGGGCACAAATTCCTACAGACACCCTTTAAATATTTCTGTCTTTCCCGAAGAAACGGAGCCAGCTCCATAAAGACATGGTGTGACCAGTTTGGTGTGAAGAAACTCAAGTGTCCTGTACAGAGCCCTGACCTCATCCCTACTTTTGGAAGGCCTTTGGTAAAAGGTCTTCTCATCCAACATCAGTACCTGCTGTTAATCTTACGCAACAACCTTGGAGTGAGGTCGTCTCATCCCAAAGGTGTTCAGTAGGTTTGAGGTCATGAAGGAACTCGAGTGTCCTGCACAGAGCCCCGACCTCAACCCTACTGAGCACCTTTGGGATGGATTGGAATGCTGATGGTGACCAACATGTGATGTCTTCTCGTCCATCATCAGTACCTGACCTCACAAATGGGCACACATTTTTAAAGACTCCCTCCAAAATCTTCTGAAAGTCTTCCCAAAAGAGAGAAGGATTGTACAGCCACAAAAGGGGGCAACTTGGTAAAAATGGCTTTGGTTTTGGAATGGGATGTCCAACAAGCTCATATTGGTAAGTGGAGGAGCTTGCACGGCCTGCACAGAGCCCTGACCTCAACCCTACCGGAACACCTTTGGGATGAATTGGAAGACCAGTTGTGAGCCAGGTCTTCTCTTCCAACATCAGTACCTGAGGGGGACTTGTTCATACCCCATCATACGAAGACATTGTAGACAATTGTTCTCTGCCAACCTTGTGGTAACAGTTTGAAGACCCCTTTCTGTTCCAGCATGACTGTGCCCCCCCCCCTCCTTCCTTGTGTATAAAACCAGCTCCATAAAGACATGGAGTGACCAGTTGGGTGTTTAACCACTTCAATACCGGGGGGGCACTTACTGTACGCACCTTCCTGCCCAGACCAATTTTCAGCTTTCAGCGCTGTCACAATTTGACAATTGCGCGGTCATGCTACACTGTACCCAAACAATTTTTTTATCATTTTGTTCCCACAAATAGAGCTTTCTTTTGGTGGTATTTGATCACCTCTGCATTTTTTTTTATTTTTTTGCGCAACGAATAAAAAAAGACCGAAAATTTTGAAAAAAAAAATGTTTTTATTTGTTTCTGTTAATTTTTTTTTGTAAATAAATAAGTTTTCTTCTTCAATGATGGGTGCACTGACGGGCACTGATAAGAAGGCACCGATGGGCGGCACCGATGGGCGGCACTGATGGGCGGCACTGATGGGCACTGATGGGCACTTATGGGTAAATATGGGTGGCACTGATAGGTGGCACAGATGGTCACTGATGGTCACGGATAGGTGGGCACTGAGGGACACTTATGAGTGGCACTGGTTACTTTGGTGGGTATTGCTGGGCATCACTGTTTTTATGTGCTACTATGGTGCCAGTCAGTGCCCATTTGTGGGCACTGATTGGCATATGTTGGACATGTTTTTAACGTGGATGGCCATCAGGAATGTACCTGGCCATCCACATGTTAGGGGCTTCCTTGGTGGTCCTGGCGGCTTCCCTGGTGGTCCTGGGCGGCATCCGAGGGGGGGCTGCGCTGATGAGCAATCAGCGCAAACCCCCCCTGTCAGGAGAGCCGCCGATCGGCTCTCCTCTACTCACGTCTGTCAGACGCGAGTGAGGAAGAGCCGATCAGCGGCTCTTCCTGTTTACATCGTGATCAGCCGTGATTGGACACGGCTGATCACGTGGTAAAGAGCCTCTTTACTGAGATCGGTGTTGCAGTGTGTCAGACTGACACACCGCACCACCGATCGCCGCAATGCGAGCCCTCTCGGGCGCGTGGCGGCTGTTATCCTGCAGGACGTCAATAGACGTCCAGTCAGGATAACGAAACCACTTCCCGGACGTCAATTGTCTATTGACCGGGCGGGAAGTAGTTAAGGAACTGGAGCATCCTGCACAGAGCCCTGACCTCAACCCCACTTTTGGAAGGCCTTTGGTATAATGTCTTCTTATTCAAGACCAGTACCTGCCCTCAACTCCATGGAACACCCTTTGGTATAAGGTCTTCTCCTCCAACATCAGTACCTGCAGATGTCCTGCACAGAGCCCTGACCTCAACCCTACGGAACACCTTTTGGGATGAATTGGAAAACCTATGGTTAGCCAAGTCTTTTTTCCTGCTTTTTTTTTTTTTTTTTTTTTTTTTTTTTTTTCTTTTCTCTTTTTTGGCACCCAACGAGTCATGTTAAACAAAAAGACCAGACATCCACATCAGTACCCGACCTCACAAATGGGTACAAACTAATTCCCACAGACCCCCCCTCCGAAATCTTGTGGCAAGGCCTTCCCAGAAGATTGGAGACTCTTGTAGCCACAAAGTTGGGCCAGTTGCTTTTATTAATGGTTTTGAAATGAAATGTCCAGCGAGCTTGAATAGATGTGGTGGCCCAAAATCTTGTCAAAAGCCTTCCTAGAAGAATGAAGGATGTTGTGGGCCTTCAAGGAGTTCTTCTTAAAATAATAATCATTTTTTTTTTCCGGCCATCTAGTAATGCCTTGTACACACGGTCAGAATTTCTGATGAAAAAAGTCAGACGGAATTTTTTCATCGGAAATTCCGACCCTGTGTGTGTGCGCCCCATCGGACTTAAAGGGGGGTTCCACCCGCGATTTTTAATTTTTTTTTCAAAACACTGTAGCTGCTGACTTTTAATAAGGACACTTACCTGTCCTACTCGCCCGCAATGTCGCCCCCCCCCCCCCCCCTCGAGGACGATCCTGGCAGCTCCCGGCGCCGCCATCCTCCATTAAGGGAAAAACAGGCAGTGAAGCCGCGCGGCTTCACTGCCTGTTTCCTACTGCGCATGCGCGAGCAGCGCGGCGCTTTGTGAATGGGCCGGCTGCTCTCCTCTGGGATGCACACCGTTCCCAGAAGGCAGCGCGCCCCATTCACCAGAAGACACCGAGGTGTAGGACAAGGAAGAAGATCCACCGCGGAGGATGAAGAGGCAGATTAGGGACTACTGCATAGCAACCGCTATTTCTGGTAAGTAAAAATTTATTTTTTATTATTTATTTGTAGATTTTTGGCGAAAATTATTTTTTTCCAGGGTGGAACTCCACTTTAATTCCAAGGAATTCCGTCGGAGTTTAGATAGAGAACATGTTCTATCTTACTCCGATGGAATTCCGTAAGGAATTTCCGATGTGCTTTTGGCCAGACAATAGTCCGACCGTGTGTACGGGGCATGAGTGTTTGAATGTTTGTCAGTTACAGATCTATAAATGTACTGTATCTACTCCTGATTCCAGTCAATTCAATACTCATGTTTTATAGGATCTTCTGTCCTCTTGGTGTAGGCACCGGCGACATCACCGCGTGTTTTTTTTCCAATACGGGACCCTGAGAAAGCTGAGAAAGCAAAAATCTCATTAAAACGTCATCAGGCGTTGTTTGTTCTCTTGGTATTTCGGGATCCTGACCCTTTTTCAGGATTTCGAGAGAAGCCTCGGTTGAGGTCACCCCTTGGGAGGCCCATCAGAGGTTGTCATGCCTGTTAGTTTTTTCGAAGTTTTGTGTTTTTTTTTTGTGTTTTTTTTCATGGATTGGTTGGCACGGTTTATGGTTGGGTTCAGGGAAATGTATCTCCATATTAGAGCTGCAGAATTAATCGTTAAAAAATCGTGATCTCGATTCAACCCCCTCTGACGATCTCCAATGCAGAGTTTGCCAATTCTTTCAAATAACAAGTGGAGAGACTTTATCTGCTCACTCAGCTGTCTAAAGAAAATATCCGGGCAGTCTGCCAAGTTTAACGGGAAACATTGTAACTAACGCTTCCTTCTTGGATCAAAGGGATAAACTTCTGTGGCCCGGTTCACATAGGGGCGACTCCTCAGCTGACCGCGTCCCGGTCTGTGCTATGGAACCGTTCTAATAGGAGCGACTCGAGTCGCTCCGGCTTAGAAAAAGGTTCCTGTACTACTTTTGGGGGCGACCCAGGGCGACTTGCATTGACTTCTATACAGAAGTCATTATGCAAATCGCCTCGGTGGGCGTCTCAAGTCGTCTTGAGATCGCACTGCCGAGGTCGCCCCCGAAGTCGTGCCGCCCCTGTGTGAACCGGGCTTAAAGAAAAAATCCGGGCAGTCTGCCAAGTTTTTAGAAACATTGTAACAAACGCTTCCTTCTTAGATCAAACTTCTGTGTGGCAGACCCCCATTCACACACAGGGGCAACGCGACTTCAGCGCGACTTGAGTTTGAATAACAGCGCGTCTTGAGTTTGAATAACAGCGCGACTTGAGTTTGAATAACAGCGCGACTTCAGCGCGACTTGGGGCGACTTGAAGTCGGATCCAAAGTCGTCCCTGTGTGAATGGGCTGTAAATGCAGAAAGTTTAACCACTTCAGCCCTGGACCATTTTGTTGCTAAATGACCAGGCCACTTTTTGCGATTCGGCGCTGCGTCGCTTTAACTGACGATTGCGCAGTCGTGCGACGTGGCTCCCGAACAAAATTGACATCCTTTTTTTCTTCCCCCCCCCCCCCCCACAAATAGAGATTTCTTTTGGTGGTATTTGATCACCTCTGCGTTTTTATTTTTATTTTTTGCGCTATAAACAAAAATAGAGCGACAATTTTGAAAAAAAAAAAAAAGCAATATTTTTTTACTTTTTGCTATAATAAATATCCTCAAAAAATATATTAAAAAAAAAACATAATTTTTTTCCTCAGTTTAGGCCGATACGTATTCTTCATATTTTTTGGTAAAAAAAAATCACAATAAGCGTTTGGTTTGCGCAAAAGTTATAGCGTCTACAAAATAGGGGATAGATTTATAGCATTTTTATTAATATATTTATTTATTTTTTTTATTATTTTTTTTTTACTAGTAATGGCAGCAATCAGTGATATAATTTTTTTTTTTTTTTTTTATCGTGACCGCGACATTATGGCGGACACTTTTGACACATTTTTGGGACCGTTGTCATTTTTACAGCGATCAGTGCTATAAAAAATGCACTGATTACTGTGAAAATGACACTGGCAGTGAAGGGGTTAACCACTAGGGGGCGCTGTAGGGGTTAAGTGTGACCTGGGAAGTGCTTCTAACTGTAGGGGGGATGGGCTGTGTGTGTGTGTGACACGTCACTGATTGTTGTTCCCGATGACAGGGAGCATTCGATCAGTGTCGCTAGGCAGAACGGGGAGATGTTGTTGTGTTTACACTGACATCTCCCCGCTCTATCTCTCCGTGAGATGATCGTGGGTATGCCCGCGGCGATCGACTCCGCAGAACCCGCGGTCGGGTTCATCGAGATCGCGGCGGCGCGCGCGTCCACAACAACCGCTTCTTAAAGGGGATGTATATATACGTCCTTCTGCCTGCCCCTGCCATTTTGCAGACGTATATCTGCGTGCGCCGGGCGGCAAGCGGTCAAAGTCCAAATCTTTTTCTGACACTTGTTTCTTATGTTAAAATCAAAAAAATTTTTTGATATATATATATATATATATATATATATATATATATATATATATATATATATATATATATATATATATATATATAGCAGAGACCCTAGGGAATAACATGGCAATTGCTGCAATATTTAATGTCACACAGTATTTGCACAGCAGTCTTTCAAATGCATTTTTTTGTGGAAAAAATACACTTCAATAAAGAAAAAAAAAAACGAAACAGTAAAGTTAGCCCAATTTATTTTAAATTTTTTGGGGTTTTTTAACCACTTGCCGCCCGCCCTATAGCGAAATGATGGCGGCAAAGTGGTTTCAATATCCTGACAGGACATCATATGACGTCTTCAGGATATTGAGCCGCTGCGCGCCCCCGGGGGCACGCATTGCGACGATCGTTGTTGCGGGGTGTCAGTCTGACACCCCGCAACACCGATCTAGGTAAAGAGTCTCCGACGGAGACTCTTTACCACGTGATCAGTCGTGTCCAATCACGGCTGATCACGATGTAAACAGGAAAAGCCGGTGATCGGCTTTTCCTCACTCGCGTCTGTCAGACGCGAGTAGAGGAGAGCCGATCGGCTGCTCCTCTGACGGGGGGGGGTTTGTGCTGATCGATTATCAGTACAGCTCCCCCCCCCCCGAGGATGCCCACACTGGACCACCAGGGATGCCACCAGACCACCAGGGATGCCCACCATAAGGTATGCCACCCTAGACCACCAGGGATGCCAATCAGAAATGCCTAATGGATGCCAATCAGTGCCCACAATGGGCAACACTGATTGGCAGGCGTTATTGTTTGGCACTGATTGGCATCCATTAGTACAACACATTACAGTACATCCGTGCTGCCTATCAGTGCCCATCCGTGCCGCCCCATCAGTGTCAGTCCGTGCCGCCCCATCAGTGTCAGTCCGTGCCGCCCCATCAGTGTCAGTCCGTGCCGCCCCATCAGTGCCCATTAGTGAAGGAGAAAACGTACTTATTTACAAAGGTTTGTAACAAACAAGAAAAAACGATAAAAAAAAAACATATTTTTTATTTATTTTTTAGCAGAAAATAAAAACCGCAGAGGTGATCAAATACCACCAAAAGAAAGCTCTATTTGTGGGAACAAAATTATAAAAATGTAGTTTGGGTACAGTGTAGCATGACTGCGCAATTGTCATTCAAAGTGCAACAGTGCTGAAAGCTAAAAATTGGTCTGGGCAGGAAGGTGTATAAGTGCCCCCCGGTATTGAAGTGGTTAATGTGAAAGAGGATGTTACGCCGCGAGAATCGTGATCTATTGTCTAAGCAACAAAATCGCTATTCTCATTTTAGCCAGAATCGCGCGGCTCTATGGAGATATATGAAAGAATTTCTGCACTTTGTATTGTGATCTCCCCCGTTTTTTTGGATGAGGGATTTGTAAAGAGACCAAAACCTTTTACACCTACCCAAAAAAAAAATCGACAATGGTGGCTTCCATCTCGCTGTTCTCACAATTTCCCATTTAGGAATTTAACAAGCAGAAAATATCAAACAGAATGTGATAATGAGGTATGTCAGGTATGGCACACTTCTAAAGTATTTTCTCATTGCTATCCCGAAATTATTATTATTTTTTTTCTGTTTGGCACACAGATCTGCCTGTGAGCAGTTTTGGCCTTCTGCGAGGGTTTGATCCCTTTGTAGATACATTGTTGATCGAATCTAATTAAGTTTTTACGTATATTCATTACCTTGTGGCTGCAAGGTGTTTTTGAAACTGAGAACGGAAGAAAATGTACTGGCATGGCAAAATTTTACCGTATATACTCGAGTATAAGCTGAGTTTTTCAGCACATTTTTTTTTGTGCTGAAAATGCCCCCTCGGCTTATACTCGAGTCTTTGTCCATCTTCAAATTTGTGCGCCTGATCTCGGCCAGCCGTAGGACCCCATGACCCCTAAATTGGCACACATGTAGCCCCAGTCTTCCTCTACAAGTGTGCAAAGTTTGGTGTCCGGGGGACCTACGGCCTGGGAGCACAGATTTTTCAAAGCCGGGCACCCCTTCCATAGACTCCCATGTTAAACGGTCATTTCTCTGGTGATTGACATGTAGCCCCATTTCTCCTTTTTTACGTGTGTAAAGTTTACTGTCTGGGGGACCTACGGCCGGGGAGCACCGATTTTGAAAAAAAAAAAATCGGTGCTCCCCGGCCGTAGGTCCCCCAGACAGTGAACTTTACACACGTAAAAAAGGAGAAATGGGGCTACATGTGTGCCAAGTTTTGGGGTCTAGGGGACCTACGGCCGGTACCGGGTCCCCAAAATCACCGTTTAACATGGGAGTCTATAGAAGGGGTGCCCGGCTTTGAAAAAAAAAAAAAAAGCCGGGCACCCCTTCTATAGACTCCCATGTTAAACGGTAATTTCTCCGGTGATTTTGGGGACCCGGTACCGGCCGATCTAAGGTCCCTTGGACCCCAAACTTGGCACACATGTAGCCCCACTCTTCATCTATAAGTGTGCAAAGTTTGGTGTCCGGGGTATCTACGGCCGGGGAGCACCGATTTGTCAAAGCCGGGCACCCCTTCCATAGACTCCTATGTTAAGTCAGTCTAGTCACACAGCGCCGGAGATCAGGTAGGGAGATTGGGCACAGTGAGGCATGGAGATGGACACCCTAGGCTTATACTCGAGTCAATAAGTTTTCCCTTTTTTTTTTTGTGGTAAAATTAGGTGCCTCCGCTTATATTCGGGTCGGCTTATACTCGAGTATATACTGTATCTTTTTCTCTTTTAGTTGGAAGGTGTGTGTGATCGCGTTCTGTCTTCAGCAGTGTTAATTTCGCTGACTAAAATGACTAAAACATTTTAGTCGACTAAATGAATACTATTTTAGTCGACTAAAATACGACTAAAACAATTGAGAGATGACTAAAATATGACTAAAACTAAAATGCCATTTTTAGTCAAAAGACTTTTTTCACTAAAAAAACAAAAAAAAATATTTATATATTTTTTTTTTATTGTTTTATACTCGCCTGAAATACCCGTTGCTATGCGGAAGTCCGTAATCTGCCTCTTCCCGTAACCGCGGTCTGTTTTCTTCCCCGTCCTCTTCTAGTGAATGGGGCGCGCTGCTTTCTGGAACTGTGTGTAATCCCAGAGAGCAGCCGCCCCGTTCATAAGTCGGCGCGAGACTCGCGCATGCGCAGTAGGAAACAGGCAGTGAAGCCGTAAGGCTTCTGCTCTTCTTTTTTTTGCTCTTTACCCGCCACCCTTTGGTCAACTTCTGCTATTGTTGGTTGATTTTAACATTGGTTCTGGGCATGCGTGTTTGTACTTCGGACAAAAGTCCGATGGATTTCTTCTTCTTTTTTTTTTTTTTTTAAAGTTTTTATTGAGATCGTATACAGGAGTACAGAAAGATAATAATAAATGCGGACGCAGCCGCTACAATAAATACATAAGTATACACTTACAGTCTTTAAAGATAAGTTCAAACATCAAATTGTAGTAAAAAGGCAAAATTAGTTCAAAGTTGAGAAAACAAAACCTTGCAAACAGAAACACAAGTGAAATATTAACATTATTCCAGTAAGGATTGTACCTGGCATAATAGAACTGTGTGTGTGTGTGTGTGTGTGTGTGTGTATATGTATATATATATATATAGCTAAAGGTACTATGGAGGAAATTCATAAGTGTTCAAATTTTTCTAATTTCCGGGAAGGGGAATGTGTAAGAAATAAGATGTCGTTGGGGTTCTGCTTTTAAACACATTATTTCAAATGGGGTAGGTTGTCTCGACCAATCAGGTCTGGGTTTAGGAGCGTGAAAAAAAGTGTCGAATTTGTACATACGTCCAAAAAGGGAAAGTTCCCGTCAACATTTTAGCTGCTAAATTATCGTAAGAGAGGAGTTGACCATCTTCAAAGAAGTGGATGAATTTCTGTACATACGATAGGACTTTTGTTGCCGAAAAGTTTGTCCGTTTGTCCGATGAAAACCGAAAAAAGTTTGTCTGATGGAGCGTACACCCGGTAGGATGTTTTGGAAAACTTGCTCATTTTGAAGTTTTGTTGGCAAAAAGTCCGACCGTGTGTACGGCCTTAAGACTAAAACTAAATTTTAAATTTGACTTCAAAATTAACATTGGTCTGTAGTGCATGTTCATTCCCCAATACCGTATATACTCGAGTATAAGCCGAGGCACCTAATTTTGCCACCAAAAAATGGGAAAACTTATTGACTTGAGTATAAGCCTAGGGTGTCCATCTGCATGCCTCACTCTTTCCATGTGCATGCCTCACTGTGCCCATGACTGATGTTTAACATGGGAGTCTATGGAAGGGGTGCCCGGGTTTGAAAAATCGGTGCTCCCCGGCCGTAGGTCCCCCAGACAAATAACTTTGCACACTTATAGAGAAGAAATGGGGATACATGTGTGCCAAGTTTTGGGTCCAGGGGACCTATGACCAGCCGGTACCGGGTCCCCAAAGTCACCAGAGAAATTACCGTTTTAACATTGTAGTCTATGGAATGGGTGCCCGGGTTTGAAAAATCGGTGCTCCCCGGCCATAGGTCCCCCAGACAAATAACTTTGTACACTTATAGAGAAGAAATGGGCTACATGTGTGCCAAGGTTGGGGTCCAGGGGACCTATGGCCGGCCAGTACCGGGTCTCCAAATTCCGGGAGATCAGGTGCAAAAAGGTGACTCGAGTATAAGCCGAGGGGGGCAATTTCAGCACAAAAAAAAGTGCCGAAAAACTCAGCTTATACTCGAGTATATACGGTAATATAGCATATTAGATTTTTCACTCCAGCAGTATATAATGAGTTTGGAAATTGTAGAGAAATGTTAACGAATGCATTACAATTTAATTACACTCGTTAGATTTTGGACGACTAAAATTAGTTTTAGTCGACTAAATACGACTAAAACAATTGCAGAAGACTAAAATGTGACTAAAACTAAAATGCTATTTTAGTCCTAAGATTAAGACTAAAATTAAATCAAAATTTGCTGCCAAAATTAACACTGGTCTTCAGTCCTCGGATTGTGGTTTGGAGGTGCGGAGATGATCTCAACATGACGATGATCTTGGGCATGTCCAAAGTCCGACACGTGGGCAAATTGCGGCCCGCGTTCCGGTTTCGAACGGCCCGCCTGGTCATTTGGACATGTATATCTTTTGTGGCCCCCAACGATTCCCCATGCGCTGAGGGCCACAAAATATATACATGCTGGCTGCCTTGGCGTGGACAGGGAGGAGGCGGGACGAGTGCCGTACATACAGGTGAATTTCCTGTTTGCACGGTGGCGTTTGTAATTGGAAGTCCACCTCTCCTGCGCTGCCATTGGATGACTGTTCTGTCCATCATAGGAGGCGGGACTTTTCAATTAAAAAGGCCACCAAGAAAACTGATTCTGCTGTATGTAATCTGTCGGCGCTTGTCCCACCCCACCTCCCTGTCCCATCCGAGGTTGCAGATGGGCATCAATCAGGCTGCATTCATGGCAACGGTGGGGGCTGCATTCATGGCAACGGTGGGGGCTGCATTCATGGCAACGGTGGGGGCTGCATTCATGGCAACGGTGGGGGCTGCATTCATGGCAACGGTGGGGGCTGCATTCATGGACACTGACCCTTATTTGCTTCACAGTACTTTATTTAAAATTAAAAAAAAATCCTGAAACTTCCCTCTTAATGTGAAGGTGCGCGTTATACGCCCGAAATACGGTATAGCCAAATAACACGCCTGAGCTCATCTCTTCACCACACACAGCCACAAAGGCAAGAGAGTTCTTGTTGGGCAGTGTATTAGTGCTCGGACAAACACACTTAGACCGAATTTTAATGGTTCAAAGAATGTCGGGTAAAATGGTCGGCCCTCACGCATGTTCACTTCATCAAATCTGGCCCTCTTTGAAAAAAGTTTGGACACCCTTGGGCTAAAGCATGTACAGTCGTGCTCAAAAGTTTGCACACCCTGGCAGAAATTGTGTTTTCAATGCTTCAATACAAAGCCTTTTTGTTTATCTCAATTATTAGAAGTCTTCCTCCACTGGCCCCAATGATACAGTTGAGCTTTAAAAGTTTGCACACCCTGGCAGAAATTGTGAAATTTTGGCATTAATATTGAAAATATTACTAATCATGCCAAAAAAAATGTCTTTTATTCAAGGATAGTGATCACATGAAGCCATTTTATTATCACATAGTTTTTTTGGATCCTTTTTAAATCCTATCAGAAATCGCCCAAATGGCCCTGATAAAAAGTTTACATACCCTGGAATGTTTTGGCCTTGGTACAGACACAGAAGGTGGCACACAAAGGTTAAAGTGGCAATTGAAGGTTAATTTCTCAAATTTGTGGCTTTTTTAAATCACAATTAGTGTCTGTATAAATAGTCAATGAGTTTGTTAGCTCTCACATGGATACACTAAGCAGGCTAGACACTGAGCCATGGGGAGGCAGAAAAGAACAGTAAAAAGACCTGCGTAACCAGGTAATTAAACTTTTTATAAAGATGGAAAAGGATATAAAAAGATACCCAAAGCCTTGAATATTCCAGTCAGTACTGTATAATCCCTTATTATGAAGTGGAAAATTCGGGGCTCTTTTGATACCAAGCCAAGGTCAGGTAGACCAAGAAAGATTTCAGCCACAACTGGCAAAAGAATTGCTCAGAATACAAAGAAACCCCCCCCCCCCCAACAGGTCCTCAGGAGAAATACAGGCTGCTCTCCAAAGAGACGGTGTGGTTGTTTTTAAGGAGCACAATACAACGATACTTGAACAAAAAAGAGCTGCATGGTTGACCTGCCAGAAGGAAGCCATTACTGCGCCAATGCCACAAAAAAGCCCAATGAGGCGTGTCAAGGTGTTGTTGGGCATATTGTAACTGGGCTTTTTTGTGGAACTTGTACAGTTGAACCTCGGATTACGTGCATAATCCGTTCCAGGAGAATGCTTGTAATCCAAAGCACTCGCATATCAAAGCGAGTTACCCCATTGAAGTCAATAGAAACGAAAATAATTTGTTCCGCATTGACTTCGATGGCATGCAATACCGCATGCGGCCAGAGGTGGGGAGGGGGGCGGAGAGCCTCGGAAACGGCCGGAAAGGCCCGAGGACACGTCGGCTGACCTCGGCAAACGTCGGAAAACTGAGTATTTCCGAGCGTTGCTGAACGGCTGCGATCGTCTCTGCTCGGCTCCGGCACCCTCGCATCTCAGGCCAAATGCGGTACTGCAGACCCTATTAGGTTGAATAATGCTCGTCTTGCGAGACAACACTCGCAAACCGAGTCAGAATAAAATAAAAAAAAGTTGCTCGTAAATCAAAATGCTCATTAACCGCGTTACTCTTAATCCGAGGTTCCACTGTACAGTAAAGGCTTCTTTCTGACAACTTGACCATGCAGCTCTTTTTTGTTCAAGTATCATTGTATTGTGCTCCATAAAAACAACCACACCATCTTTTTCTAGAGCAGCCTGTATTTCTCCTGAGGTTACCTGTGGGGGGTTTCTTTGTATCTTGAATGGTTCCTGTGGCAGTTGTGGCTGAAATCTTTCTTGATCTACCTGACCTTAGGGTTAGAACTTAGGGTTAGGGTTTCCCCTTGAAGAACAAGGGGCTTGGTATCAAGAGATCCCCAAATTTTCCACTTCTTAATAAGTGATTATACAGTACTGACTGGCATATTCAAGGCTTTGGATATCTTTTTTTTTTATATCCTTTTTCATTACCTTGTTAAGCAGGTCTTTTGACTGTTCTTTTCTACCTCCTCATGGCTCAGTGTCTAGCCTGTTTAGTGCATCCATGTGAGAGCTAACAAACTCATAGACTATTATACCCAGACACTAATTGTGATTTAAAAAGCCACCTTTTAATTGCCATTTTAACCTGTGTGTGTGCCACCTTCTGTGTCTGTACCAAGGCCAAACACTCCAAGGTATGTAAACTTTTTATCAGGGCCATTCGGGGGGATTTCTGTTTTCATTGTGATTTAAAAAGGATCCTATGTGATAATAAATGGCTTCATGTGATCACTATCCTTAAATAAAAGACATTTTTTTTTTGTTGGCATAATCAGTAATATTTTCAATATTAATGGCAAAATTTCACAATTTCTGCCAGGGTGTGCAAACTTTTGAGCACGGCTGTATCATTGGGGCCAGTGGAGGAAGACTTCTAATGGTTGAGACAAACAAAAGGATTTGTATTGAAGCATTGAATTTAAAATTTGCGGAGATTCCATCAGAGGTCCAAATCTTATGTATGTGTGTGAAGACTCCCACATCTCCTTTTCTACAACAATGTGTCCTCTGCCCCCCCTTAATACATAGTCTTCCCCTCCACTACATCACAGACCACCCCCCCTTCTTATAACAGCCCTGCCCTTCCTAAATCCCCCCCCTTTATAATATAGCCCCCTCCCCAAATGACATCACAGTCCCTGCCTTACCCACCCCCCTCCTTACATCACAGTCCCCCCTTATAACAACCCTGCCATTCCCAAACCCCCCTTTATAATATAGTCCGTCCCCCCCCCTCAAATTACATCAGTCCCTCCCTTCACACCTCTGCCCCCCTTATAACAGCCCTGCCCTTCCAGTGTCCTCAGTCCCCCCTTTATATTATAGTTCTCCCCCTGTTAAATCACAGCCCCTCCCTACCTCACCATCCCCCCCTTCTAATAACAGCCCTGTCCTTCCTAAATCCCCCTTTTTTTTATAATTTGATCCCCCCTCAATTACATTACATTCCCTCCCTTCACATCTCTGGTCCCCCTTCTCATAACAGCCCTGCCCTTCCTACATCAGTATCCTCAGCCCCCCCTTTATAATATAGTCCCCCCCCCATATTACATCATAGTCCCCCTTCTCATAACAGCCTTGCACTTCTTCTTACATTAGTATTCTCAGCCCCCCCTTTATAATATAGGTGCCCCCCCCATATTACATCATAGTCGCCCTTCCTACATCCGTGTCCTCTGTCCCCCTTTTTATAGTATAGCCTCCCCCATTACATCACAGTCCCTCCCTTGACATCTCTGCCCCCCTTTTACATCGCAGTCCCCCCCCAATTACATAACAGCCCCACCCTTCCTACATCAGTGTCCTCAGCCCCCCCACCACACACATGCACACTTTACATTTTCCCCATTTTTTAAACATCACAGTCCCCCCTTCTCCTAACAGTGTCCTCTCCCCCCTCCCCCACATCACTGTTCCCCTTTTTTACATCAGTGTCCTCAGCCCCCTTTTTACATCAGTTTACCTTACATAAGCCCCCCCTCCCTTCACAAAATATCCCCCCCTCCCTTCACAAAATAGTCCCCCCCCCCTCTTCACACCACACCTTCCCAGTCCTCCCTTAGGCTGGCCATACAGGGGTCAGTTTTTCGTGTGTGTGTGTGTGTGTGTGTGTGTGTGTGTGTGTGTGTGTGTGTGTGTGTGTGTGTGTTTGGTTTGTTTGTTTGTTTTTTATCATCAAGGGAGAAAAAAAAATGTAATGGATTCCGTCATCCACACTTTTGGAAGTGAATGGGAGGAATCCTCCCCGCTGCGTTTTTCTATTCTGACTTCCGGGATTTTTCGGTGTCAGAATACAATGATCTGCACTGCAGCCGGTTGGAGGAAAATTCTCCAACAGGCCGGTTTGAGGGAAGTCGATCCATAAATTCGACCCATCTGTGGCCAGCCTTGCAAGGAACGGCAGAGGGTGGGAGGTGCATCAGGTCTGGATGGAGGGCGGGAGCTTATCCAACTTTTCAAAATAAGTGATTGATTGGTTACTAGGGCGGTCCCGTATTTTAACAACCAATTACCTGCTAATTAACATGAAATGTTGGACAGCTCCTGCCATCCAACCAGACCTGAGGCGCCTCCTTCACTCTGCTCTGCTGTGGGGGGCGGAATCAATGGCCGTCAGGGGGAGACCTGGGAGAGGGCGGCTGAGCAAAAGAAGATAGGAGACGGGACACCCAGGCTACAGAGTAACGGAATTGCAGTGGTCTGGATGGGACGGACACTCAGTCCAGGTCTGGACCGCGGTCCGCCATTCAGTGATGTCTTTTGTATAGTGAAGATCAATGCAATTCATTATAGTTATATATATATATATATATATGTATATGTATATGTATGTATGTATGTGTGTGTGTATATATATATATATATATATATATATATATATATATATATATATATATATATGAATGTATTTCATTTATTGCTGCTGACTCCGGGAGAGAATACGTGTGTGTGTGTGTGTGTTTGTTTTTTTTTTTTTATCTACCGTATATACTTGAGTATAAGCCGACCCGAATATAAGCGAGGCACCTAATTTTACCACAAAAAAATGGGAAAACGTATTGACTCGAGTATAAGCCTAGGGTGTCCATCTGCACTGTGCCTCACTGTGTCCATGACTAGACTGACGTTTAACATGGGAGTCTATGGAAGGGGTGACCGGCTTTGAAAAATCGGTGCTCCCCGGCCGTAGGTCCCCCAGACAACAATCTTTGCACACTTGTAGAGGAAGAGTGAGGCTACATGTGTGCCAAGTTTGGGGTCCTACGACCGGCCGGTACCGGGTCCCCAAATCCAGGAGATCAGGCGCAAAAAGGTGATTCGAGTATAAGCCGAGGGGGGCATTTTCAGCACAAAAAAAATGTGCTGAAAAACTTGGCTTATACTCGAGTATATACAGTATTTTCTACACAAGCAGTTCAATGCTAAGTGCATTTTTTTACCCCACAAATCAGATTTCATGCTTCGTGGCAATGGAGATGTTTGCATAGCTGTTGGCTGTTTGTGGTGTCGTCCCGTGTTCTCTAGCCGCTTAAGGACCGCCTAACGATGATATACGTCGGCAGAATGGGCATAAGCACCTGTGTGTGTGTGTGTGTGTATATATATATACGGCTCCTTTAAGATGCCCAACCGTGGGTCGACCCGGTCCTGACCTCCGTGACCGCGCCCGTGGGACTCGATCGCCGCCGGTGTCCCGCGATCGCGTCACAGCTGAAGTACGGGGAGAGGTAAGTGTAAACAAACCTTTCCCCGTTCTTCCTAGTGGCATGTCAGTGATCGTCTGTTCCCTGTCATAGGGAACGACGATCAGTGACGTCACACGCCAAGCCACGCCCCCCCCCCCTACAGTAAGAATCACTCATTAGGTCACACTTAACCCCTTCAGCGCCCCCTACAGGTTAACCCCTTCACTGCCAGTGTCATTTTCACAGTAATCAGTGCATTTTTATAGCACTGATCGCTGTAAAAATGACAATGGTATCAAAATATGCCCGATGTCCGCCATAATGTCGCAGTCACGATAAAAAAATCGCTGATCGCCGCCATTACTAGTTTAAAAAAAAAAGAAAAATTATTAATAAAAATGCCATAAAACTATCCCCTATTTTGTAGACGCTATAACTTTTGCGCAAACCAATCAAACGGTTATTGCGATTTTTTTTTTTTTTTTTTTTTTTTTTTTTACCAAAAATATGTAGAAGAATACGTATGGGCCTAAACTGAGGGAAAAATGTTTTTTTATATTTATTTTTTTGGGGTTTATTTATTATAGCAAAAAGTAAAAAAATTTGATTTTTTTTCAAAAATTGGCGCTCTATTTTTGTTTATAGAACAAAAAAATTAAAACTGCAGAGGTGATCAAATACCACCAAAAGAAAGCTCTATTTGTGGGGAAAAAAAAGGACGTCAATTTTGTTTGGGAGCCATGTCGCATGACCGCGCAATTGTCAGTTAAAGCAACGCAGTGCCGAATCGCAAAAAGGGGGCCCGGTCCTTTTAGCAACAAAATGGTCCGGGGCTGAAGTGGCTAGAGTTGCTCTTGGAGGAAAGTGCTGGGAGAAGTCTCACACTTTCATTTAACAGGAACAGAATAAAGCAGAAGAGCGCAAATCCCTACAAACCGCACTTTATTAGGACATAAAAAAAACGAGTGCACACTCCCAATAACCAATGGTCACCAAACAGCGTTGTACATAAACCCAGGAGATGAGCTGGTCCTCCAAGAGATGGAACTAACGTGACCCCGACATAAGTCGGACTACCACCTGACGCATTTTTAAGGGACATGCTCTCCTCTGAGACATGTCCCTTGAAACGCGTCAGCTGTTCATCTGACTTTCACTGTATTGGCATCCCAGTCTTAAGCCCTGTACACACGGGCGGGAATCCCGACGGAAAAAAAACGTCGGTTTTCTCGACGGGATTCCTGGCAAACTTGCCTTGCCAAGCCCTGTGTACACACGCAGCCATTCAAAAGAACCGCCGTTCTTTTGAATTGGCAAGAACGCGGTGACGTCATCGACTACGACGAGCCGGAGCTCGTCACAGTCGATGCTGTCGTTGCCATCTTGCTACACCCTACACTACCCTTGTATGCTACCGCGCATGCGTCAAAATCTCATCGAGCATGCGTGGGTTTACCGTGAAACAGGTAAGCATACTCGCAAACGGTTTTCTCTGCAGGAAAACTGTGCCGAGAATCCTGACGAGAAAAATAGAGAGCAGGTTCTCTATTTTTCTCGTCTAGATTTTCGGCAGTTTTCCTGTCGAGAAACCATACACACGCAAAAAGCTCTCCCAGCAGTTCTCTTGCCGAGAAAACCGGCCGTGCGTACGAGGCTTTAGTCCGGAGGGTTCAATATTGAGTTGGCCCACCCTTTGCAGCTATAACAGCTTCAACTCTCCTGGGAAGGCCATCCACAAGGTTAAGGAGGGTGTTTATGGGAATGTTTGACCATTCTTCCAGAACAACATTTGTCAGGCACTGATGTAGGACGAGAAGGCCTGGCTCGCAGTCTCTGCTCTAATGCATCCCAAAGCTTTTCTATCAGGTTGCGGTCAGGACTCTGTGCAGGCCAGTCAAGTTCCTCCACCATCCATGTCTTTATGGACATTGCTTTGTGCACTGGTGCGCAGTCACGTTGGAACAGGAAGGGGCCGTCCCCAAAACTGTTGCCACAAAGTTGGGAGCATGAAATTGTCCAAAATGTCTTTGTATGCTGACGCCTTAAGAGTTCCCTTCACTGGAACTAAGGGGCCAATCCCAACCCCTGAAAAACAACCCCACACCATAACCCCCCCTCCACCAAATGATTTGGACCAGTGCACAAAGTAAGGTCCATAATGAGTTTGGGGTGGAGGAACTTGACTGGCCTGACTTTAACCCGATAGAACACCTTTGGAGTGAATTAGAGCGGATACTGCAAGCCAGGCCTTCTCGTCCAACATCAGTGCCTGAGCTCACAAATGCACTTCTGGAAGAATAGTCAAACATTCCCATAGACACACTCCTAAATCTTGTGGACGGCCTTCCCAGAAGAGTTGAAGCTGTTATAGCTGCAAAGGGTGGGGCCAACTCAATATAGAACCCTACCGACTAAGACTGGGATGCCATTAAAGTTCATGTGTGTGTAAAGGCAGGTGTCCCAATACTTTTGACTATATAGTGTATGTCAGGATCATGTGAGTTCCATCTCTTGGAAGGACCATCTCCTCTCCAGGGTTTATGTACAACACGGTTTGACCATTGGCGTTTGTCAACGTGCACTTGGCTTTTATTTCAAGAGGGCGGCCTTGGCATTGCACACTGGTCTTGGCTGAGAGCTGATGGTGACCATTCACTGCAGTCTGTTTGGTTTCTCGGGAACCTCTTAGAGCTGCAGTGCCCAAGGTTGTATGCAAACTATTATTTAACGTAAAGCCCAACTCCGGTCATAATATTCTTACCAAACTTTGAAGCAGTACCTCCCTCCCCCCCCCCCCCTCATCATGCAGGCATACTTCTATGTCCTTCAAACCTGCTGGTTACCATGCTGGGATTGGTAGTGCTCCCACTGTACCTTTTTGGGCTGCTTGGATATAGGCCCTGCGGGTCTCATAGATCCCCCCCCCCCCACTGCAGTTGACTCTCCACATCCCTCCCCTCCCAACCATTCAGGGTTATGTGTTTTGTGAATGGCAAGGAGGGAGAGCGGCTGTGTGTCTGGATCATGCGAAATGCAGCGGCTTCCTTTCCTTCGTTACTAGGAACGCGTTTCAGGGACCTTGCCCCTTCATCAGCCTGGCAACCCAACCCAATTATTAACATTCCATACACTGGCTTTGGTCTAAAGGCTGGAGAAGGGGGCAAAGCCCCCCGAAACACGTTCCTAGTAATGAAGGAAAGGAAGAGAGACTGACCTGTGGATGAATAACGCTGCGTCCACTTGGTCCTGATACACCGCCGCTCCAACCTGTTTGCAGATGGCCGCCTGCTACAGGATGGAAGAACTTGGCAGACAAGTCTCTGGTTAGATTATTTATTTTTCACGTGTTCTGTGATTGCTTTACTATTTGTGCATCGGTTTATTACAGTCCTACGCGCTCGGCATGCTGTGTGATGTCTTGTGGTTGATGGAGCGCCCCCCGCGGCATTTTTTTTAGTCTTGCCACATTGAGCGCAAGAAAATAAACATCTTCAAGTACAATATTTGGTCAAATTCTCACCCCCGTGCTCGTAGATTAACCACTTCCTGACCAAATGATAGCTACAGCGTGGTCGGCCAGTCCTGAGAGGGCGTCAGATGTCCTTCCGTGATTGTGGGCAGCATGCTCTGTGATAGCGGAGTCCTTTGTACACAGCTAATCACAGATTGGGGTAAAGGTAGGGTGACCAGACATCCCCGGTTTCAGGGGACAGTCCCCGGATTGAGGACACTGTCCCCCGGACCAAGTCTGTCCCCGGACCAAGTCTGTCCCCGGTTTTGTCCCCGGATTGGATTTGAACAGGGGCTGGGGAAATTTCAAAGCCAGTCAGTGCAGAAGTAAAAAAAAAAATCTGAATTACACCCCCCCGCTCCGCCCCTCCTACTAGCTTAGGGGGGGTGTATTTTTTTTCCATTATCTGTGCCCCTTTCTGATGATCATGTGCTGGTCGGAGCGGAGGGAATATGTCTTCAGTTTCGGATGCCCATTCAGCTCCGCTTGCTTGTTCTTCTGCCTTGGCACAAGTCACGGCCAGCCGCCTGCCTGCTTATCTCCGTGCCTTCCCTGATCTTCCTCCGCTCCCCACCTAGTAGTAGCCGGGGCCCGGAGAGTAAGACTCGACAGGCTGTGAGGCAGGTGGCGGCGACGGGCAGAGATTTGCTGATTGCCACCATTACTGGTAAAAGAAAAATATGTCCCCGTATTTAATTTTAAAAATCTGGTCACCTTAGGTAAAGGGCTAATCGCATCGGCCCTTTACCACGTGATCAGCTGTGTCCAATCACAGCTGATCACAATGTGAACACAAGCCAGTTGTCAGCATTCCTTTTCTCATGCTGACAGCGTGAGGAGAGGAGAGCCGGTAACCAGCTTGTGTGAACAGGACATTTACACTGATTATCAGTGCAGTCCCAAAAGTGGTCATCAGTGTTACCCATCAGTGGCCGCGGGTGCCTGCCGTCGTTGGTGGCCCGCGGGTGCCTGCCGTCGTTGGTGGCCCGCGGGTGCCTGCCGTCGTCGGTGGCCCGCGGGTGCCTGCCGTCGTCGGTGGCCCGCGGGTGCCTGCCGTCGTCGGTGGCCCGCGGGTGCCTGCCGTCGTCGGTGGCCCGCGGGTGCCTGCCGTCGTCGGTTGGTGCTTCCTCTTCGGTGGCCGCCTATTGGTGCTTCCTCTTCGGTGGCCGCCTATTGGTGCTTCCTCTTCGGTGGCCGCCTATTGGTGCTTCCTCTTCGGTGGCCGCCTATTGGTGCTTCCTCTTCGGTGGCCGCCTATTGGTGCTTCCTCTTCGGTGGCCGCCTATTGGTGCTTCCTCTTCGGTGGCCGCCTATTGGTGCTTCCTCTTCGGTGGCCGCCTATTGGTGCTTCCTCTTCGGTGGCCGCCTACAGCGTTGCATGACTGAGTAATTGTCATTCAAAGTGTGACAGCACTGAAAATTGACCTGGGCGGGAAGGGGGTAAAAGTTCCTGGCATTGAAGGGGTTAGGGCTCCCGGTCTCTCAGGCCGGGTCACACCGGAACTACTTTAATAACGTACAGTACTGCGGTTCCAATGCGATGTGGTGCTCGCAAACTCTGCATTCCTGTCTCAGTCCCTGGACGACTCCTCCTACATTTATTCCAGGGACAGGGCCCCCTGTGGTGACAATGCCCCGGACTCTCCTCCTACATTCATTCACATACATTCCAGGGACAGCGCCCCCCTGTGGTGACAATGCCTCAGACTCTCCTCCTACATTCATTCACATACATTCCAGGGACAGCGCCCCCCTGTGGTGACAATGCCCTGGACTCTCCTCCTCCTACATTCATTCACATACATTCCAGGGACAGCGCCCCCCCTGTGGTGACGATGAACGGCTCTGTGATTGATGGATGTCGATCGGCACCTGACCTCATTCATGGGAATTGCAGTCTCCATTCACAGATTCATTCTTCTTCTATTGTAAATCGAAAATCCTTCAATAGAAACTTGTTATAACTAAGAATATTATTCCGATAACAAAATGACCAGAAATAGGGGGGGGGTCTTATTATGGGATCTGGGATGTGTGTACTCTGGGAAATGTCAGCCCCCCCATGGAATATCAATGTATCCCCCCCCCTTCCTCATTTACATCAGTCATGGCAGGCCACCCCATATAGAGGAGAACAATGGGGGAGGTCTTATTCTGGGATGGGGGATGTGTGTACTCTGGGAAATGTCAGCCCCATCCCATGGAATATCAATGTATCCCCTCCCCCGTTCCTCATTTACATCAGTCACGGCAGGCCGCCCCATATAGAGGAGAACAATGGGGGGGGGGGGTGTTAATTTCAGTATACAGTCCAGAGATGGGGGTAAAGCGGAGTAGACAGGGATCCAAATTCAGCCGCGTCAGCAGAAAAAACCCGACACAACAGTAGTCTGAATAAATAACATGGTGTGTGTCCAATCCTCCCATACACTGCCAGATTTCCCTCATCCTCAGGTCTGAGGAAGAGAAAATCCATCTATTCCTCCATCCACGATCCATACCAGACCGCTGGGATGGAGGAATCTCCTCTGCCAGATGTTCACACCGCTACAGCACCCCCCCCCCCCCCCCCCCGATGTCTGAATACCCCAACAGATACTGATCTGATAGGAGGTCGCATCTCATTGGAGGATACATAGGAGGTCGCATCTCATTGGAGGATACATAGCAAGTCGCATCTCATTGGAGGGTACATAGGAGGATACATCTGGTGGGAGGATACATCTCATTGGATGATGCATAGGAGGATACATCTGATAGGAGGATAAATAGAAGGATTCATCTGGTAGGAGGATACATCTCATTGGATGATACATAGGAGGATACATCTCATTGGATGATGCATAGGAGGCTACATCTGATGGGAGGCTACATCGGATGGGAGGATTAATAGAAGGATACATCTGGTGGGAGGATACATCTCATTGGATGATACATAGAAGGCTACATCTCATTGGGAGGATACATCTCATTGGGAGGATACATCTCATTGGATGAAACATAGGAGGCTACATTTGGTAGGAGGCTACATTTGGTGGGATGATACCTCTCATTGGATGAAACATAGGAGGATACATCTCATTGGATGAAACATAGGAGGATACATCTCATTGGATGATGCATAGGAGGTTACATCTGGTGGGAGGATACATCTCATTGGATAATACATAGAAGGCTACATCTGATGGGAGGATAAATAGGAGGATACATCGCATTGGATAATACATAGGAAGATACATCTCATTGGATGATTCATAGGAGGATACATCTCATTGGATGATTCATAGGAGGATACATCTCATTGGATGATTCATAGGAGGATACATCTCATTGATTCATAGGAGGATACTTCTCATTGGAGGATGCATAGGAGGATACATCTGATGGGAGGATAAATAGGAGGCTACATCTGGTGGGAGGCTACATCTGGTGGGAGGATGAATAGAAGGATACTTCTGGTGGGAGGCTACATCTGGTTGGATGATTCATAGGAGGATACATCTGATGGGAGGATAAATAGGAGGATACATCTGGTAAGAGGATACATCTCATTGGATGATACATAGAAGGCTACATCTGATGGGAGGATAAATAGGAGGATACATCTCATTGGATAATACATAGGAGGATACATCTCATTGGATGATTCATAGGAGGATACATCTCATTGGATGATTCATAGGCGGATACATCTCATTGGATGATTCATAGGAGGATACATCTCATTGGATGATTCATAGGAGGATACTTCTCATTGGAGGATGCATAGGAGGATACATCTGATGGGAGGATAAATAGGAGGCTACATCTGATGTGAGGATAAATAGGAGGCTACATCTGGTGGGAGGATTAATAGAAGGATACTTCTGGTGGGAGGCTACATCTGGTTGGATGATACATAGGAGGATACATCTGATGGGAGGATAAATAGGAGGATACATCTGGTAAGAGGATACATCTCATTGGATGATACATAGGAAGATACATCTTATTGGATGATACATGGAAGGCTACATCAGGTAGGAGGATACATCTCATTGAATGATTCATAGGAGGATACATCTGGTAGGAGGATGCATCTGGTGGGAGGATACATCTAATTGGATGATACATGGGCGGATACATTTGGTAGGAGGATACATTTGGTAGAGGGATACATTTCATTGGATAATACATAGAATACATGTCATTGGGTGATACATGGGTGGATGCATCTCATTGGGTGATACATGGGAGGATGCATCTCATTGGGTGATACATGGGAGGATGCATCTCATTGGGTGATACATGGGAGGATGCATCTCATTGGGTGATACATGGGAGGATGCATCTCATTGGGTGATACATGGGAGGATGCATCTCATTGGGTGATACATGGGAAGATGCATCTCATTGGGTGATACATGGGAAGATGCATCTCATTGGGTGATACATGGGAAGATGCATCTCATTGGGTGATACATGGGAAGATGCATCTCATTGGGTGATACATGGGAAGATGCATCTCATTGGGTGATACATGGGAAGATGCATCTCATTGGGTGATACATGGGAAGATGCATCTCATTGGGTGATACATGGGAAGATGCATCTCATTTGGGTCAATTCTCTAGCAAAAAAATTCTGCTTTAAACTTGTAGACAAAAAGTCCGGGGAAGGAAATGGTTAAACGGCTGACAGGTTCACTTTAAGGAAAGCCGGCGACTTGAACTCTGCTGGTATTTCCACCGAGAAGGAATCTGCAGTTAATGAAGCTAATTTATAAAGTGTTTCTAAAACTGAAATCTCCAGGAACAAAAATAAATGCAGGAGACCGCAGCCACATGTTGTGAGATGTGGGAAGTATGCAGAGTCTCCTGCACAGGGACAGCCAGATAATCTGCATGCGCACGCGTTGTCATCTGCAAACTGCACAAGGCTGGATCAGCCGGGGCCACACTGTGTGCATTTCTCTTGTCTGCCTGAAGAAAGAAATACATTCACAATGGAAGAAGGATCTCTGGAACGAGAGGAGAAGGATCTCTGGAACGAGAGGAGAAGGATCTCTGGAACGAGAGGAGAAGGATCTCTGGAACGAGAGGAGAAGGATCTCTGGAACGAGAGGAGAAGGATCTCTGGAACGAGAGGAGAAGGATCTCTGGAACGAGAGGAGAAGGATCTCTGGAACGAGAGGAGAAGGATCTCTGGAACGAGAGGAGAAGGATCTCTGGAACGAGAGGAGAAGGATCTCTGGAACGAGAGGAGAAGGATCTCTGGAACGAGAGGAGAAGGATCTCTGGAACGAGAGGAGAAGGATCTCTGGAACGAGAGGAGAAGGATCTCTGGAACGAGAGGAGAAGGATCTCTGGAACGAGAGGAGAAGGATCTCTGGAACGAGAGGAGAAGGATCTCTGGAACGAGAGGAGAAGGATCTCTGGAACGCGAGGAGAAGGATCTCTGGAACGCGAGGAGAAGGATCTCTGGAGCGCGAGGAGAAGGATCTCTGGAGCGCGAGGAGAAGGATCTCTGGAGCGCGAGGAGAAGGATCTCTGGAGCGCGAGGAGAAGGATCTCTGGAACGCGAGGAGAAGGATCTCTGGAACGCGAGGAGAAGGATCTCTGGAACGCGAGGAGAAGGATCTCTGGAACGCGAGGAGAAGGATCTCTGGAACGCGAGGAGAAGGATCTCTGGAACGCGAGGAGAAGGATCTCTGGAACGCGAGGAGAAGGATCTCTGGAACGCGAGGAGAAGGATCTCTGGAACGCGAGGAGAAGGATCTCTGGAACGCGAGGAGAAGGATCTCTGGAACGCGAGGAGAAGGATCTCTGGAACGCGAGGAGAAGGATCTCTGGAACGCGAGGAGAAGGATCTCTGGAACGCGAGGAGAAGGATCTCTAGAACGCGAGGAGAAGGATCTCTAGAACGCGAGGAGAAGGATCTCTAGAACGCGAGGAGAAGGATCTCTAGAACGCGAGGAGAAGGATCTCTAGAACGCGAGGAGAAGGATCTCTAGAACGCGAGGAGAAGGATCTCTAGAACGCGAGGAGAAGGATCTCTAGAACGCGAGGAGAAGGATCTCTAGAACGCGAGGAGAAGGATCTCTAGAGGGCGAGGAGAAGGATCTCTAGAGGGCGAGGAGAAGGATCTCTAGAGGGCGAGGAGAAGGATCTCTAGAGGGCGAGGAGAAGGATCTCTAGAGGGCGAGGAGAAGGATCTCTAGAGGGCGAGGAGAAGGATCTCTAGAGGGCGAGGAGAAGGATCTCTAGAGGGCGAGGAGAAGGATCTCTAGAACGCGAGGAGAAGGATCTCTAGAACGCGAGGAGAAGGATCTCTAGAACGCGAGGAGAAGGATCTCTAGAGGGCGAGGAGAAGGATCTCTAGAGGGCGAGGAGAAGGATCTCTAGAGGGCGAGGAGAAGGATCTCTAGAGGGCGAGGAGAAGGATCTCTAGAGGGCGAGGAGAAGGATCTCTAGAGGGCGAGGAGAAGGATCTCTAGAGGGCGAGGAGAAGGATCTCTAGAGGGCGAGGAGAAGGATCTCTAGAGGGCGAGGAGAAGGATCTCTAGAGGGCGAGGAGAAGGATCTCTAGAGGGCGAGGAGAAGGATCTCTAGAGGGCGAGGAGAAGGATCTCTAGAGGGCGAGGAGAAGGATCTCTAGAGGGCGAGGAGAAGGATCTCTAGAGGGCGAGGAGAAGGATCTCTAGAGGGCGAGGAGAAGGATCTCTAGAGGGCGAGGAGAAGAATTGTGTAGGACAAAGTTTGACTTTTAATGTTTTTGTAAAAGTCGGGTTCTTATTTAATTCATTTTTATAGTAGAATTCAATGTATGGATATTGTTACATTGTACCCACTATGTATTTATTTACCTGGGGGATCCCTCTAGATTGGGGGTTTGCAACCCATCGATCACTATCCACCCATCGACCACAGGCAGGCAAGAGTTAGACCGCAAACACGTTCCTCCTTTGCCGGTCCTGCCCCGGCCGCCCTCATCTTCAGTGCAGAGCGAAGGGGAGCGCAGTGCTGAACGGAGGACGGGAGCTGCATCAGCTAACCTTCAAGTTAACCAGCAGCTGATTGGTTGCTAGAATGCCAGGCGGTCCTAGCACTGCTATGGGGAAAGGGGGGAGAGGGTGAGACAGGAGACACTACAGTGTGGGGGAGGAGTTTTGAGATGTGAGGAGAGGGCAGAGGACACTACTGTGTGGGAGGGGGGGCAGAGGACACTACTGTGTGGGAGGGGGGGCAGAGGACACTACTGTGTGGGAGGGGGGCAGAGGACACTACTGTGTGGGAGGGGGGGGCAGAGGACACTACTGTGTGGGAGGGGGGGCAGAGGACACTACTGTGTGGGAGGGGGGCAGAGGACACTACTGTGTGGGAGGGGGGGCAGAGGACACTACTGTGTGGGAGGGGGGGCAGAGGACACTACTGTGTGGGAGGGGGGCAGAGGACACTACTGTGTGGGAGGGGGGCAGAGGACACTACTGTGTGGGAGGGGGGGCAGAGGACACTACTGTGTGGGAGGGGGGGCAGAGGACACTACTGTGTGGGAGGGGGGGCAGAGGACACTACTGTGTGGGAGGGGGGGGCAGAGGACACTACTGTGTGGGAGGGGGGGGGCAGAGGACACTACTGTGTGGGAGGGGGGGGGGCAGAGGACACTACTGTGTGGGAGGGGGGGGCAGAGGACACTACTGTGTGGGAGGGGGGGGCAGAGGACACTACTGTGTGGGAGGGGGGGGCAGAGGACACTACTGTGTGGGAGGGGGGGGCAGAGGACACTACTGTGTGGGAGGGGGGGGCAGAGGACACTACTGTGTGGGAGGGGGGGCAGAGGACACTACTGTGTGGGAGGGGGGGGGCAGAGGACACTACTGTGTGGGAGGGGGGGGCAGAGGACACTACTGTGTGGGAGGGGGGGGGGGGCAGAGGACACTACTGTGTGGGAGGGGGGCAGAGGACACTACTGTGTGGGAGGGGGCGCAGAGGACACTACTGTGTGGGAGGGGGGGCAGAGGACACTACTGTGTGGGAGGGGGGGCAGAGGACACTACTGTGTGGGAGGGGGGGGCAGAGGACACTTCTGTGTGGGAGGGGGGGCAGAGGACACTTCTGTGTGGGAGGGGGGGGCAGAGGACACTTCTGTGTGGGAGGGGGGGGCAGAGGACACTTCTGTGTGGGAGGGGGGGCAGAGGACACTTCTGTGTGGGAGGGGGGGCAGAGGACACTTCTGTGTGGGAGGGGGGGCAGAGGACACTTCTGTGTGGGAGGGGGGGCAGAGGACACTTCTGTGTGGGAGGGGGGGCAGAGGACACTTCTGTGTGGGAGGGAAGGCAGAGGACACTTCTGTGTGGGAGGGGGGGCAGAGGACACTTCTGTGTGGGAGGGGGGGCAGAGGACACTTCTGTGTGGGAGGGGGGGCAGAGGACACTTCTGTGTGTGGGAGGGGGGGCAGAGGACACTTCTGTGTGTGGGAGGGGGGGCAGAGGACACTTCGGTGTGTGGTGGGGGGGCAGAGGACACTTCTGTGTGTGGTGGGGGGGCAGAGGACACTACTGTGTGTGGTGGGGGGGCAGAGGACACTACTGTGTGTGGTGGGGGGGCAGAGGACACTACTGTGTGTGGTGGGGGGCAGAGGACACTACTGTGTGTGGTGGGGGGGCAGAGGACACTACTGTGTGTGGTGGGGGGGCAGAGGACACTACTGTGTGTGGTGGGGGGGCAGAGGACACTACTGTGTGTGGTGGGGGGGGCAGAGGACACTACTGTGTGTGGTGGGGGGGGCAGAGGACACTACTGTGTGTGGTGGGGGGGGCAGAGGACACTACTGTGTGTGGTGGGGGGGGCAGAGGACACTACTGTGTGTGGTGGGGGGGGCAGAGGACACTACTGTGTGTGGTGGGGGGGGGCAGAGGACACTACTGTGTGTGGTGGGGGGGGGCAGAGGACACTACTGTGTGTGTGTGGGAGGGGGCAGAGGACACTACTGTGTGTGTGTGTGGGAGGGGGCAGAGGACACTACTGTGTGTGTGTGTGGGAGGGGGCAGAGGACACTACTGTGTGTGTGTGTGGGAGGGGGCAGAGGACACTACTGTGTGTGTGTGTGGGAGGGGGCAGAGGACACTACTGTGTGTGTGTGTGGGAGGGGGCAGAGGACACTACTGTGTGTGTGTGTGGGAGGGGGCAGAGGACACTACTGTGTGTGTGTGTGGGAGGGGGCAGAGGACACTACTGTGTGTGTGTGTGGGAGGGAGGGGGCAGAGGACACTACTGTGTGTGTGTGTGTGTGGGAGGGGGCAGAGGACACTACTGTGTGTGTGTGTGTGTGTGTGTGTGTGAGGGGGCAGAGGACACTACTGTGTGTGTGTGGGAGGGGGCAGAGGACACTACTGTGTGTGTGTGGGAGGGGGCAGAGGACACTACTGTGTGTGTGTGTGTGTGTGTGTGTGTGTGTGGGTGTGGGAGGGGGCAGAGGACACTACTGTGTGTGTGTGTGGGAGGGGGCAGAGGACACTACTGTGTGTGTGTGTGTGGGAGGGAGGGGGCAGAGGACACTACTGTGTGTGTGTGTGTGTGTGTGTGTGTGTGTGTGTGTGAGGGGCAGAGGACACTACTGTGTGTGTGTGTGTGGGAGGGGGCAGAGGACACTAGTGTGTGTGTGTGTGTGGGAGGGGGCAGAGGACACTACTGTGTGTGTGTGTGGGAGGGGGCAGAGGACACTACTGTGTGTGTGTGTGGGAGGGGGCAGAGGACACTACTGTGTGTGTGTGTGGGAGGGAGGGGGCAGAGGACACTACTGTGTGTGTGTGTGTGTGTGAGGGGGCAGAGGACACTACTGTGTGTGTGTGTGTGTGTGTGTGTGTGAGGGGGCAGAGGACACTACTGTGTGTGTGTGGGAGGGGGCAGAGGACACTACTGTGTGTGTGTGGGAGGGGGCAGAGGACACTACTGTGTGTGTGTGTGTGTGTGTGTGTGTGTGTGGGTGTGGGAGGGGGCAGAGGACACTACTGTGTGTGTGTGTGGGAGGGGGCAGAGGACACTACTGTGTGTGTGTGTGTGGGAGGGAGGGGGCAGAGGACACTACTGTGTGTGTGTGTGTGTGTGTGGGAGGGAGGGGGCAGAGGACACTACTGTGTGTGTGTGTGTGTGTGTGTGTGGGAGGGGGCAGAGGACACTACTGTGTGTGTGGGAGGGGGCAGAGGACACTACTGTGTGTGTGGGAGGGGGCAGAGGACACTACTGTGTGTGTGGGAGGGGGCAGAGGACACTACTGTGTGTGTGGGAGGGGGCAGAGGACACTACTGTGTGTGTGTGTGTGGGAGGGGGCAGAGGACACTACTGTGTGTGTGTGTGTTTGGGAGGGGGCAGAGGACACTACTGTGTGTGTGTGTTTGGGAGGGGGCAGAGGACACTACTGTGTGTGTGTGTGTGTGGGGGCAGAGGACACTACTGTGTGTGTGTGTGTGTGGGAGGGGGCAGAGGACACGTGTGTGTGTGTGTGTGTGTGTGTGTGTGTGTGTGTGTGTGTGTGTGTGTGTGTGTGTTTGGGAGGGGGCAGAGGACACTACTGTGTGTGTGTGTTTGGGAGGGGGCAGAGGACACTACTGTGTGTGTGTGTTTGGGAGGGGTCAGAGGACACTACTGTGTGTGTGGGAGGGGGGGCAGAGGACACTACTGTGTGTGGGAGGGGGGGCAGAGGACACTACTGTGTGTGGGAGGGGGGGGGCAGAGGACACTACTGTGTGTGGGAGGGGGGGGCAGAGGACACTACTGTGTGTGGTGGGGGGGCAGTGGACACTACTGTGTGTGTGTGTGTGTGGGAGGGGGCAGAGGACACTACTGTGTGTGTGTGTGTGTGTGTGGGAGGGGGCAGAGGACACTACTGTGTGTGGGAGGGAGCAGAGGACACTACTGTGTGTGTGTGGGAGGGAGGGGGCAGAGGACACTACTGTGTGTGTGTGGGAGGGAGGGGCAGAGGACACTACTGTGTGTGTGTGAGGGGGCAGAGAACACTACTGTGTGTGTGTGTGTGTGGGAGGGGGCAGAGGACACTACTGTGTGTGTGTGTGTGTGTGTGTGG
>CM055125.1:307251107-307481107 GCA_029206835.1 Rana muscosa | reverse complement strand
AGGGGGCAGAGGACACTACTGTGTGTGTGTGTGGGAGGGGGCAGAGGACACTACTGTGTGTGTGTGTGGGAGGGGGCAGAGGACACTACTGTGTGTGTGTGTGGGAGGGGGCAGAGGACACTACTGTGTGTGTGTGTGGGAGGGGGCAGAGGACACTACTGTGTGTGTGTGTGGGAGGGGGCAGAGGACACTACTGTGTGTGTGTGTGTGTGAGGGGGCAGAGGACACTACTGTGTGTGTGTGTGTGTGTGAGGGGGCAGAGGACACTACTGTGTGTGTGTGTGTGGGAGGGGGCAGAGGACACTACTGTGTGTGTGTGTGTGTGTGTGTGGGTGTGGGAGGGGGCAGAGGACACTACTGTGTGTGTGTGTGTGTGTGTGTGTGTGTGGGAGGGGGCAGAGGACACTACTGTGTGTGTGTGTGTGTGGGAGGGAGGGGGCAGAGGACACTACTGTGTGTGTGGGAGGGGGCAGAGGACACTACTGTGTGTGTGTGTGTGTGTGTGTGTGTTTGGGAGGGGGCAGAGGACACTACTGTGTGTGTGTGTGTGTGTGTGTTTGGGAGGGGGCAGAGGACACTACTGTGTGTGTGTGTGTGTGTGGGGGGGGGGGGCAGAGGACACTACTGTGTGTGTGTGTGTGTGTGTGAGGGGGCAGAGGACACTACTGTGTGTGTGTGTGTGTGTGTGTGTGTGTGTGTGAGAGGGGGCAGAGGACACTACTGTGTGTGTGTGGTGTGTGTGTGTGTTTGGGAGGGGGCAGAGGACACTACTGTGTGTGTGTGTGTGTTTGGGAGGGGGCAGAGGACACTACTGTGTGTGTGTGTTTGGGAGGGGGCAGAGGACACTACTGTGTGTGTGTGTGGGAGGGGGGGCAGAGGACACTAGTGTGTGGGAGGGGGGGCAGAGGACACTACTGTGTGGGAGGGGGGGCAGAGGACACTTCTGTGTGTGGGAGGGGGGGGGGCAGAGGACACTACTGTGTGTGGGAGGGGGGGCAGAGGACACTACTGTGTGTGTGTGTGTGTGGGAGGGGGCAGAGGACACTACTGTGTGTGTGTGTGTGTGTGTGGGAGGGGGCAGAGGACACTACTGTGTGTGGGAGGGAGGGGGCAGAGGACACTACTGTGTGTGGGAGGGAGGGGGCAGAGGACACTACTGTGTGTGTGTGGGAGGGAGGGGCAGAGGACACTACTGTGTGTGTGTGTGTGTTGTGTGTGTGTGTGTGTGTGTGTGTGTGAGGGGGCAGAGAACACTACTGTGTGTGTGTGTGGGAGGGGGCAGAGGACACTACTGTGTGTGTGTGTGTGTGTGTGTGTGTGTGTGTGTGGGAGGGGGCAGAGGACACTACTGTGTGTGTGGGAGGGAGCAGAGGACACTACTGTGTGTGTGGGAGGGGGCAGAGGACACTACTGTGTGTGTGGGAGGGGGCAGAGGACACTACTGTGTGTGTGTGTTTGGGAGGGGGCAGAGGACACTACTGTGTGTGTGTGTTTGGGAGGGGGCAGAGGACACTACTGTGTGTGTGTGTGTGTGTTTGGGAGGGGGCAGAGGACACTACTGTGTGTGTGTGTTTGGGAGGGGGGAGAGGACACTACTGTGTGTGTGTGTGTGTTTGGGAGGGGGCAGAGGACACTACTGTGTGTGTTTGGGAGGGGGCAGAGGACACTACTGTGTGTGTGTGTGGGAGGGGGCAGAGGACACTACTGTGTGTGTGTGTGTGTGTGTGTGTGGGAGGGGGCAGAGGACACTACTGTGTGTGTGTGTTTGGGAGGGGGCAGAGGACACTACTGTGTGTGGGAGGGGGCAGAGGACTCAGGACACTACTGTGTGTGTGTGTGTGTGTGTGTGTGGGAGGGGGCAGAGGACACTACTGTGTGTGTGTGTGTGGGAGGGGGCAGAGGACACTACTGTGTGTGTGGGAGGGGGGCAGAGGACACTACTGTGTGTGTGTGTGTGTGTGTGTGTGTGTGGGAGGGGGCAGAGGACACTACTGTGTGTGTGTGTGTGTTTGGGAGGGGGCAGAGGACACTACTGTGTGTGTGTGTGTGTGTGTGTGGGAGGGGGCAGAGGACACTACTGTGTGTGTTTGGGAGGGGGCAGAGGACACTACTGTGTGTGTGTGGGAGGGGGCAGAGGACACTACTGTGTGTGTGTGTGTGTGTGGGAGGGGACAGAGGACACTACTGTGTGTGTGGGAGGGGGCAGAGGACACTACTGTGTGTGTGTGTGTGTGTGTGTGGGAGGGGGCAGAGGACACTACTGTGTGTGTGGGAGGGGGCAGAGGACACTACTGTGTGTGTGTGTGTGTGTGGGAGGGGGCAGAGGACACTACTGTGTGTGTGTGGGAGGGGGCAGAGGACACTACTGTGTGTGTGTGTGTGTGGGAGGGGGCAGAGGACACTACTGTGTGTGTGTGGGAGGGGGCAGAGGACACTACTGTGTGTGTGTGTGTGTGTGTGTGGGAGGGGGCAGAGGACACTACTGTGTGTGTGTGTGTGTGGGAGGGGGCAGAGGACACTACTGTGTGTGTGGGAGGGGGCAGAGGACACTACTGTGTGTGTGTGTGTGTGGGAGGGGGCAGAGGACACTACTGTGTGTGTGTGTGTGTGGGAGGGGGCAGAGGACACTACTGTGTGTGTGGGAGGGGGAAGAGGACACTACTGTGTGTGTGTGGGAGGGGGCAGAGGACACTACTGTGTGTGTGTGTGTGTGTGGGAGGGGGGCAGAGGACACTACTGTGTGTGTGTGTGTGTGTGTGTGGGAGGGGGCAGAGGACACTACTGTGTGTGTGTGTGTGTGTGAGGGGGCAGAGGACACTACTGTGTGTGTGTGTGTGTGTGGGAGGGGGCAGAGGACACTACTGTGTGTGTGTGTGTGTGTGGGAGGGGGCAGAGGACACTACTGTGTGTGTGTGTGTGGGAGGGGGCAGAGGACACTACTGTGTGTGTGTGTGTGGGAGGGGGCAGAGGACACTACTGTGTGTGTGTGTGGGAGGGGGCAGAGGACACTACTGTGTGTGTGTGTGGGAGGGGGCAGAGGACACTACTGTGTGTGTGTGTGGGAGGGGGCAGAGGACACTACTGTGTGTGTGTGTGGGAGGGGGCAGAGGACACTACTGTGTGTGTGTGTGTGGGAGGGGGCAGAGGACACTACTGTGTGTGTGTGTGGGAGGGGGCAGAGGACACTACTGTGTGTGTGTGTGGGAGGGGGCAGAGGACACTACTGTGTGTGTGTGTGGGAGGGGGCAGAGGACACTACTGTGTGTGTGTGTGTGTGTGAGGGGGCAGAGGACACTACTGTGTGTGTGTGTGTGGGAGGGGGCAGAGGACACTACTGTGTGTGTGTGTGTGGGAGGGGGCAGAGGACACTACTGTGTGTGTGTGTGGGTGTGGGTGTGGGAGGGGGCAGAGGACACTACTGTGTGTGTGTGTGTGTGTGTGTGTGTGTGTGTGTGTGGGAGGGGGCAGAGGACACTACTGTGTGTGTGTGTGTGTGTGTGTGTGAGGGAGGGGGCAGAGGACACTACTGTGTGTGTGTGTGTGTGGGAGGGGGCAGAGGTCACTACTGTGTGTGTGGGAGGGGGCAGAGGACACTACTGTGTGTGTGTGTGTGTGTGTGTGTGTGTTTGGGAGGGGGCAGAGGACACTACTGTGTGTGTGTGTGTGTGTGTGTGTGTGTGTGTTTGGGAGGGGGCAGAGGACACTACTGTGTGTGTGTGTGTGTGTGTGTGTTTGGGAGGGGGCAGAGGACACTACTGTGTGTGTGTGTGTGTGTGTGTGTGTGTGTGTGTGGGGGGGGGGCAGAGGACACTACTGTGTGTGTGTGTGTGTGTGTGTGTGAGGGGGCAGAGGACACTACTGTGTGTGTGTGTGGGAGGGGGCAGAGGACACTACTGTGTGTGTGTGTGTGTGTGTGTGTTTGGGAGGGGGCAGAGGACACTACTGTGTGTGTGTGTGTGTTTGGGAGGGGGCAGAGGACACTACTGTGTGTGTGTGTTTGGGAGGGGGCAGAGGACACTACTGTGTGTGTGTGTGTGGGAGGGGGGGCAGAGGACACTACTGTGTGGGAGGGGGGGGCAGAGGACACTTCTGTGTGTGGGAGGGGGGGGGCAGAGGACACTTCTGTGTGTGGGAGGGGGGGGGGCAGAGGACACTTCTGTGTGTGGGAGGGGGGGGGCAGAGGACACTACTGTGTGTGGGAGGGGGGGCAGAGGACACTACTGTGTGTGTGGGGGGGCAGTGGACACTACTGTGTGTGTGTGTGTGGGAGGGGGCAGAGGACACTACTGTGTGTGGGAGGGAGGGGGCAGAGGACACTACTGTGTGTGTGTGTGGGAGGGAGGGGGCAGAGGACACTACTGTGTGTGTGTGGGAGGGAGGGGCAGAGGACACTACTGTGTGTGTGTGTGTGTGTGTGTGTGTGTGTGTGTGTGTGAGGGGGCAGAGAACACTACTGTGTGTGTGTGTGGGAGGGGGCAGAGGACACTACTGTGTGTGTGTGTGTGTGTGTGTGTGTGTGTGGGAGGGGGCAGAGGACACTACTGTGTGTGGGAGGGAGGGGGCAGAGGACACTACTGTGTGTGTGTGTGGGAGGGAGGGGGCAGAGGACACTACTGTGTGTGTGTGGGAGGGAGGGGCAGAGGACACTACTGTGTGTGTGTGTGTGTGTGTGTGTGTGTGTGTGTGTGTGAGGGGGCAGAGAACACTACTGTGTGTGTGTGTGGGAGGGGGCAGAGGACACTACTGTGTGTGTGTGTGTGTGTGTGTGTGTGTGTGGGAGGGGGCAGAGGACACTACTGTGTGTGTGGGAGGGGGCAGAGGACACTACTGTGTGTGTGGGAGGGGGCAGAGGACACTACTGTGTGTGTGTTTGGGAGGGGGCAGAGGACACTACTGTGTGTGTGTGTTTGGGAGGGGGCAGAGGACACTACTGTGTGTGTGTGTGTGTGTGTTTGGGAGGGGGCAGAGGACACTACTGTGTGTGTGTGTGTGTGTTTGGGAGGGGGCAGAGGACACTACTGTGTGTGTGTGTTTGGGAGGGGGGAGAGGACACTACTGTGTGTGTGTGTGTGTTTGGGAGGGGGGAGAGGACACTACTGTGTGTGTGTGTGTGTGTTTGGGAGGGGGCAGAGGACACTACTGTGTGTGTTTGGGAGGGGGCAGAGGACACTACTGTGTGTGTGTGTGGGAGGGGGCAGAGGACACTACTGTGTGTGTGTGTGTGTGTGTGTGGGAGGGGGCAGAGGACACTACTGTGTGTGTGTGTTTGGGAGGGGGCAGAGGACACTACTGTGTGTGTGTGTGGGAGGGGGCAGAGGACTCAGGACACTACTGTGTGTGTGTGTGTGTGTGTGTGTGGGAGGGGGCAGAGGACACTACTGTGTGTGTGTGTGTGTTTGGGAGGGGGCAGAGGACACTACTGTGTGTGTGTGTGTGTGTTTGGGAGGGGGCAGAGGACACTACTGTGTGTGTGTGTGTGTGTGTGGGAGGGGGCAGAGGACACTACTGTGTGTGTGGGAGGGGGCAGAGGACACTACTGTGTGTGTGTGTGTGTGTGTGTGTGTGTGTGTGTGGGAGGGGGCAGAGGACACTACTGTGTGTGTGTGTGTGTGGGAGGGGGCAGAGGACACTACTGTGTGTGTGTGGGAGGGGGCAGAGGACACTAGTGTGTGTGTGTGTGTGTGGGAGGGGGCAGAGGACACTACTGTGTGTGTGTGGGAGGGGGCAGAGGACACTACTGTGTGTGTGGGAGGGGGCAGAGGACACTACTGTGTGTGTGTGTGTGTGGGAGGGGGCAGAGGACACTACTGTGTGTGTGTGTGGGAGGGGGCAGAGGACACTACTGTGTGTGTGGGAGGGGGCAGAGGACACTACTGTGTGTGTGTGGGAGGGGGCAGAGGACACTACTGTGTGTGTGTGTGTGTGTGTGTGGGAGGGGGCAGAGGACACTACTGTGTGTGTGTGTGTGTGTGAGGGGGCAGAGGACACTACTGTGTGTGTGTGGGAGGGGGCAGAGGACACTACTGTGTGTGTGTGGGAGGGGGCAGAGGACACTACTGTGTGTGTGTGTGGGAGGGGGCAGAGGACACTACTGTGTGTGTGGGAGGGGGGCAGAGGACACTACTGTGTGTGTGTGTGTGTGTGTGGGAGGGGGCAGAGGACACTACTGTGTGTGTGTGGGAGGGGGCAGAGGACACTACTGTGTGTGTGTGGGAGGGGGCAGAGGACACTACTGTGTGTGTGTGTGGGAGGGGGCAGAGGACACTACTGTGTGTGTGTGTGGGAGGGGGCAGAGGACACTACTGTGTGTGTGTGTGGGAGGGGGCAGAGGACACTACTGTGTGTGTGTGGGAGGGGGCAGAGGACACTACTGTGTGTGTGTGGGAGGGGGCAGAGGACACTACTGTGTGTGTGGGAGGGGGCAGAGGACACTACTGTGTGTGTGTGTGTGGGAGGGAGCAGAGGACACTACTGTGTGTGTGTGTGTGGGAGGGGGCAGAGGACACTACTGTGTGTGTGTGTGGGAGGGGGCAGAGGACACTACTGTGTGTGTGTGTGGGAGGGGGCAGAGGACACTACTGTGTGTGTGTGTGTGGGAGGGGGCAGAGGACACTACTGTGTGTGTGTGTGTGGGAGGGGGCAGAGGACACTACTGTGTGTGTGTGTGTGTGTGTGTGTGTGGGAGGGGGCAGAGGACACTACTGTGTGTGTGTGTGTGTGTGGGAGGGGGCAGAGGACACTACTGTGTGTGTGTGTGTGTGTGTGGGAGGGGGCAGAGGACACTACTGTGTGGGAGGGGGCAGAGGACACTACTGTGTGTGTGTGTGGGAGGGGGCAGAGGACACTACTGTGTGTGTGTGTGGGAGGGGGCAGAGGACACTACTGTGTGTGTGTGTGTGGGAGGGGGCAGAGGACACTACTGTGTGTGTGTGTGTGGGAGGGGGCAGAGGACACTACTGTGTGTGTGTGTGTGTGTGGGAGGGGGCAGAGGACACTACTGTGTGTGTGTGTGTGTGGGAGGGGGCAGAGGACACTACTGTGTGTGTGTGGGAGGGGGCAGAGGACACTACTGTGTGTGTGTGTGGGAGGGGGCAGAGGACACTACTGTGTGTGTGTGGGAGGGGGCAGAGGACACTACTGTGTGTGTGTGGGAGGGGGCAGAGGACACTACTGTGTGTGTGTGTGGGAGGGGGCAGAGGACACTACTGTGTGTGTGTGTGGGAGGGGGCAGAGGACACTACTGTGTGTGTGTGTGGGAGGGGGCAGAGGACACTACTGTGTGTGTGTGTGTGTGTGTGTGTGGGAGGGGGCAGAGGACACTACTGTGTGTGTGTGTGTGTGTGTGTGGGAGGGGGCAGAGGACACTACTGTGTGTGTGTGTGTGTGTGTGTGTGGGAGGGGGCAGAGGACACTACTGTGTGTGTGTGTGTGGGAGGGGGCAGAGGACACTACTGTGTGTGTGTGTGTGTTTGGGAGGGGGCAGAGGACACTACTGTGTGTGTGTGTGTTTGGGAGGGGGCAGAGGACACTACTGTGTGTGTGTGTGTGTGTGTGTGTGTGGGAGGGGGCAGAGGACACTACTGTGTGTGTGTGGGAGGGGGCAGAGGACACTACTGTGTGTGTGTGGGAGGGGGCAGAGGACACTACTGTGTGTGTGTGGGAGGGGGCAGAGGACACTACTGTGTGTGTGTGGGAGGGGGCAGAGGACACTACTGTGTGTGTGTGGGAGGGGGCAGAGGACACTACTGTGTGTGTGTGGGAGGGGGCAGAGGACACTACTGTGTGTGTGTGTGGGAGGGGGCAGAGGACACTACTGTGTGTGTGTGTGGGAGGGGGCAGAGGACACTACTGTGTGTGTGTGTGGGAGGGGGCAGAGGACACTACTGTGTGTGTGTGTGGGAGGGGGCAGAGGACACTACTGTGTGTGTGTGTGGGAGGGGGCAGAGGACACTACTGTGTGTGTGTGTGGGAGGGGGCAGAGGACACTACTGTGTGTGTGTGTGGGAGGGGGCAGAGGACACTACTGTGTGTGTGTGTGGGAGGGGGCAGAGGACACTACTGTGTGTGTGTGTGGGAGGGGGCAGAGGACACTACTGTGTGTGTGTGTGTGTGGGAGGGGGCAGAGGACACTACTGTGTGTGTGTGTGTGTTTGGGAGGGGGCAGAGGACACTACTGTGTGTGTGTGTGTGTGTGGGAGGGGGCAGAGGACACTACTGTGTGTGTGTGGGAGGGGGCAGAGGACACTACTGTGTGTGTGTGGGAGGGGGCAGAGGACACTACTGTGTGTGTGTGGGAGGGGGCAGAGGACACTACTGTGTGTGTGTGGGAGGGGGCAGAGGACACTACTGTGTGTGTGTGGGAGGGGGCAGAGGACACTACTGTGTGTGTGTGGGAGGGGGCAGAGGACACTACTGTGTGTGTGTGGGAGGGGGCAGAGGACACTACTGTGTGTGTGTGGGAGGGGGCAGAGGACACTACTGTGTGTGTGTGTGTGGGAGGGGGCAGAGGACACTACTGTGTGTGTGTGTGTGGGAGGGGGCAGAGGACACTACTGTGTGTGTGTGTGTGGGAGGGGGCAGAGGACACTACTGTGTGTGTGTGTGTGGGAGGGGGCAGAGGACACTACTGTGTGTGTGTGTGTGGGAGGGGGCAGAGGACACTACTGTGTGTGTGTGTGTGGGAGGGGGCAGAGGACACTACTGTGTGTGTGTGGGGGAGGGGGCAGAGGACACTACTGTGTGTGTGTGGGGGAGGGGGCAGAGGACACTACTGTGTGTGTGTGGGGGAGGGGGCAGAGGACACTACTGTGTGTGTGTGGGGGAGGGGGCAGAGGACACTACTGTGTGTGTGTGGGGGAGGGGGCAGAGGACACTACTGTGTGTGTGTGGGGGGGAGGGGGCAGAGGACACTACTGTGTGTGTGTGGGGGAGGGGGCAGAGGACACTACTGTGTGTGTGTGTGGGGGAGGGGGCAGAGGACACTACTGTGTGTGTGTGTGTTTGGGAGGGGGCAGAGGACACTACTGTGTGTGTGTGTGTTTGGGAGGGGGCAGAGGACACTACTGTGTGTGTTTGGGAGGGGGCAGAGGACACTACTGTGTGTGTGTGTGTTTGGGAGGGGGCAGAGGACACTACTGTGTGTGTTTGGGAGGGGGCAGAGGACACTACTGTGTGTGTGTGTGTGTGTGTGTGTGTGTGTGTGTGTGTGTGTGTGAGGGGGAAGAGGACACTACTGTGTGTGTGTGTGGGAGGGGGCAGAGGACACTACTGTGTGTGTGTGTGTTTGGGAGGGGGCAGAGGACACTACTGTGTGTGTGTGTGTGTGGGAGGGGGCAGAGGACACTACTGTGTGTGTGTGTGTGTGTGTGTGTGTGTGTTTGGGAGGGGGCAGAGGACACTACTGTGTGTGTGTGTGGGAGGGGGCAGAGGACACTACTGTGTGTGTGTGTGTGTGGGAGGGGGCAGAGGACACTACTGTGTGTGTGTGTGTGTGTGGGAGGGGGCAGAGGACACTACTGTGTGTGTGTGTGTGTGTGTGTGTGTGTGTGTGTTTGGGAGGGGGCAGAGGACACTACTGTGTGTGTGTGTGTTTGGGAGGGGGCAGAGGACACTACTGTGTGTGTGTGTGTGTGTGTTTGGGAGGGGGCAGAGGACACTACTGTGTGTGTGTGTGTGGGAGGGGGCAGAGGACACTACTGTGTGTGTTTGGGAGGGGGCAGAGGACACTACTGTGTGTGTGTGTGTGGGAGGGGGCAGAGGACACTACTGTGTGTGTGTGTGTGGGAGGGGGCAGAGGACACTACTGTGTGTGTGTGTGTGTGTGTGTGTGTGTGTGGGAGGTGGCAGAGGACACTACTGTGTGTGTGTGTGTGTGTGTGGGAGGGGGTAGAGGACACTAATGTGTGTGTGTGTGTGTGTGGGAGGGGGCAGAGGACACTACTGTGTGTGTGTGTGTGGGAGGGGGCAGAGGACACTACTGTGTGTGTGTGGGAGGGGGCAGAGGACACTACTGTGTGTGTGTGGGAGGGGGCAGAGGACACTACTGTGTGTGTGTGTGGGAGGGGGCAGAGGACACTACTGTGTGTGTGTGGGAGGGGGCAGAGGACACTACTGTGTGTGTGTGGGAGGGGGCAGAGGACACTACTGTGTGTGTGTGTGGGAGGGGGCAGAGGACACTACTGTGTGTGTGTGTGGGAGGGGGCAGAGGACACTACTGTGTGTGTGTGTGGGAGGGGGCAGAGGACACTACTGTGTGTGTGTGTGGGAGGGGGCAGAGGACACTACTGTGTGTGTGTGTGGGAGGGGGCAGAGGACACTACTGTGTGTGTGTGTGGGAGGGGGCAGAGGACACTACTGTGTGTGTGTGTGGGAGGGGGCAGAGGACACTACTGTGTGTGTGTGTGTGTGTGGGAGGGGGCAGAGGACACTACTGTGTGTGTGTGTGTGTGGGAGGGGGCAGAGGACACTACTGTGTGTGTGTGGGAGGGGGCAGAGGACACTACTGTGTGTGTGTGGGAGGGGGCAGAGGACACTACTGTGTGTGTGTGGGAGGGGGCAGAGGACACTACTGTGTGTGTTTGGGAGGGGGCAGAGGACACTACTGTGTGTGTGTGTGTGTGTGTGTGTGTGTGTGTGAGGGGGCAGAGGACACTACTGTGTGTGTGTGTGTGTGTGTGGGAGGGGGCAGAGGACACTACTGTGTGTGTGTGGGAGGGGGCAGAGGACACTACTGTGTGTGTGTGTGTGTGTGTGAGGGGGCAGAGGACACTACTGTGTGTGTGTGGGAGGGGGCAGAGGACACTACTGTGTGTGTGTGGGAGGGGGCAGAGGACACTACTGTGTGTGTGTGTGTGTGTGGGAGGGGGCAGAGGACACTACTGTGTGTGTGTGGGAGGGGGCAGAGGACACTACTGTGTGTGTGTGTGGGAGGGGGCAGAGGACACTACTGTGTGTGTGTGTGGGAGGGGGCAGAGGACACTACTGTGTGTGTGTGGGAGGGGGCAGAGGACACTACTGTGTGTGTGTGGGAGGGGGCAGAGGACACTACTGTGTGTGTGTGTGGGAGGGGGCAGAGGACACTACTGTGTGTGTGTGTGGGAGGGGGCAGAGGACACTACTGTGTGTGTGTGTGGGAGGGGGCAGAGGACACTACTGTGTGTGTGTGTGGGAGGGGGCAGAGGACACTACTGTGTGTGTGTGTGGGAGGGGGCAGAGGACACTACTGTGTGTGTGTGGGAGGGGGCAGAGGACACTACTGTGTGTGTGTGGGAGGGGGCAGAGGACACTACTGTGTGTGTGTGGGAGGGGGCAGAGGACACTACTGTGTGTGTGTGGGGGGGGGCAGAGGACACTACTGTGTGTGTGTGGGGGGGGGCAGAGGACACTACTGTGTGTGTGTGGGAGGGGGCAGAGGACACTACTGTGTGTGTGTGGGAGGGGGCAGAGGACACTACTGTGTGTGTGTGGGAGGGGGCAGAGGACACTACTGTGTGTGTGTGGGAGGGGGCAGAGGACACTACTGTGTGTGTGTGGGAGGGGGCAGAGGACACTACTGTGTGTGTGTGGGAGGGGGCAGAGGACACTACTGTGTGTGTGTGGGAGGGGGCAGAGGACACTACTGTGTGTGTGTGTGGGAGGGGGCAGAGGACACTACTGTGTGTGTGTGTGGGAGGGGGCAGAGGACACTACTGTGTGTGTGTGTGGGAGGGGGCAGAGGACACTACTGTGTGTGTGTGTGTGGGAGGGGGCAGAGGACACTACTGTGTGTGTGTGTGTGGGAGGGGGCAGAGGACACTACTGTGTGTGTGTGTGTGGGAGGGGGCAGAGGACACTACTGTGTGTGTGTGTGTGGGAGGGGGCAGAGGACACTACTGTGTGTGTGTGTGGGAGGGGGCAGAGGACACTACTGTGTGTGTGTGTGGGAGGGGGCAGAGGACACTACTGTGTGTGTGTGTGGGAGGGGGCAGAGGACACTACTGTGTGTGTGTGTGGGAGGGGGCAGAGGACACTACTGTGTGTGTGTGTGGGAGGGGGCAGAGGACACTACTGTGTGTGTGTGTGTGGGAGGGGGCAGAGGACACTACTGTGTGTGTGTGTGTGTGGGAGGGGGCAGAGGACACTACTGTGTGTGTGTGTGTGGGAGGGGGCAGAGGACACTACTGTGTGTGTGTGTGTGGGAGGGGGCAGAGGACACTACTGCGTGTGTGTGTGTGTGGGAGGGGGCAGAGGACACTACTGTGTGTGTGTGTGTGTGTGGGAGGGGGCAGAGGACACTACTGTGTGTGTGTGTGGGAGGGGGCAGAGGACACTACTGTGTGTGTGTGTGTGTGTGTGGGAGGGGGCAGAGGACACTACTGTGTGTGTGTGTGTGTGTGTGGGAGGGGGCAGAGGACACTACTGTGTGTGTGTGTGTGTGTGTGTGGGAGGGGGCAGAGGACACTACTGTGTGTGTGTGTGGGAGGGGGCAGAGGACACTACTGTGTGTGTGTGTGGGAGGGGGCAGAGGACACTACTGTGTGTGTGTGTGTGTGGGAGGGGGCAGAGGACACTACTGTGTGTGTGTGTGTGTGGGAGGGGGCAGAGGACACTATTATAGGCGGGGAAGGACACTACTGTGTGTAAGGAGCAGAGGACAGTACGGGGGGGGGGGGGCAAATGTGAAGTGGGCAGAAGACACCACTGTGGGGGTGAGGTGAAGGGTGGCAGAGGACACAACTGTGATTCTCTATGTGCTCTTTCTGCTGTCTTTTTGTTGGGTTTTGATAGTTTTGTTTGAAAAAAAAAGGGGGAGCTGCCTTCGCCCCCCCCCCCCCCCCATGGATTTCCTCAACGTCGTTGTCCAGGTAGATCTCAACCTCTGAAAGGTTGCCAATCCCTGCTGTAGAAGCTGAAAATCTCCTGAAGTAGACACTATTACTCCACCACTGATCTCCACTAGATCACGGGACCTGTGCCGAGTGACTGCCCTGCAGTATTGTGAACACAGGAGGTTGGCTGTTGATCACCAGTCCTTCTCATAATGAATGCGAAGCGTTCTGTGATTGGGCCAGGTGGAGAAGGTGAGGTCCCCTTCCACCTCTTCACCTCATCCTTTCAGAAGCAAGGTATTCTCTGATTGGTGCCTGTGCTGATCAGGTGACCTCTTGTGGTTTATTACTATACAGCAGGGCAGGACCCGGAAGAGAGTGGAATTGAAGAATTGCTGTAGTAGCCTCGCTGCATCTGGGGACATCATTTCTGTGTTACTTACTCTTCTACTTCCATACATTGTACATGGACCCCATTGGCTGCTGTTTAAGGCTGACGTGTAAATCTCCACAATGTAAAGCCGGTGGCACCCTTGCCACTGATTGCACTCTCTGTTGATGTTTACATCTCCTCCCAGATTGAGTCATTCATGCGGCACTGTATGTGACCTTGGCCGGTTCTGAATATCTCCAGGCTGAGGTCATTCCAGGCATGCGTTGCCGCTGTATAAATGACTCATTCCAGGCCAACATGTGAACATCGGTTGTCTCCCTGGGTTCCCTGCACCCTCCGGGACACCCTGTTTTGTCTTGTAGGAGTTTTCCCTTGGCAGTTATTCTCTCCTATGTGTATTTCCTCTCTTCCTGTATCCTCCAGTAATGCTGATCCTTCGTATTCCTTCTACCCAGAGGGACCTTTTCAGTCAGACAGGACCAATTTCCACTGCTCCCTCCTCCGCCGGTGGGGTCCTGACCCCTTATTTTGGCAGCAATAGGTTTTATGTCCACCCTAGTGCCCATTGTGGGATGCTTAGACGGCTTTCCTTGGAAAGGTTCAGCTTTTGGGACCCTGATTTCTATAGAAAATCCAAATTCCTTTTACATCTCTATTGTTTGGTAACTATCAGTCACCAATAAAGCAAGGTTGACTGGCTTGCATCCTCGTGGAAGAAGTCTACACCCCCCCCCCCCTGGGTTAGTGGAATCTTCCCTAACAGCCATGATCGTTCCTCCACCAGCCTTTCCATTTAAAGACTAGTGGGGTACTGTATATACTCGAGTATAAGCCGAGGCACCTAATTTTACCACAAAAAACTGGGAAAACGTATTGACTCAAGTATAAGCCTAGGGTGTCCATCTGCATGCCTCACTGTGCCTCACTTTGCCTCACTGTGTCCCTGCCTCACTGTGTCCGATCTCCCTACCTGATCTCGGGCGCTGTGTGACTAGACTGTCGTTTAACATAGGAGTCTATGGAAGGGGTGCCCGGGTTTGAAAAATCAGTGCTCCCCGGCCGTAGGTCCCCTGGACAACAAACTTTGCACACTTGTAGATAGAGTGGGGCGACGTGTACCAAGCTTGTGGTCCAGGGGACCTACAGCTGGCCGGAATCAAGCGCACAAAGATGAAGATGGACACAGACTCGAGTATAAGCCGAGGGGGGCATTTTCAGCACAAAAAAAGTGCTGAAAAACTCGGCTTATACTCGAGTATATACGGTACTTTGCCTTGCCCCTCTCTCCACATCATGCGCTTGTTGTTCTTCAGTCTTTAGCACCTTGTTTGGTATCTGGGGGCCTGGAGTCATTAGAAAACTTTGGCTCTGCTGTAGGTAAGCAGCAGAACTGGAGAGTTTTTTGTCCCCCCCCCCCCCCCCCCCCCCGTTTTCTATTGTTGGAACTGGGTCGGCTGGCCGGCGCCCGGAGCTGCATGTCTTGGGTGTTCGGACAGTGGGGTTTGCTTACACCTGGTGGTGGGTGGGTGAGCTTGGCTGGGGGCCCAGGCGATGGGACGCGGTTTCTGGTCACCTGGATTTGTCCAGCACCGATGTAACTTGTTGTCAGAAACCATGAATCAGACCGAGACAGAAGTACAGTTAAATCACACTTGTTTAATAATAATAATAAAAAGATAAAACAGAGTAAGCGTAGTCAAAACATAGCCAGAGTTCAGGAACCGGATCGGATAGTCAGCCAAGCCAAATGTCAGAGAGCCAGAGATTGAAGGTAGTAGAACAGCAAGCAGGATCTGGAGCCAGAAGGAACGTCGGCCAAGCAAGTCTTCAACAGGAACGCAGGAGATAGTCTCTGTGATGTTGACCAAGGCGAAGGCAGAGATCATCTGAACTGGAAGGCTTAAGTAGGCAGGACTGACGAGCAGGATCATCAACAGGTGAGTCACTGTGGAGAGATAGGAGCTGTTAATTAGCCGACAGCTGAGCGGCCAGCTCAGAGAAGGAAGGGCTGAGCCCAGCCCTGACACTTGTCAACACTGAAGACGGAGACCTGGAAGTGACGTCATACATGTTGCTTCCGGGTCAGGAACAAAACTGGGAGGAGAGCGGACGCGTGTCAACTCACCTCCCTCCCCTCTTCCTGGCGGCATCCACGATTTCAGTCCTGTGCTCACAGATGGGCAAGTGGAGCCCGGAATACATAACGGGGGGAGGGCACTTTACCATGGTGTGTGGAAGCATTTGGACAGCAGCACAGCCTCCCAACTGTTTCCACCTGACAAAAAACTACCTGCCTGGCTCCCGTACCTGCATGTCCTGAGCGTCGGGCGATATAAATTGTGCATCCCTGCAGTGAATGGGCTGACAAAGGTCCATGAGCCAGGACACAATTTCTGGTCACCATGGCGACCGGGCTTTCTGGGATTTGTCGAGCCCTGCCTTAGGGCCAATGGGTTGTATCATTCCTCCTACCACAGGAGGACTTCTGTCCCATGACTGTCCTCAGGTATGAGAATTGATTCTGGTTTCCTAGAGAACTTGTTGGCTGCTTCTTTGCAGAGGGGTACCATCCCGGTGTGGGTAGGTCCTTTGACCTGGACTCTGTTGACCATTACTTGATGGTCTTCACCTACGGATAGGCTTGAGAGTCCTCCCTATGACAGGGCAAGTGTCCTGGTCCCTATGCTGCATGAAGTTCAGGATGTTGTTACTCTCCTTTCTTATTGAGGTTCTGTTTTTTCCTTTCTTCTGCCTTCCGGGCGGCTCCATCTGGCTTTTTTTTTTTTTTTTTTTTTTGGATTGTAGATTTGTGCACTCAGGTGAGCTTTATCTCCTGCACAGCAGATCAAAACCCTTTCAAAGAGCTTACTGTACCTTTTTAAAGTGGTTGTAAACCCTCTGGGGGAAGTTACACCTACAGGTAAGCCTAGATTAAGGCTTACCTGTAGGTGCTTGCAATATCTCCTACACCTACTTGGTCTCGGAGATATTTGCAAAAAAGACTGGACCGCTGTCTATGGCGCATGCAAACGGTTTTCCCGCCAGGATTTTTTCCTGACGGGGGAAAAAAAGAGATTCCCGTCTGGAAAAACTGCGATGGATTCCCGGCCAAAAGCTCTCATAGCAGTTTTCCCATCGGGAAAAAAATGGTCGTGTGTACGAGGCATTAGGTGTGATGATGGGGGTGATACAGCATTCCCGTGTCCCCCAATAGACTTCCAGAAAAAGATTTTAACCACTTCCCTACCGCCCATAGTCATATGACGTCCACAGATGGGATTTCCCATCCTGGGTGGACGTCATATGATGTCCTCAGCTTTGTGGGGGGATATCTGAATGATGGGTGCAGCTAGAGGCATCATTCAGATATCCTTTTCTTGAGCCGGCGATTCTGCGCACCATAAGAACGATCATAGCGGCGGTTCCGCCGCTTGATCGTTCTTATAGGCGGCGGGAGGGGACACCCCGCCATCCGGTGCTTCTCTGGGCTCTCCCGTGCCATCGGGGACCCGGAAAGAATCGTCCGGCGCCTGTGGTGGGTCACGTGACGAGCATAGAAGATGACTGGTGACCAGATGGTCACCAGTCATCTCTATGATCGTCGGAGGCCCGGGCGCGATGTGATGACGTCACGCCCGGGTCCTCAGATGTAAACAAAGCCACCATTGCGCCTAGTAAGTATGAGATCAGTGAAAAAAATTTCACGATCTCATGCTTTCTAGTCTGGAGGATAGATGTGGGGTCTTATTGACCCCGCATCTCTCCATAAAGAGGACCTGTCACACACATTCCTATTACAAGGCATGTTTACATTCCTTGTAATAGGAATAAAAGTGATCAAAAAAAATTAAAAAGTAAAATAAGTGTAAAAATAAGTAAAAAAAAAAAATTTAAATTAAAAAATTAAAACGCCCCTGTCCCCGGTAGCTCGCGATCAGAAGTGAATGCACACACAAGTCCTGCCCACATATGTAAACGCCGTTCAAACCACATATGTGAGGTATCGCCGCGTGCGTTAGAGCGCGTGCAACAATTCTAGCACTAGACCTCCTCTGTAACTCTAACCTGGTAACCTGTAAAAAAAAATTACGCGTCGCCTATGGAGATTTTTAAGTACCGAAGTTTGGCGCCATTCCATGAGTGTGCGCAATTTTAAAGCGTGACTTTTTAGATGATGTTACGCCGAGTAAATAGATACCTTTTCATATTTTCCCAAAAAAATTGGGCTAACTTTACTGTTTTGTTGTTTTTTTAATTCATGAAACCATTTTTTTTCCCAAAAAAGGCGTTTGAAAAATTATTGCTCAAATACCGTGCAAGAAAAAAAGTTGCAGTGACCGTCATTTTATTCCCTAGGGTGTCTGCTAAAAAAACATATATAATGTTTGGGGGTTCTGAGTAATTTTCTAGCAAAAGAATGATGATTTGTACATGTAGGAGAGAAGTGCCAGAATAGGCCCGGTATTGATGTGGTAAAAAAAGCCCTGGTGTTGAAGTGGTTAAAAGTACGCAATCTTTTTTTTTAATTTTTTCTCAGAGCAAATAAAGATTGAAGATAAAGCTTAAAAACCACTGCTAAAATGTATACAAGGAATGTACAGTGCCTTGAAAAAGTATTCATACCCCTTAAAATTTGCTACATTTTCTCATGTTACAACCAAAAAACGTAAATGTATTTTATGTGATAGACTACCACAAAGTGGCACATAATTGTGAAGTGGAAGGAAAATGATACAAATAAATATGTGAAAAGTGTGGGGGGGGGGCATTTGTATTCAGCCCCCTTTACTCTGATACCCCTAACTAAAATCTAGAGCACGGGTGTCAAACACAAGGCCCACGGGCCAAATCCGGCCCTCCAGGCCATTTCATGTGGCCCTCGCACCTCTCCTGCAGGAGAGCTCCAGCCCTCCTCTGGTCCTCCTCCAGACCCCTACTTTCTGCTTTCAAGCAATGCATCCAGCTTCTTCCCAGCAGCAGAAAAGTGAAAGGGGGGGTGCACTGTGATGTAAGGGAGAGTGGAGGACACAACTTCTGATGGTGGGGAGGCTCTTCTCATCTAATGTAAGAGGAGGGGATGCGCTGGACATCTAATCTTACAGATACAACCGGCCCCTTTGAGGACAATCATAATGCTGATGCGGCCCACGATGAAATTGAGATTTGACACCCCTGATCTAGAGCAGTGTTTCTCCACTCCAGTCCTCAAGGTGCCCCAACAGGTCATGTTTTCAGGATTTCCCTCCGATGAAAGGCTGTGGTAAGTCAGTGAAATTTATCAAATCACCTGTGCAAAATAATGGAAAGCTTGAAAACATGACCTGTTGGGGCGCATTGAGGACTGGAGTTGAGAAACGCTGATCTAGAGGAACCAATTGCCTTCAGAAGTCATCTAATTAGTAAATAGAGTCCACCTATGTGTCATTTAATCTTAGTATAAATACAGCTGTTCTGTGAAGCCCTCAGAGGTTTGTTAGAGAACCTTAGTGAACAAACAGCATCATGAAGGCCAAGGAACACACCAGACAGGTCAGGGATAAAGTTGTGGAGAAGTATAAAGCAGGGTTAGGTTATAAAAAAAAAATCTCCCAAGCTTTGAACATCTCACGGAGCTCTGTTTAATCCATCATTGGAAAATGGAAAGAGTATGGCACAACTGCAAACCTACCAAGACATGGCCGTCCACCTAAACTGACCGGGCCGGGCAAGGAGAGCATTCATCAGAGAAGCAGCCAAGAGGTCCCATGGTAACTCTGGAGGAGCTGCAGAGATCCACAGCTCAGGTGGGAGAATCTGTCCACAGGACAACTATTAGTCGTGCTTCTCCACAAATCTGCCCTTTATGGAAGAGTGACAAGAAGAAAGACATTGGTGAAAGAAAGTCATAAGAAGTCCTGTTTGCAGTTTGTGAGAAGCCATGTGGGGGACACAGCGATCATGTGGGGGACACAGCAATCATGTGGAAGAAGGTGCTCTGGTCACATGAGACCAAAATACAACCTTTTGGCCTAAAAGCAAAACGCTATGTGTGGGGGAAAACTAACACTGCACATCATCCTGAACACACCATCCCCATGGTGGGGATGCTTTTCTTCAGCAGGGACAGGGAAGCTGGTCGGAGTTGATGGGAAGATGGATGGAGCCAAATACAGGACAATCTTGGAAGAAAACCCGTTAGAGTCTGTAAAAGACTTGAGACTGGGGGGCGGAGGTTCACCTTCCAGCAGGACAAGGACCCTAAAGTTCAGCCAGAGCTACAATGGAATGGTTTAGATCAGGGATATGCAATTAGCGGACCTCCAGCTGTTGCCAAACTACAAGTCCCATCATGCCTCTGCCTCTGGGTGTCATGCTTGATGCTGTCAGAGTCTCGCTATGCCTCATGGGACTTGTAGTTTGGCAACAGCTGGAGGTCCGCTAATTGCATATCCCTGGTTTAGATCAAAGGATATTCCTGTGTTAGAATGGCCCAGTCACAGTCCAGACCTAAATCACATTGAGAATCAGTGGAAAAACTTGAAAATTGCTGATCACAGATGCTCTCCATCCAATCTGACAGAGCTTGAGATATTTTACAAAGAAGAATGGGCAGAAATGTCCCTCTCTAGATGTACAAAGCTGGTAGAGACATCCCCAAAAAGACTTGCAGCTGTAATCTGTAATTGCAGAGAAAGGGGGTTCTACAAAGTATTGACTCCAGGGGGCGCCATACAAATGCCCCCCACACACTTTTCACATATTTATTTGTATCATTTATCATTTTCCTTCCACTTCACAATTATGTGCCACTTTGTGTTGGTCTATCACATAAAATCCCAATAAAATACATTTCCGTTTTTGGCTGTAACCTGACAAAATGTGGGGAATTTCAAGGGGGTATGAATACTTTTTCATGGCACTGTATACTGCACTATTAAATATTCTACATCGAATCATTACACATGTTCTAGAGAATTTACAAACGCCACAGAGCAGCTTGCGCACATGCAAATTTCCATAATGTTTTTATTTGGGCCTCTTAATTTTATTGAATTCTGCAGAAGGCCACATGTGGGGAGTGCGATTCCAGGAACAGCTTTTTGCGCGTCCTGTAGTACATTTTTTTTTTTTTTTTTTTTTTTTACTGTCGAAAATTTAAACAGAATGATTTGCTAAATACCGCAGTCCGCTTAGGAGATTGAGAACAAATATTTTGTAATGGGAAATTCATTGATTCCTTCTGCATCGTCCTTTGAGTCAAATATTTCAAGAATATGAATTTGAACACAAAACATCCCCCTGCCATGGCTTCTCATTGAAGGAGAGAAACAAAGAGGAGTGACGGCGGGAGAAAACCACGTGCTCCATCCAGTCCCCACCCCTGTGTTTTTATTTCCTTTATAGAGTATAGATCTTTATTATAGTTGTCCCATGCAAGTTTAAAGCAGTATTAAACCCAAAAGCAAACATTTTATTATAGATGTAATATATAGAGGAATCAGGACCTCCTTCCTCCTGCTGGTGACCCCTCTAGTGATATAAAGATCTATATAGAGGAATCAGGACCTCCTTCCTCCTGCTGGTGACCCCTCTAGTGATATAAAGATCTATATAGAGGAATCGGGACCCCCTTCCTCCTGCTGGTGACCCCTCTAGTGATATAAAGATCTATGTAGAAGAATCAGGACCTCCTTCCTCCTGCTGGTGACCCCTCTAGTGATATAAAGATCTATATAGAGGGATCAGGACCACCTTCCTCCTGCTGGTGATCCCTCTAGTGATATAAAGATCTATATAGAGGGATCAGGACCTCCTTCCTCCTGCTGGTGACCCCTCTAGTGATATAAAGATCTATATAGAGGAATCGGGACCTCCTTCCTCCTGCTGGTGACCCCTCTAGTGATGTAAAGATCTATGTAGAAGAATCAGGACCTCCTTCCTCCTGCTGGTGACCCCTCTAGTGATATAAAGAGCTATATAGAGGGATCAGGACCACCTTCCTCCTGCTGGTGACCCCTCTAGTGATATAAAGATCTATATAGAGGGATCAGGACCACCTTCCTCCTGCTGGTGATCCCTCTAGTGATATAAAGATCTATATAGAGGGATCAGGACCTCCTTCCTCCTGCTGGTGACCCCTCTAGTGATATAAAGATCTATATAGAGGAATCAGGACCTCCTTCCTCCTGCTGGTGACCCCTCTAGTGATATAAAGATCTATATAGAGGAATCAGGACCTCCTTCCTCCTGCTGGTGATCCCTCTAGTGATATAGATCTATATAGAGGAATCAGGACCTCCTTCCTCCTGCTGGTGACCCCTCTAGTGATATAAAGATCTATATAGAGGGATCAGGACCTCCTTCTTCCTGCTGGTGACCCCTCTAGTGATATAAAGATCTATATAGAGGAATCAGGACCTCCTTCCTCCTGCTGGTGACCCCTCTAGTGATATAAAGATCTATATAGAGGAATCGGGACCCCCTTCCTCCTGCTGGTGACCCCTCTAGTGATATAAAGATCTATATAGAGGAATCAGGACCTCCTTCCTCCTGCTGGTGACCCCTAAGTGATATAAAGATCTATATAGAGGAATCAGGACCTCCTTCCTCCTGCTGGTGACCCCTCTAGTGATGTAAAGATCTATGTAGAAGAATCAGGACCTCCTTCCTCCTGCTGGTGACCCCTCTAGTGATATAAAGAGCTATATAGAGGGATCAGGACCACCTTCCTCCTGCTGGTGACCCCTCTAGTGATATAAAGATCTATATGGAGGGATCAGGACCACCTTCCTCCTGCTGGTGATCCCTCTAGTGATATAAAGATCTATATAGAGGGATCAGGACATCCTTCCTCCTGCTGGTGACCCCTCTAGTGATATAAAGATCTATATAGAGGAATCAGGACCTCCTTCCTCCTGCTGGTGACCCCTCTAGTGATGTAAAGATCTATGTAGAAGAATCAGGACCTCCTTCCTCCTGCTGGTGACCCCTCTAGTGATATAAAGAGCTATATAGAGGGATCAGGACCACCTTCCTCCTGCTGGTGACCCCTCTAGTGATATAAAGATCTATATAGAGGGATCAGGACCACCTTCCTCCTGCTGGTGATCCCTCTAGTGATATAAAGATCTATATAGAGGGATCAGGACCTCCTTCCTCCTGCTGGTGACCCCTCTAGTGATATAAAGATCTATATAGAGGAATCAGGACCTCCTTCCTCCTGCTGGTGACCCCTCTAGTGATGTAAAGATCTATGTAGAAGAATCAGGACCTCCTTCCTCCTGCTGGGGACCCCTCTAGTGATATAAAGATCTATATAGAGGGATCAGGACCTCCTTCCTCCTGCTGGTGATCCCTCTAGTGATATAAAGATCTATACAGAGGAATCAGGACCTCCTTCCTCCTGCTTGTGATCCCTCTAGTGATATAAAGATCTATATAGAGGAATCGGGACCCCCTTCCTCCTGCTGGTGACCCCTCTAGTGATATAAAGATCTATATAGAGGAATCAGGACCTCCTTCCTCCTGCTGGTGACCCCTAAGTGATATAAAGATCTATATAGAGGAATCAGGACCTCCTTCCTCCTGCTGGTGACCCCTCTAGTGATGTAAAGATCTATGTAGAAGAATCAGGACCTCCTTCCTCCTGCTGGTGACCCCTCTAGTGATATAAAGAGCTATATAGAGGGATCAGGACCACCTTCCTCCTGCTGGTGACCCCTCTAGTGATATAAAGATCTATATGGAGGGATCAGGACCACCTTCCTCCTGCTGGTGATCCCTCTAGTGATATAAAGATCTATATAGAGGGATCAGGACATCCTTCCTCCTGCTGGTGACCCCTCTAGTGATATAAAGATCTATATAGAGGAATCAGGACCTCCTTCCTCCTGCTGGTGACCCCTCTAGTGATGTAAAGATCTATGTAGAAGAATCAGGACCTCCTTCCTCCTGCTGGTGACCCCTCTAGTGATATAAAGAGCTATATAGAGGGATCAGGACCACCTTCCTCCTGCTGGTGACCCCTCTAGTGATATAAAGATCTATATAGAGGGATCAGGACCACCTTCCTCCTGCTGGTGATCCCTCTAGTGATATAAAGATCTATATAGAGGGATCAGGACCTCCTTCCTCCTGCTGGTGACCCCTCTAGTGATATAAAGATCTATATAGAGGAATCAGGACCTCCTTCCTCCTGCTGGTGACCCCTCTAGTGATGTAAAGATCTATGTAGAAGAATCAGGACCTCCTTCCTCCTGCTGGGGACCCCTCTAGTGATATAAAGATCTATATAGAGGGATCAGGACCTCCTTCCTCCTGCTGGTGATCCCTCTAGTGATATAAAGATCTATACAGAGGAATCAGGACCTCCTTCCTCCTGCTTGTGATCCCTCTAGTGATATAAAGATCTATATAGAGGGATCAGGACCTCCTTCCTCCTGCTGGTGACCCCTCTAGTGATATAAAGATCTATATAGAGAAGTGGTTCTCAACCTTTCCAGTGCCGTGACCCCTTGATAACATTTCCCAAGTTGTGGGGACCCCTAACAGTAACATTATTTTCGTAGCGTGGGTTGTCAGCACCCAAGGCAAGAGTAATTTGCGCCCCTAACCCATGGATATTTAGCGCTCCCTGAGTCCCTTCCACTCGTACAGTACTAAAACCCCTTATGTACTACTCACTCTCTCTCTCTCTCTCTCTGTTCTCCTTTCTTTCCCTTTTATCTCTCTCTATCCTAACTTCTTCTTCCCCCATCCCCCTCTCTATCCGTCTTTCTTGTTCTATCTCTTTTTCTTTCTCTCTCTTTTTCTTTATTCCTCCCCCCCCTTTTTTTTTCCTCTCCCTTCCATGTATTCTCCATTTTTATTCCTTCTCTTACTTCTTGGTGGGGGGGAGTAGCAGTGCTGGTGGGGGGATGGGATCAGTGGCAGTGCTGGGGGGAGTTTGGATCAGCCAACTTAGGTGCTCTTGATCAAGGTCATCTGCTGATCTGAGAACTGTAGTGGGGACTTTTCATGGGAACTATAATCACAGGTAGTGTTACTCACTGTGTCTCCGGCTCACTGTGTCTCTGACTTTGTGGTGTCTCGTAGCAGTGACACCAATGCCAAAATCGGGAGATAGGGTCTCCTCCAGCCCCTCCCACTTCACATTCCTCACCAGTCAGCTGACCTCTAGTCTCTGCCCCCCACCCATGCCGTAAACTGAATGGGCGGCTGCGAAGCGGCTGAGTGGGTGGCCATGGGCTCCAGAGACAGCCCTGCTGGGCGGCCACAAAGGCTGGGAGAGAGGTGCGGGATTCAGGAACAGCCTAGGATTCGGTGACCCCTGGCAAATTGTCATTCGACCCCCGAGGGGGTCCCGACCCCCAGGTTGAGAACCACTGATATAGAGGGATCAGGACCTCCTTCCTCCTGCTGGTGACCCCTCTAGTGATATAAAGATCTATATAGAGGAATCAGGACCTCCTTCCTCCTGCTGGTGACCCCTCTAGTGATATAAAGATCTATATAGAGGGATCAGGACCTCCTTCCTCCTGCTGGTGATCCCTCTAGTGATATAAAGATCTATATAGAGGGATCAGGACCTCCTTCCTCCTGCTGGTGACCCCTCTAGTGATATAAAGATCTATATAGAGGAATCAGGACCTCCGTCCTCCTGCTGGTGACCCCTCTAGTGATATAAAGATCTATATAGAGGGATCAGGACCTCCTTCCTCCTGCTGGTGATCCCTCTAGTGATATAAAGATCTATATAGAGGGATCAGGACCTCCTTCCTCCTGCTGGTGACCCCTCTAGTGATATAAAGATCTATATAGAGGAATCAGGACCTCCTTCCTGCTGCTGGTGACCCCTCTAGTGATATAAAGATCTATATAGAGGAATCAGGACCTCCTTCCTCCTGCTGGTGACCCCTCTAGTGATAAAAAGATTTATATAGAGGAATCAGGACCTCCTTCCTCCTGCTGGTAATCTCTCTAGTGATATAAAGATCTATATAGAGGAATCAGGACCTCCTTCCTCCTGCTGGTGACCCCTCTAGTGATATAAATATCTATATAGAGGAATCAGGACCACCTTCCTCCTGCTGGTGACCCCTCTAGTGATATAAAGATCTATATAGAGGGATAAGGACCTCCTTCCTCCTGCTGGTGACCCCTGAGTAATGTCAGTTACAAACACATTCAATAGACCAGGACCAGTACGGAGCCTTGTACACCATTAGTGACTGGTCTCTGTTCTGAAGGAACCTCATTTACAATCACATCTATCCTTTAGTCAACTGCTTATCCACTGAACCCACCAAGGGTTAAGTCCTAGCTTGTAAAACTTTTTTTATGAGATCATTATGTGGATCTGTATCAGATTATTTGCTGAAATCAAGATATTCTCTGTCCACAGCACCACCCGGGTACAGAACATTTTGCATATAGTAAAAAAAAAAAAAAAATCGGATTAGTCTGACATGATCTGTCCTTGGTAAAGGCGTGCTGCTCTGGGTTCAGCAAGTTGTGGATTGTAAAGGTTTTGATTCCATTTTACTATGTACAGTATCTCACAAAAGTAAGTACACCCCTCACATTTGTGTAAATCTTTTCATGTGACAACACTGAAGAAATGACACTTTGCTACAATGTAAAGTAGTGAGTGTACAGCTTGTATAACAGTGTAAATTTGCCATCCCCTCAAAATAACTCAACACACAGCCATTAATGTCTAAACCGCTGGCAACAAAAGTCGGTACACCCCTAAGTGAAAATGTCCAAATTGGGCCCAAAGTGTCAATATTTTGTGTGGCCACTGGCCACCATTATTCTCCAGCACTGCCTTAACCCTTTTGGGCATGGAGGTCACCAGAGCTTCACAGGTTGGCACCGGAGTCCTCTTCCCCTCCTCCATGATGACATCACGGAGCTGGTGGATGTTAGAGACCTTGCGCTCCTCCACCTTCCGTTTTGAGGATACCCCACAGATGATCAATAGGGTTTAGGTCTGGAGCCATGCTTGGCCAGTCCATCACCTTTACCCTCAGCTTCTTTAGAAAGGCAGTGGTGGTCTCGGAGGTGTGTTTGGGGTGGTTATCTTGTTTGAATACTACCCTGCGGTCCAGTCTCTAAAGGGAGGGGATCATGCTCTGCTTCAGTATGTCATAGTACATGTTGGCATTCATGGTTCCCTCAATGATCTGTAGCTCCCCAGTGCTGGCAGCACTCATGCAGCCCCAGACCATGACACTCCCACCACCATGCCTGACTGTAGGGAAGACACACTTGTCTTTGTATTCCTCACCTGGTTGCCGCCACACACGCCTGACACCATCTGACCCAAATACGTTTATCTTGGTCTCATCAGACCACAGGAGATGGTTCCAGTAATTCATGTCCTTAGTCTGCTTGTCTAAAGCAAACTGCGGCTCTTTCTTGTGCATCATCTTTAGAAGAGGCTTCCTTCAGGGATGACAGCCATGCAGACCAATTTGATGCAGTGTGCGGCGTATGGTCTGAGCACTGACAGGCTGACCCCCCACCCCTTCAACCTCTGCAGCAATGCTAGCAGCACTCATATGTATATTTCCCAAAGACAACCTCTGGATATGACGCTGAGCACGTGACCTCAACTTCTTTGGTGGACCATGGCGAGGCCTGTTCTGAGGGGAACCTGTCCTGTTATACCGCTGGATGGTCTTGCCCACCGTGCTGCAGCTCAGTTTCAGGGTCTTGGCAATCTTCTTATAGCCTCGGCCATCTTTATGTAGGGAAACAATTCTTTTTTTCAGATCCTCAGAGAGTTCTTTGCCATGAGGTGCCATGTTGAACTTCCAGAGACCAGTATGAGAGAGTGAGAGGGATAACACCAAATTTAACACACCTGCTCCCCATTCACACCTGAGACCTTGTAACACTAAGGAGTCACATGACACCAGGGAGGGAAAATTTGTACATTTTCACTTAGGGGTGTCCTCACTTTTGTTGCCAGCGGTTTAGACATTAATGGCTGTGTTGAGTTATTTTGAGGGGAGAGGAAATTTACACTGTTATACAAGCTGTACACTCACTACTTTACATTGTAGCAAAGTGTCATTTCTTCAGTGTCTTCACATGAAAAGATAGAATAAAATATTTACAAAAATGTGAGGTGCGTACTCACTTTTGTGAGATACTGTATGTTAAACTCTGTGACCTGTAGTTGCCTGCTTCTTCCTTCCTATCCTATATGAGGGTAGGTGCAATAGTGGCTGCCCGCCCACCAGAGGGAGCTGCTCTTGTTAGAAGATGGGGATAAAAAATATCAGGTAGTGGTCCAACAGCTATACCTTGATGTTCTTTTAGAATTCTGAGATGATTGGTGCCGTTTTAACCACTTTTTGAGCGCAGTAAGGTTCAACTCCTCAATACAATGCCCAGTGCTGTAAAAAAACCATTAAGATTGCAGCAGAGAACTAGTAATGTGCGCCTGTGCCTGCTTCCATTTATCAGACCCTTCTGTCAAAATAGCAAACCAGTCAGAGAGTTAAAGTGGTTGTAACCCCTCACATATACCCAGTGAAGTGACTGGCCTCAAGTGATGCACAAATCCTCCTACATAATTTGTACCTGTTTTATCTGCAGCCCTCTACAACCTCCCAAAGTACACATTTAACATGGCATTCCTGAGTTCCAGACGGCAGGAGGCTGGGATCTGATGTTATGCACAACACAGAGGATAGCTGAGTGTAATCTGAGACCTGAGTGGAGGGAATGGACACACCTCCCTCTACACAGTCTCTCTCTAAAGTAAACGTCACAGCTGAGGCTGTCCCTCATCCTTTATGTGCTAGACAGGGGGTAAGACTGTCCCCGGGATTCTATGGTGTCTGCATTACCTGTGACAAGTGACTTATGTAGATAGCAGAGGGACCACCTAAGAACCACACTAGGTGCTATAGATTGGGTCTAGTACACACTATAGAGCAGTGATGGTGAACCTTGGCACCCCAGATGTTTTGGAACTTTCCCATGATGCTCGCCTACACTGCAGAATGCATGAGAATCATGGGAAATGTAGTTCCAAAACATCTGGGGTGCCCAGGTTCACCATCACTGCTATAGAGGGATATTGTCAGGGCCGGGATCTGAACCCACGACCTCTGCTGCATCTGGCAATAGCTCTCCTTGCTGAGCCACCTGATATGCTGGACAGCTCCTTGTTTAATCCCTTGGATAATCTTGCCTTGTCTTTTTTTTTTCCGGTGAACTTTTTGTCCCTCCCAGGAACTTCCTATTTAAGCCACGTCTTTGTACATCCTGTTTGCCAGATTATTGTGCTTTCTTCAACCGATATCCTGCTGCCCTTCTTATCTTAACTACCACTTGTTACTGACCTTTGGCTTGTTCCTCGACTACACTTCTGCTTGATTCCAACCTGCAACCACTTGTTTCTCACCTTTTAGCTTGTTTACTGACTATACTTCTTCTTGATCCAAACCTGCAACCACTTGTTACTCACCTTTAGCTTGTTTACCGACTATGCTTCTGCTTGATCCCAACCTGCAACCACTTGTTACCAACCTTTGGCTTATTTACTGGCTACACATCTGCTTGATCCCAACCTGCTACATTTGCTACTGGACCCCAGCTTGCTCACCTCCTGATGAGGCGATCCTGAGGACCGCGACCTGGTACTAACACGCAGAAAACTCCATTCCTACCATCAGGAGCTCTGGTGAATACTGGTTAGTGCTTAGACCCCTCACCTCGGGTGAGCCTGTGTCATCCACCAGGGTAATCTGCTTGTTCACTTACCCTGCTGGTTGGTGGGAATCTCTTGACTGTTATAGCTACTGGTCTTCGGGCTGGACCATGACGGATATCCTTTGTTCAGTTTTCAGAGGTTTACAACCACTTAAAAGCCAAGCTGACGTATTCTAATTCTGCTACATTTGCTCAGGGCATTTAAACGTTAATAACCTCAGGGCACAAAGGGGTTAAAGCAGTTTTAATATAATGCAAAGGCTTTTTATTTTTTCTTATTAACCAGATTTCAGTAATATTTTGGGACAGAACAACATTATTTTTGCCAGTATGTGTCCTCAAAAACCACTTTATTTGATGTTCTCCGTATTAACCATCTGTACGTCATCTGGAGCCGGTCAGGAGCAGCTTTGCCAGGGTCGGATATATTTAGCGGCTTTCCTTCCGAGTTTTCCTTTTTTTTTTTTTTTTTTTTTTTTTTATTGTATGGAGAGCGCGTTGCTGAACTCTTCTGTCTATTGGCTGGTCTGTGAATCCTAGAAGCACGTTGTTGTATTTATGGAGGTGTCCTCCTGAGATATTGCCTGTTTTTGACCACTTGCCACCTGATAACAGTACATTTACATGCTAGCAGGTGGCACGGCAACATACTGGTTCATCGCAAGCCACTTCTTGGTTTTTGGGCGCCCCCTGCTGATCTGTGATTGGATGCAACACTAGTTTTGTTGGCAGGTTTCAGCCAATGATTTTGACTGTATACCCGCTGATTGGCTGTGGCCAATCGCAACACAAAGTTCCATGTTTACAAACGCACAGAACACCAAACACAACAGCGAATCTGGCTGTTCTCCCTGGTTTCAGAGTTGATTTCAGGGAGAACAGTCAGATCCTGTGAGTAAAATTGGCACGCATACACTTGTTAGGCACACAGTTAACCCCTTGATGGCCCTTCTGATCATCTCTGTCACCCATTAGTGTTGTTAGTACAGTCTATAGTATTCTTACTGATCACCGTATTGGTATCACTAGTGATGTCCGTGTCAGTGACCCTCCCAGCCAGTGTGACAGGAGAGTCCACACAAGACCTGGTCAGAGACTGGAGAGTCCAAACAAGACCTGGTCAGAGAGGCCCGCGCCAGGCCCGGTCAGAGACGGGCGAGGCCCGCGCCAGGCCCGGTCAGAGACCAGGGGAATAAAGTCATAAGTTGTCTGTTGGGGTCACAATGTACGGGGTCAGTGCTGTAATGCATCAGTGACATTATTAATCTAAAACTTGCTTGTATATGCTATAGTAACCTTGAGAATGTGCTCTAGGCAGGAGGCTGGCGAGTCTGAGTGGTGTACCGTCTGTGGGGAATTTAGTGTAGATTGTTGGCTCTCTGGATAATGACCTCGGCAATTAGTTATTTTGTGTATAAAGGGGAGCAGATTTATTTTATTTTGCTGGATTACATTTTCAATAACTAGATTTGGCCCATATGAATGTGATCATGTCTCTCTCTGAATTTAACCTTTTCCCAGTCCTTCTACTTCGATCTTTGCATCGGCTCTCTGAAAGATGTTCTGTTTATTGACAAGCAGTTAGAAGTGTGTAATGGCAGGAGAGAGATATTAAAGAGGACCTGAACTATGGAACCTGCCAAAAACTGAGAATAAAGGAATAATTGGCAGTATTGCCTGTAAGCTCACTGCAGTTGTATGTTTCCCCCATTACTAACTTGCCATGTCTTGTTCTGCATTTTGTCTTTATGTGGAGGTGGCCATCTTGGTAAAGGAGCAGGGCTTTGTTTCCTCATGTCATAGCTGCCCTCCTGATGACTGGTGGGGTAATGATAGAGGTAGCGGAAGCACAGATCCACAGAATGGGTGAAGCAGAAGTAGAGAGCCTTGCACCACAGGTCCTCAGGTACAGCTTCCTCCATGTCAAAGAGAACAATGAGCATTACAGTAGTAGGACTTAGCCACGGGTATTGCTTGTGGTCTCCCTTCGACTAATCCTTTCCACATTACTGACCTACTATGCCTTGTTGTGCTTGGTGTCTGTGTGTGAAGGTGGCCATCTTGGTAGAGGAGCAGGGTTTTGCTCTATCATGTCATAGCTGCCCTTCTGATGACTGAAGGGGTAATGATAGAGGAGCAGGGATTTGCTTCCTCATGTCAGAGCTGCCTTCTGATGAATAGTGGGGTACTGATAGAGGTAGAAGAAGCACAGATCCTCAAAAAGCATGAACCAGAAGCAAGGAGAACAGTTATAAGTACAGTAGTAGGACTTGGCCACCAGTATTGCTTGTGGTCTCCTTTCAACTGATCCCTTCCTTGTTACTGACATACTATGCCTTGTTCTGCTTGGGCGATCCTTGAAGCAGGGAGATCCTTGCACCACAAGTCCTCAGGTACAGCTTAGCCACCAGTATTGCTTGTGGTCTCCCTTCAACAAATTTGTTCCCCGTTGGACACCAAGCAGAACAAGGCATAGTAGGTCAGTAACGGGGAATGGATTAGTTGAAGGGAGACCACAAGCAAAACTGGTGGCTAAGCTGTACCTGAGGACTTGTGGTGCAAGGATCTCCCTGCTTCTCTCATTCTGAGGATCTGTGATTCTTCTACCTCTATCATTACCCCACTATTCATCAGAAGGCAGCTATGACATGGGGAAGTGAAGCCCCACTCCTCTATCATTACCCCACCAGTTATCAGGAGGGCAGCTCTGACATGAGGAAGCAAAGCCCTGCTCCTCTACCAAGATGTCCACCTTCACACACAGACACAAAGAAGAACAAGGCATAGTAGGTCAGTAACGGGGAAACGATTAGTTGAAGAGAGACCTCAAGCAATACTTGTGGATAAGTCCTACTTACTGTACTGCTCATTGTTCGCCTTGCTTGAGAGGAAGCTGTACCTGCAGTGCAAGGATCTCCCTGCTTCGGCTTCATCCATTCTGTGGATCTGTGCTTCCTTCATCTCGATCATTACCCCACCAGTTATCGGATCACCAGTCATCAGGGGGCAGCTCTGACATGAGGAAGCAAAGCCCTGCCTCTTCAAAGATGGCCACCTCCACACACAGACACCAAGCAGAACAAGGCCTAGTAGGTCAGTGTGTGGAGGTGGCCATCTTGTTTGAGGAGGAGCACTTTGCTTCCTCATGTCAGAGCTGTTTCCTGATGACTGGTGATAAGATGACTGGTGGGGTAATGATTAGGGTTGTCCCGATTACCACTTTTTTAAGACCGAGTACAAGTACCGATACTTTTTTTCAAGTACTCGCCGATACCGAATACCGATACTTTTTTTTAATCTCATGTGTCAGTATTTTTTTTTTTTTTACTATTTATTTTCTTTCTTTATTTTTTACAATGCTTTCTTTTTTTAAGGGGGGGGGGGGGGGTGGACAGTGTCAGTGTGTGTGTGTGTGTGTGTGTGTGTGTGTGTGTGTGTGTGTTTTCTTTTCTTTTTTTTACAATTCATTTTTATTTTATTCTTTTTTTTTATCAGCCCTGTTGTGGGGGGCTTTGGTGAGATATCAGGGGTCTTAACAGACCTCTGACATCTCCCCTTTGAGACAGGGAAAGGGACTAGGGACACAGATTCCCCAGTCCCTTTCTCAGCAGCCTCAGCTGCGCTGAAAATGAATGGAGAGAAGACAGCGGCTCCTCTCCATTCATAAACTGAAACATTGTAAACACAGTTTACGATGTTTCAGTTATGTGAATGGACAGAGTCAGTGATGACTCGGTACATTCAGACAAGTAAGGAGCCGGATTTATCGGCTCCTACCTCCGCTCTCCATCCTGAGATACCGAGGGGGTGGAGGAGGGGGCGGCAGCACGGAGGGGGACGGCGGCATGGAGGTGAAGGGGGAACAGCGGCATGGAAGTGAAGGGGGAACAGGTAGCATTTGAGCAGCAGACAGGCAAGGCAATTTGATCAGATTAATTTTACTTACCCGCCTGAAGACTCGCTCTGCTCTCCGCTCTGGTCTCTGCCACGCTCTCCGTCTTGGTCTCCGCCCCCCGCCCCGCTCTCCGCCCCCCGCCGGACACTCTCCGTCCCGCTCTCGGCCCTGGTCTCCGCCCCCCACCACGCTCTCCGCCCTGCTCTCCGTCCCGCTCTCCGCCCCCGCCGCACACTCTCCGCCCCCGCCGCACACTCTCCGCCCCGGTCTCCGCCCTGCTCTCCACCCCCCCGCTCTGAGGAAAAAAAAAGTATCGGACTGGGCATCGGGAGAATTTGCGCGAGTACAAGTACTCGCGCAAATGCTTGGTATCGGTCCCGATACCGATACTAGTATCGGTATCGGGACAACCCTAGTAATGATAGAGGTGGAGGGAGCACTGATTCACAGAATAGATGAAGTAGAAGCAAGGAGATCCTTGCACTGCAGGTTCTCAGGTACAGCTTCCTCTCTGTCAAGGAGAACAGACCACAGCAGAGTAATGGCATCCCCAAATCTGATGACTTGGATGAGTTTAGGCCTGTGTGGAACCTAGTATACAACAGCCATGTATACATGTGGCTGCAGGATGGGGGAACTTCTCGGCCAGTTGACCCAGTAGAGTGGCAACTTCCTGAAGGGTTTGGACTAGATTCAGAACATGTCTGAGCCCATCCCTACTGGTGAGTTCAGGGGGGCCCGTGGAGCGCCCTGATATCAGGGGGGCCCGTGGAGCGCCCTGATATCAGGGGGGCCCGTGGAGCGCCCTGATATCAGCGGGGCCCGGGGAGCGCCCTGATATCAGGGGGGCCAGGGGGGGCCTGATATCAGGGGGGCCCGGGGAGCGCCATGATAACTGTAGTGCATTGCTATTCCAGGACAAAGGACAGATTTTTTGGGGTGCTGCTTGGGCATAATTTCCATTTCTCAATGATCCCTCTAACATAGTAAATCCTGACTTCTTCAGGTCGGGTCCGCTTTAAACAGACGATTGTTTTCCAGCTGAGAGATTAGTTACGAGTATCTAAAATAAATAAAATAGCCAGCAGATGTTGCTGATTCAATGCTGCATGAATCTAATACTCTGCCTTCTAGAAAGAAGAAAATCTGAGATGAGGAGCAGGAGACGAACGATTCCTCATCTGGGTGACCGCAGAAGGATCCCTAATATCTTCCAGCTCTCCATAAATAATACATTTGCATGATGGCTTTGATAGAAGATAGTAAATCTAAATTTAACACAAATAAGGACCAAATGTCGATCACCCGTCTGTACATGCTGTGCTCATTTGTGGAGATAAGCGGACATTTAGGTGTTGGGATTTGTTTTGTGGATCCTACTGGTGAATAGAGGAATCCACAAGAGATTCTCAGATATCCCCAAAGATTTAGGTAGCTGAGATGTGTGTCCCCCCCACCTTCCTATCCTTTCCCTCCCCGGAGGTCCACCACATTTTGTCTGATCGCTGTGTCAATACTGGTGCACAAGGCTTTGCTGCTTCTACACCTATAGGGGGCGCTTACAGTCCTGCTCTTATAGGCTTACATGCCCCAGGCAGAATTTGTAGCATATGGATCAGGAGTGATCAGACCAAACCTGTGATTCAAATTAAACTTCTAGGCATCACAGAATAGCATTTGAGGCTCCATTCACATATATGCAAATTGGATGCATTGAGGCAGATGGGGCACTGCCCCCGCGCCCAAAGCACCTTGTCCCCATGTTGAGCCACATGCCCTCAACATTTGGGGGGGGGGTGCTTTGAGGCAGATGGGGCTCTGCCCCCGCCCCCTTGTCCCCATGTTAATTAGGGACATAGCTTGAGCCACATGCCCTCAACATTGGGGGGAGGGGGTGCTTTGAGGCAGAGGGGGCTCTGCCCCGCCCCAAAGCACCTTGTCCCCATGTTGATTGGGGACAGAGCTTGAGCTATTGAATATAGTAAAAAACATATAGTTGGAGAGGCGGCACACCCCAATTAAATGATAAACAATGTAAAAAATTCCCCCAGGGTTTTTTTTTTTTTTTTTTTTTTTAGCAGCAGATGAAATATTAGACAAAATTTTGAAATGTCTGAACAAAATCGTGATTTTGAAAAATAAAAGAATTCTTAAAATATAGAGGAGCGGGGCTTTGCTTGTGATCTCCCTTCAACTAATCTGTTCCCTGTTGGACACCAAGCAGAACAAGGCATAGTAGGTCAGCAACGGGGAGCGGATTAGTTGAAAGGAGACCACAAGCAATACTGGTGGCTAAGCTGTACCTGAGGACTTGTGGTGCAAGGATCTCCCTGCTTCTCTCATTCTGAGGATCTGTGATTCTTCTACCTCTATCATTACCCCACTATTCATCAGAAGGCAGCTATGACATGGGGAAGTGAAGCCCCACTCCTCTATCATTACCCCACCAGTCATCAGGAGGGCAGCTCTGACATGAGGAAGCAAAGCCCTGCTCCTCTACCAAGATGTCCACCTTCACACACAAAGCAGAACAAGGCATAATAGGTCAGTAACGGGGAAAGGATTAGTTGAAGGGAGACCTCAAGCAATACTTGTGGATCAGTCCTACTTACTGTGCTGCTCATTGTTCACCTTTCTGGAGAGGAAGCTGTAGCTGAAGACCTGCAGTGCAAGGATCTCCCTGCTTCGATATACGTCGGCAGAATGGCATGGCTGGGCACATCAACGTACGGGTACGTTGCCCTTTGAGAGCCCAGCCGTAGGTCGCGCGCCGGCGCACTCGTGACCCGGTCCTGAGCTCCGTGACCGTGCCCGCGGGACCCGATCGCCGCCGGTGTCCCGCGATCGGGTCACAGAGCTGAAGAACGGGGAGAGGTGAGTGTAAACAAACCTTTCCTCGTTCTTCTCCGTGGCATGTCGGTGATCGTCTATTCCCTGTCATCGGAACAGACGATCAGTGACGTGTAACGTGTAGCCACGCCCCCCTACAGTAAGAATCACTTCTTAGGGAACACTTAACCCCTACAGCGCCACCTAGAGGTTAACCCCTTCACTGCCAGTGTATTTTTCACAGTAATCAGTGCATTTTTATAGCACTGATCGCTGTGAAAATGACTGGTCCCAAAAATGTGTCAAAAGTGTCCGATGTGTCCGCCATAATGTCGCAGTCACGAAAAAAATCACTGATCGCCGCCATTACTAGTAAAAAAAAAAAAAAATTTATAACAATGCCATAAAACGACCCCCTATTTTGTAAACGCTATAACTTTTGCGCAAACCAATCAACAAACGGCAATTGCGATTTTTTTTTTTTTTTTTTTTTTTTTTTACCAAAAATATGTAGAAGAATACGTATCGGACTAAACTGAGGGAAAAAAAAAGTTGTTTTATATATTTTTGGGGGATATTTATTATAGCAAAAAGTAAAAAATATTGCATTTTTTTTCAAAATTGTCGCTCTATTTTTGTTTATAGCGCAAAAAATAAAAACCGCAGAGGTGATGAAATACCATCAAAAGAAAGCTCTATTTGTTGGAAAAAAAGGACGTCAATTTTGTTTAGGCGCCCCGTCGCACGACCGCGCAATTGTCAGTTAAAGCGACGCAGTGCCGAATCGCAAAAAGGGGCCTGGTCATTTAGCTGCATATTGGTCCGGGGCTTAAGTGGTTAATCCTTCCATATTTTTATTTTTTCAAAAATCCCACAGTTCGGCTTTAAACCAATCTTGGCAATGAAGGAGACAAATAAAACAGTCCTGTTTAAATATTTTCATGACTTTAGTCCTCTGTGTCATGTATTGCCCTTTAGCATCAGTGATGGCTTGCAGTCTTTTGCGGTAGTTGTGAATAAGGACCTTTATTTTTTCATGCTGGTATAACGGCCCATTCTTTTTACTAAAAAGCCCCCCCCCCCCTATGAATTCTTTGGTTGTCTATCATCAGATGCTTGTTTTGCGATCTCCCCAAAGTGTCTCGGTGATGTGAAGTTCGAGAGGCTGTGATGGCCACCACTCCAGAACCTTCAAGCTGAACTCCTTGGGGTACCAGTAATGGGGACATTCATTACCTTACCCTTCCATCCCCAGACAGCCAGTGCTCAGCTTCTTTTCAATGATGCTACAGGTTGTAGGTGGTCCCTCAGCATCCTCGCGTACAATGCAGAACAGTTAACTGACCACCTTTAGAGATGAGGCTGCATGGACCTGCAGGGAACGATGGATCTTGTAAGTAAAGAGCCGGTTCACGCAGGGGCAACACGACTTTGTGCGCGACTTTGTGCGCGACTTTGCGAAGCGACTTGGACACGACTTGAGTGCGAACCACAGCGCGACTTACAAGGCGACTTGTAGTCGCCTCCAGGACAGGGGAGTTTGCCAGTGGCCAATCACATATTAATCTGCTCTGTGGGAGGGAGGGGTTTGCCTAGAAAACTATTTTTTTTCCTGGAAAGTTGCTTCAGTTAAAATGGAGCTCTGTCGTTAAAAAAAATATTAAAAGCCAGCAGCTACAAATACTGCATCTGCTGACTTTTAATATTAGGACACTTACCTGTCCTGGAGTCCAGTGATGTCGGCAGCAGAAGATGAGCAATCGCTCGTCTATCTGCTGGCCTTACCGCCATCCTCGGTGAGGGAATCAGGAAGTGAAGCGTTCCGGCTTCACTGCCCGGTTCCCTACGGCGCATTGCGCGAGTCGCGCAGCGCCATCCTCACTGGTCCCCGTTGTGTTCTGGGAGCCGTGTGTTTCCCAGAACACAACGGGCAGGGGCGGGAAGTAGCGCACTACCCGCAGAATACCCGCAGAGAGGACTTCCGGATGTGGGTGCAAATACCTGTCTTAGACAGGTATCTGCGCCCCCCTCCCCCCTGAAAGATGTCAAATGTGATACCGGAGGGGGGGAGGGTTCCGATGAGCGGAAGTTCCACTTTAGGGTGGAGCTCCGCTTTAAGACAGGGGAGGCGACTTCCATTGAAATCAATGGATACAAGTCACCTAGAAGTCGCCTTGAAGTAGTACAGGAACCTTTTCTGAAGTCGCAGCGACTGCAGTAGTGTTCATTAAGACGGCTCTCCTTCACTTCCATTGATTTTCTCATGTCCGCGACTTGAAGTCGGATCCCAAGTCACCCCTGTGTGAACCGGCTCTAAAGGTCCTTTTGTAACTGGTACCCCAGGCATAAATGAGCATTTAACACTTCCAGTAAAGGAGCTCCCCCTGCAAGGGATTTTTTTTGCTTCTTCTGGAGTGCAAAGCTTTCTTCTGCAGTCGCTGAAGAATCATCTTGGCCTTATGTTTTTAATCGTTCTCTTGTGAGAAAATCCAAGTGTGCCCCATGCCGAGCTTCCTGGGGTGATAAATATAATAATTTTAGATACTTTTTAGAAGCATTCATCAATTTCAACCAAATTCCCTGTGCTGCTGGAGCTCATCTCCCCCCCCCCCCAGAACAGCAGAAATCCCCCCCCCCCACCCCACCACAGGAGGTATGGGTATGGTGTGCTTCTCTTCTTGACGCTTCTTTACACATTGTGTTTGTGGTTGAGACCACGATGTTCGGTATTGGTCTCATCGCGCCAAATGGTTTTCTTCCAGAGGCTTCTCTAGAGGCTGTTTGGTGTATCGGCAAGGGGCTGTTTTATGGTGTTGGTGCAGCAAAATGATGAACAGTTTTTTACAAATTGTGCCGGGGGGGGGGGTTTATGTACAATCGTGCTGAAAAATTTGCCCCCAATCCCCCCCCCCCCCCCCTTTGGAGAATTGGCAGTATACAGGAGTGAGCGGGCCAAACACATTTAATTTCCTACGGGATTCATATTCTGTAACTATAGGTCAGTGATGGGGAACCTTGGCACCCCAGAAGTTTTGGAACTACATTTACCATGATGCTCATGCACTCTGCAGTGTAGAAGAGCATCATGGGAAATGTAGTTCCAAAACATCTGGGGTGCCAAGGTTTGACATCACTGCTATAGGTAATAACAGAATGGCCCAATCGTTAAAATAAAACATGGCAACAAGTAAACCAATGAAATGACCCCTGTTCAAAAAGTCTGCACCCCCTTGGTTCGTAGCCTCCCTGGCGGTATGATTATGTCAGATTTTTGATGCTGAAAGCGGTACCATTATTTTACATGGAAATTTTGGCATTTTATATTTTAGGCCTGTAATTCTTAGTATTAACACACTTAAATCTGTCCAAACAAGAGTCTAGTAGACATCCCAGGTATGATAAAATTTGAAACACAAAATCATAAATAATAAAAAAAATAATAATAATTATAATAACAATTTCCCCACTACTGTTCTTATTTACTACTGTATCAGTGTTTTTCTAGCTGGTCTCCAACTACTTTTGACATAAAGGGACACTTTTTGGTTGCTATGAAACAGGGGTCTCCAAACATTCAAAACAAAGGGCCAGTTTATTGTCCTTCCGGCTCTTGGAGGGCCGGATTTTCACCAGCGGAAGTGGAAGATTTCCTGGCATCTGTGGAAATTAAACGTCTGGTATTAAGGGGAGAAATAGTGCCCCATCGTTGGTATCATAGGGAGGAATAGTGCCCCATTAGTGGTGTCAGTGGGAGAAATAGTGCCCTATCGTTGGTATCATAAGGAGGAATAGTTGCCTATTAGTGGTGTCAGTGGGAGAAATAGTGCTCCATTGTTGGTGTCAGATCGCAGAATAGTGTCTCGTATCAGTGGGGGGGGGGTACTGCCCCAAGGGCCGGATAAAGGCAAGCAAAGGGCCGCAGTTTGGAGACCACTGCTATGGACAATCTCAAGTTTCCAGGCAGAAATAACAGTATATATAATATAAAACTTCATGCAGGGCACTGGACAAACCACTATGGGATATGAAATAATTTCATACAGTAATGTAATCTGTAGGATTATAGTGTACTATATGTATTATGAATTTTGTCATTTTTGAATTTGCCACCAGGCTCCGCCCCCATGCGTCGTGACGCTTGCAGGGAACAGAGCGTGGCACACAGAGGCATCGGGTGGAGGACACAGCGGGGGGACATCGCAGGATCCTGGGGACAAGGTAAGTACACTGCACCAGGATCCTGCCATGCAATCCCGAGTGTGGCTCGGGGTTACCGCTAATGGTACTGAAATTTAACCCCGAGCCACACTCGGGAAAACCGCCAGGGAGGTTAATACTGTGTATTGCCCCTTTTAGCATCAATGACAGGGTGCCGTCTTTTTTTATAATAGTGGTCTATGAGAATTTTTGCAGGTGGTATAGCTGCCCATTCATCTTGGCAAAATGCCTCCCAGGTCATGCAAAGTCTTTGGTCGTCTTGCGTGAACCGCACGTTTTGAGATCTCCCCAGAGCGGCTCGATGATATTAAAGGAGAAGTATGGGATGGGTTAAATAACTAGTACCTATCAGCTAATCTTTTTTTCCTACCTCTTTTAGTTTTTACAGCATGTGCACATGAACTTTCCTTCTGCTGGCAAAAACGGTCCTTTTGCAGTTTGAAAAGTTCTCAGGGGGTGTGAACATCTCCAACAACACACCCCCTGCCTCAGTCCCCACTCCCCTAAGAGACGTGTCTGTGCTGATAGATAGGGAGGAGGGAGCAGCTACGCTCTGTGAAGTATCAGAAACAAGCAGAGGGGGGAGAGCCGACATCAGTCAAGCAAAATGACAGGAAAAGGGGGTGGATCCAGACTCTATATTCACACCATTGTCTGGATGATGCTGTATGAAAGACTGTAGAACCTCCCACAGGTATTTATCTCGATTTTAACAGAATGGGGGCACTTTTGAGAGGGCTGGGAGGGTTTATAGATATCAGCAGCTCACATAGAATAGATGTAAGCAAAAAAAAAAAAGGAAACCCATACTTCTCTTTTAAGGTTTAGGAGACTGTGATGGCCACTCCAGAACCTTCAGCTTGTTCTGGTGTAACCACTGGAGGGTCAGCTTGGCCTTGTGCTTAGGATCATTGTCGTGCCGGAAAGTCCAAGAGCACCCCATGTGCAGATTTTCTGCAGAAGAATGCAAATTGTCTGCCAGTATTTTCTGATCGCATGCTGCATTCATCTTGCCATCGATTTTCAGAAGATTCCTCATGCCTTTTAAAACTCCAAACCCCAACAAAGCATCAGTCAGCCACCACCATGCTCCACAGTAGGGATGGTATTTTTGTCGCTATAGGCCTTGTTGACCCCTCTCCAAACATAGCGTTTACTGTTGTGACCACAAAACTCTATTTTGGTCTCGTGACTGCAGATCACGGTGTGCCAGAAGCTGTGAGGCAAGTCAAGGTGTTGTCAGCCATATTGTAACTGGGCTTTTTTTGTGACATTGGCAAAGTAGAGGCTACTTTCTGGCAACTTGACCATGCAGCTCATTTTTGTTCAAGTATTGTTGTATTGTGCTCCTTGAAACAACCACACAGTCTTTTACCAGAGCAGCCTGTATTTCTCCTGTGGGGCTGGTTACTCTTTGTATCACGAACAATCCTTCCGGCAATTGTGGCTGCAATCTTTCTTGGCCTAATTGACCCATGGCTTGGTATCAGAAGATCTCTGAATTTCCACTTCTTTAGGGATTGAACAGTACTGACTGACATATGCAAGGCTTTGGATATCTTTTTATATCCTTCTTCTATCTTTATAAAGTTCCAATTACCTTGTTACGCAGGTCTTTTTACAGTTCTTGTCGGCTCCCCATGGCTCAGTATCTAGTCTGCTCAGTGCATTCACGTGAGAGCTAACAAACTCAGTGACTATTTATACACAGACACCACAGATGTGGGAAATTTACCTTTTAATTGGCATTTTAACCTGTGTGTCACCCCTTTTTTTTTTTTTGTCTGTACCAAGGCTAAACGTTTCGCGTGGGGGGGGGGGGGTATTTTCAACAGGGACATTTGGGGGATATCATATCATCACTATCCTCAAAGACAGTTTTTTGGCATGATTATTCAGATTTTCCATATCAATGCCAAAATGTCACCATTTCTGCCAGGGGAGGCAAGCTTTTGAGCACAGAGGTATATGAAGAGTTTGTGAACTGGCACGGTCGCTTTCTTTGCTGCGTGGAGTCGCTCTTCAGGTTCCAGAGATTCAGAATTGGTTAGGTATGGCATGATACGTTCTCCCTGACCTTACCGCACATCTCCGGCAGGACTAATCCTGAAGTTGGGAACGCCCTTCGCCTTCTGCTGAGGATTGCGACACCGGCGGTGGAGATATTACCTCGTCTTAGGAAAGTTTAGCTGACTTTGATGGCCCGGGGATATTATTATATTAGTAGAACACCATCCAGAAGCTGTAATTGTATTTCATGTGGTTTCATCGTCAAGCTGTGATGAAATAGAACATCTGTCAGTTACGGCGATTGTAACAGACTGAATGCGGGCGACCCGTCATTTCCGGGGTTTCTTCGGCTCTTGTGTGCAGATTATACAACTGGGCCTGGCAGTGAAAAGGGAGGTCCGCTGATCGCCAATCCTTTACACCCCCCCCCCCCCCACCCCCCCAAGACATTCAGAACTTTAAACAGGAAGGGGCTAAAGTGATAGTAAAAGCTAACTTTAAAGAGGAGGTTCCACCCACGAAAAATTTAAAGTCAGCAGCTACAAATACTGCAGCTGCCGACTTTTAATATTAGGACACTTGCCTGTCCAGGGAGCCCCCAATGTCGCCACCATTCCTGGTAAGGGAACCCAGCAGTGTAGCCTTTTGGCTTTACAGCCGGTTCTCTACTGCACATGTGCCTTGTCCCTCCGTCCCTTGGTCCTCCAGCTCCCCGCGTCCCTCCGTCCTTGGTCCCCCAACTCCCCGCGTCCCTCCGCCCTTGGTCCCCCAACTCCCCGCGTCCCTCCGCCCTTGGTCCCCCAACTCCCCGCGTCCCTCCGCCCTTGGTCCCCCAACTCCCCGCGTCCCTCCGCCCTTGGTCCCCCAACTCCCCGCGTCCCTCCGCCCTTGGTCCCCCAACTCCCCGCGTCCCTCCGCCCTTGGTCCCCCAACTCCCCGCGTCCCTCCGCCCTTGGTCCCCCAACTCCCCGCGTCCCTCCGCCCTTGGTCCCCCAACTCCCCGCGTCCCTCCGCCCTTGGTCCCCCAACTCCCCGCGTCCCTCCGCCCTTGGTCCCCCAACTCCCCGCGTCCCTCCGCCCTTGGTCCCCCAACTCCCCGCGTCCCTCCGCCCTTGGTCCCCCAACTCCCCGCGTCCCTCCGCCCTTGGTCCCCCAACTCCCCGCGTCCCTCCGCCCTTGGTCCCCCAACTCCCCGCGTCCCTCCGCCCTTGGTCCCCCAACTCCCCGCGTCCCTCCGCCCTTGGTCCCCCAACTCCCCGCGTCCCTCCGCCCTTGGTCCGTAAACTCTCTTCTTGGAGTGCTTCTGGTAGGTGGCAACAGGGGCCATTGGCGCTCTTCTGTGTCCACTTTTGCCCATCGCCCTTTTACAGAGGTAAAAAATTATTTGCATTATTGGTTGGGTTTCCAGACGAATATGTAGAAGACACACGCCAGCTTTAGTTGAGCTTTCAGTTATTTTATTCTTTTGTCGATTTGAAGCTTTGTTAATGGTCTTTTTTTGGGAATGATAAATAAAAAGTAACCGAGGAGCTGAAATCCCTTTCCTGGAGGAAATGATGCTCCAGCCCGTCTTACGATTTATTTATCCTCTCCAGCGAGACATAACATTGCATTGTGTCAATATTTGAGTCTCTGTGCGTTTTTCACCCTACGTCTGTGCAGAGCAGGAATTCTTCTATACAACTTGGACAAAGGGCAGGCCATGTAGACCTAGTCAAAGGGGTAGGCAACCTCGGTGTTCCAGCTGTGGTGAAATTAAGTCCCATGAGGCATTGCAGGACTCTTGGCAGTCACATACATGACTCCCAGTGGTAGAGGCATGATGGGAATTGTAATCTCACCAATGCGGGAGTGCAGAGGTTGTCTACCCCTGACTTAGGCTTTAACCAAAGATTACTATTATACCCACTGCACGCCTCCTGAGACCTGTTTTTAATAAAGTTTTTTTTTATCTGGTAATGCACTAGGTCGGTGCGCCCTCCTTTCTTTTCCAAATATATATAACCTCACTGTATGTGTGTTTGGGAACATGCAGAGGGCAACGATTCCTTCTTTGTATTAAAAATCAGCAAAAGCCTGTCATTGGACTGAAGGTGCCAAACTCTCCTGTTCTGTCTTCACAGTCCTTGTCCTCTGCTCAGCCCCCCGTGTTCAATGAGAGAATCGCTGTGCTCCCGGAGTAAAAGCCGATCTCTGAGTGATGCGATGAATATTCAGACATATCACAATGATTTGCAGATAGCGGCTGATTACCAGCAGGTGTTCTGTACACAACAATCCGCTGGAACCGTCCTAATTGTTCCGGCATGTTCCCGGGGTTCCGCCTACTTGGCTGCGGCTCTCCCTTCTAATATCTTGCAGTGTTTAACGTGGAACTGAACTGTTTCTGAGATCCTCAAACTGAAAAAACAACATTTCATTCATTTGTGATATTCGCGCCATAATCCCCTATCCACCCGTTCATCCGTGTCTCCGTCCACCCGTTCATCCGTGTCTCCGTCCACCCGTTCATCCGTGTCTCCGTCCACCCGTTCATCCGTGTCTCCGTCCACCCGTTCATCCGTGTCTCCGTCCACCCGTTCATCCGTGTCTCCGTCCACCCGTTCATCCGTGTCTCCGTCCACCCGTCCACCCGTTTCTCCGTGTCTCCGTCCACCCGTGTCTCCGTCCACCAGTTTCTCCGTGTCTCCGTCCACCCGTTTTCTCCGTGTCTCCGTCCACCCGTTTCTCCGTGTCTCCGTCCACCCGTTTCTCCGTGTCTCCGTCCACCCGTTTCTCCGTGTCTCCGTCCACCCGTTTCTCCGTGTCTCCGTCCACCCGTGTCTCCGTCCACCCGTGTCTCCGTCCACCCGTGTCTCCGTCCACCCGTGTCTCCGTCCACCCGTGTCTCCGTCCACCCGTTTCTCCGTCCACCCGTTTCTCCGTCCACCCGTTTCTCCGTCCACCCGTTTCTCCGTCCACCCGTTTCTCCGTCCACCCGTTTCTCCGTCCACCCGTTTCTCCGTCCACCCGTTTCTCCGTGTCTCCGTCCACCCGTTTCTCCGTGTCTCCGTCCACCCGTTTCTCCGTGTCTCCGTCCACCCGTTTCTCCGTGTCTCCGTCCACCCGTTTCTCCGTGTCTCCGTCCACCCGTGTCTCCGTCCACCCGTTTCTCCGTCCACCCGTTTCTCCGTCCACCCGTTTCTCCGTCCACCCGTTTCTCCGTCCACCCGTTTCTCCGTCCACCCGTTTCTCCGTCCACCCGTTTCTCCGTCCACCCGTGTCTCCGTCCACCCGTTTCTCCGTGTCTCCGTCCACCCGTTTCTCCGTGTCTCCGTCCACCCGTTTCTCCGTGTCTCCGTCCACCCGTTTCTCCGTGTCTCCGTCCACCCGTGTCTCCGTCCACCCGTGTCTCCGTCCACCCGTTTCTCCGTCCACCCGTTTCTCCGTCCACCCGTTTCTCCGTCCACCCGTTTCTCCGTCCACCCGTTTCTCCGTCCACCCGTTTCTCCGTCCACCCGTTTCTCCGTCCACCCGTTTCTCCGTCCACCCGTTTCTCCGTCCACCCGTTTCTCCGTCCACCCGTTTCTCCGTCCACCCGTGTCTCCGTCCACCCGTGTCTCCGTCCACCCGTGTCTCCGTCCACCCGTTTCTCCTTGTCTCCGTCCACCCGTTTCTCCGTGTCTCCGTCCACCCGTTTCTCCGTGTCTCCGTCCACCCGTGTCTCCGTCCACCCGTTTCTCCGTGTCTCCGTCCACCCGTTTCTCCGTGTCTCCGTCCACCCGTTTCTCCGTGTCTCCGTCCACCCGTTTCTCCGTGTCTCCGTCCACCCGTTTCTCCGTTTCTCAGTGTCTCCGTCCACCCGTGTCTCCGTCCACCCGTGTCTCCGTCCACCCGTTTATCCGTTTCTCCGTGTCTCCGTCCACCCGTGTCTCCGTCCACCCGTTTATCCGTTTCTCCGTGTCTCCGTCCACCCGTGTCTCCGTCCACCCGTTTATCCGTGTCTCCGTCCACCCGTGTCTCCGTCCACCCGTTTATCCGTTTCTCCGTCCACCCGTTTATCCGTCCACCCGTTTATCCGTTTCTCCGTCCACCCGTTTATCCGTCCACCCGTTTATCCGTTTCTCCGTCCACCCGTTTATCCGTTTTCATCAGTGTCTCCGTCCACCCGTTTATCCGTTTTCATCAGTGTCTCCGTCCACCCGTTTATCCGTTTTCATCAGTGTCTCCGTCCACACATTGATCCCTGTCTCCATCCACCCATGTCTCCACCAACCCACCAATCTGTACACAGATGGTATACAGAGCGCCCCCCAGAAAGGTAATTTCCTGCCTGTGTGATTGGCTCACTGATTTTCCCCGAAGTCTGCACTAAGATACAAGTCAGATTTTGGGCATCCCCTGCAACAAAAATGGGGGGGCTAAATGCAAAATTATAAAGGGATGCTGCAGACCCTGCCACTTTCCTCATCAGAGCCTCGCAGGTGCAGCAGCTGATTGATAATTATTATTCTTCAGGATAACAAATGGTCGTAATCTGCTACACAGTTTGTTACAATCCCTGCAATGTACAGAGATCAACCAGATGGGGGGGAGGGGGGGCGGCTTTCCAACGGGGCAGTCGAGAAGAGGAGGAGCCGGGAGCGCCGCTGAGGGACCCCAGAAGACGAGGATGAGCACACCATCTTTAGACGGTGTCTCTGGTCCTGATTGGATAGATCGATAGCAGTGCAGCCATTGGCTCCCGCTGCTGTCAATCAAATCCAATGACGCGGGAGCCAGGGGCGGGGCCGAGTCCTGCCGTCTGTGACGAAAGACGCCGCAGCAGGACACGAGAGTGTGCACCCGCATGAGTGCCCCGAGGGAGAGCGGCTCTCCAACAAGGCACTTGAGAAGAGGAGGAGACAGGAGCGCCGCTAAGGGACCCCAGAAGAGGAGGATCGGGGCCACTCTGTGCAAAACCAACTGCACATAGGTGGTAAGTATGACATGTTTGTTTAAAAAAAACAACTAAGCGGTAGATATCCTTTATTCCAGCGATAGATGGATCATAATTCAACCAATCAATTAGGAATGTACAGTCCGTGCTTTACTTACCTACGGTGATCCTCCGCAGCCACTCCACTGGACCGGGGGGGGGGGGGGTATCTGAAATCCTCACCGCTCTTTCTTCAGATGGAATCGAATTGGTCAGCACCATCCATGTAACGGTGCTGGCTAATCACAATCCATCTGGTCCATCCCAGTAGCACTGCATGGAGAAGAGAGAGAGCAGTGGGGATTGAAATTCCTCAAACTGGTGGAGCGACTGCCGATGCCCTGACAGCTGAGAATCATCGCAGGCAAGGACAGCAGGGACTGGATGTAAACTTTATTTTATTTGTATTTATTTTTTTAAAGCATAATTATATATAGATAGAGAGATATATAGATATATCTATTTATAGATAGAGATTATATATATATATATATATAATATATATAATCTCTATCTATATCTCCATCTATCTATATCTAATTACCGGTATGCTTTAAATAAAAATATATAATATATATCTCTCTCTATCTATATATAATTATGCTTTTAAAAAAAAAAAATAGATATCTATCTCTCTAATATAATTTTTTTTAAAGCATACCGGTAATTATGTATAGATAGATGGAGATATAGAGATATAGATATATATATATCTATCTATCTCCATCTATCTATACATAATTACCGGTATGCTTTAAAAAAAATTATATTAGAGAGATAGATATCTATTTTTTTTTTTTAAAAGCATAATTATATATAGATAGAGAGAGATATATATTATATATTTTTTTTAAAGCATATTTATATATGGATCAATATATATCTCCATCTATCTATATTTTAATTATGCTTTAAAAAACAAAAATTATAATAATAGAGATCTCTTTTTAATGCATAATTAAATATAGATGGATATTTATATCTAATTATGCTTTAAAATAAATTATAATTATATATATATATATCTCTATTTATTATTATAATTTTTTTTATTATTTTAAAGCATATTTATGGATGGATATATTATATATATTTTTTAATGCATAATTATATATAGATAGAGAGAGATAGATATATGTATATAATCTATCTATTATATAATAATTTTATTTTTAAAACATAATTATAGATAGATAGATGGAGAGAGAGCTATATATATTATATAATTAAAAAAATAAAAAATAATCTCACGCTTTCAAAGTTAGAGGAAAGATTTGGGGTCTTATATATCCCAGATGTCTCCAAGAAAAGGACCCCAACGCGTTTTACTCCACTCACTGGAGCTTACTCATGGCGATGGCACCTAGTCGCTCTCTACCAATGTGTAATGTGAGCTGCTTTTACTAGGCAATCTTCTTTTTTTCTCCCTTAAACAGTCAGATCGCTGATCTGTGCACACACAGGACTCTGTGCTGTGACTGGACCAGTGGCGGTGCGTCCATAGTGGGCGCAGGAGCGCCGCCCCCTCTCTCCCCTGCACCGTCACTCAAGTCAACAGTACATACATTCATGCATTGCATGAATGTATGTATTCCCGCCGGCGTCGCTGCCGCCCACTATTCAGATGGCCTGCCCCCTGGCGAGCGCCGGCCATCTGAATAACAGCAGTTGGTTGGCTTTTGGAAGTGTCTATCAGAGCCAGCGGCTGTAATCGGCTTCCAAATAGTTAACCAGGGGACGCACGGGCTGTGCGTTCCTTGGTTAACACTGACACGCGTCTCAGCCAATCAGGTTCACCGGGTCTGGTTACCGGTAACCTGATTGGCTGAAGCGACATCGAGGACGGAAGAAGACATGAGGGAGCGTGGAGGAGGACGACGCTGACCTGAGGAAGGTACCGTAAGTGCCGGGCTGGGGGGAAACTGGCTGCATTTGAGGGTGCAAACTGGTGGCGTTTGGGCACAGTGGCTGTGTTTAATGGGCACAGTGGCGGCAATTGCTGTTTTTCTTTTTTTTTTTTCAGTTGGTTTGCACCCCCCCAAAAATTTTGAGCACCAGCCGCCACTGTATTGGACACTGGCGATCGGCCGCATAAATCATTGGCTGACCTGTGTGCGCCCCCTGCTGACCAGTGCTGTGGTTTGACGCTGAGCCTGCGGCATGCGGCTCGGTGATCAAGCAGCAAGTAGATACATTTCTGGCATCCTGAAGCAATGGATCTGGTTCATCAGTTCACGGATTCATTCCAATCACGTATTCCATTGTTACTGTTTTTGGTGTAAAGGAACAATGTGTCACTTTTCTATCCCTCCATTTACTTCCGGGGAGCAGCCTAGCCCTCAGCATTTTCATTATCTCTTCTCTGCGTAAATCACTAAAACAACAAGCTGCTCCCAGTCCTCGGAGGATTCATGTTTGGACAGAAATGGAGCTCATTTGCTGAGTAGGAAAGGATCCCTCTGCCGATTTTTCTTGGCACTCGCCGAGATTTTCCTTATTTTTGTAGTCGGCTTAAATTGTAGAAATTGCCTCTTTCTGGGTAATTATAGGACATTATTTGGGATTTTAGCCCCATTATGTGCAGTGATGTGTGTGATCTCCATGTTTATCAGCAGATAGTAATAATACCCTCCAGCCTTGACTTCACATTCCAACACCCTCCTCTCCATTCATGAAGATGAGTGCCAGGCTCCAATCATAAACAGTGTACAGGAGTGTGACATTAATAGCGTCATATAATTACACTGGGGGGGGCATCGTCCCCCGGTCACTAAATATAACAACACGTATATAGTTTAATGAAGACTCCGGGACAACAGAAGCAAAATATATAGATGTGCTGAAAAGTTTGGTGAAATTTTGGCATTGATGATGAAAATATGGCTGATTATGCCAAAAAAACTGTCTTTTGTAACCCCTTCACGCCCGCGATATAGCGGAATGATGGCTACAGCGTGCACTTATTTTGCGCAGGGGCAGCATGCCCTGTGTCCTTTGGACTCCGTTAAACACAGATCGGAATAAAGGGCCAATCACAGTGGCCCTTTACTTGATCATCTGTATCCAATGACCGTTGATCACAATGTAAACGCATCTTTTTTTTTTTTTTCCCTCACACTGACCACATGAGGAGAAGAGAGCCGATAACCGGCTTGTGTGAAAGAGACATCTACACTGAATATCAGTGCAGTGCCCATCGGTGCTGCCTCCTCAGTGCCCGCCGGTGCTGCTGCCTCCTCAGTGCCCGCCGGTGCTGCTGCCTCCTCAGTGCCCCCCGGTGCTGCTGCCGCCTCAGTGCCCGCCGCACGCTGCCGCCTCAGTGCCCGCCTCATTAGTGTCCTCCAGTGTAGCCTCGTCTTTTTTTAGCCTTGGTCTTTTTTCGTTTGTTTAGCAAAAAAAAAATGAAATGCCACCAAAAGAAAGCTCTATTTGTGTGAATTTTTTTTTATAAAAATGTCATATGAGTACAGTGTTGCATGACCGCGCAATTGTCATTCAAAGTGTGACCGCGCTGAAAGCTGAAAATTGGCCTGGGCAGGAAGAGGGTGAAAGTGTCTGGTAGGCAAGTGATATGTAGCCGTTAATTATTAGAGGAGTTTGTCTGCTTTTTAAATCCTAACAATACCAGAAATCCCCCAAAAGTCCCTGATGATAAGTTGACACCCTCTCCCCCACCCCCTCCGGGTTATGCTGACACCAGGGCATCTGGAGGGGACAGCCTCACCCCCCTCCAGTTTATAGCAGGTTATTGATAGCCTTGCCTGTGCATGTTTCCCCATTAGACTGTGTAGAAGGGGGTGTGTCCCTTCCCTCCACTCAGGTCTTGGATAACACTCAGCTCCCTTCTATATGCTGTGCAGTGTGGGGCATCAGATCCCAGCCCCCTGCCTGCTGGAGATAAGAAATGCTGTGTAAATTCTGGACTTTGAATGGCTGTAGAGGAGAGATGGTGCAGATAAACAGGTACAACTTTTGTAGGAGGATTTGTTTTATCTCTGTATCATTGGAGCATAGTCACTTCATTGGGGATATGGAAAGATTTAGAACTGTTTTATCTCCAGTGATAAGGATCCTGTGTTCTTCTCCTCTCCTGTCTGATCAAACAGTCTTATACCATTATGAAGACGTCATATTGTTTCCATTTCTTACAGATGGCCCCCATCATAAACAGCCTGAGCCCTGAAGACATGTCCTACCTGGAGGAAGGGAACCGACATCTACGGAGGACGAAGAGGAACAAAGGCAGCGAAGGCTCTGAGAGTAAGTGTTGCTTGTGCACCCAGGCTCTATAAGGGGGAATATGACCTAATGGGATGGATATCTTCATATATACAGTGATAGGAGACTATTGATAGAGCAGCCTCCAGACATTACTAGCATCACCTGAAAGGTGACCTGCTGTGATACTAGTAATGTCTGGGGGCTGCTCTGATAGGTGATCTTTGGTGATAGTAATGTCTGGGGGCTGGCCTGGAAGGTGATCTGTCTGGCTACTAGTAATGTCTGAGGACTGACAGTTGCTGCAGCATCTGCTTTCTTCTAGTAAGCTGGTGCTGCTATTGGAATATTTTACATGGCACTTGAATGGGTCGCGTTCAGCTGCGGTACCGCCCGCAAAGCACTACAGGGGGGTATTATTTTTGCTATTTAAAGCATCAAGGCCGCGGCATGTGTACAACCCGGTCTGGCTGCCTCTGCAGCTTAAGGGGTTGGGGAGGGGGTGCATTCAATCTGTGGCTCAACTGCCTGTTTTTACTGGAAAATATAGACAATTTCTGAAGGTCGAATAAAATTAAAGATCGTTCAGCAATGGTGGTGGCTTTATTTCTGGTTGACTGTGACATTACCCTGGATGGTTGTGTGGTGTGCAGAGCCGGGGGAGGTTGGTGGTTGTGTGGTATACAAAGCTGAGGAAGGATCGTGTTTAGTCGAGAAGGTCGGTGGTTGTGTGCAGAGCCGGGGAAGGATGTTGTTTAGTTGGGAAGGTCGGTTGTTGTGTGATACGCAGAGCCAGGGAAGGATCTTGTTTAGGCGGGAAGGTGGGTTGTTGTGTAGTGTGCAGAGCCGGGGAAGGATCTTGTTTAGTTGGGGAAGGTCGGTGGTTGTGTGGTGTGCAGAGCCAGGGAGGGATCTTGTTTGGTCGGGAAGGTCGGTTGTTGTGTAGTGTGCAGAGCCGGAGAGGGATCTTGTTTGGTCGGGAAGGTCGGTTGTGTAGTGTGCAGAGCCAGGGAGGGATCTTGTTTTGGTCGGGAAGGTCGGTTGTTGTGTAGTGTGCAGAGCTGTGGAAGGATCTTGTTTGGTCTGGAAGGTTGGTTGTTGTGTGGTGTGCAGAGCCAGGAAAGAATCTTGTTTAGTTGGGAAGGTCGGTTGTTGTGTAGTGTGCAGAGCCAGGGAGGGATCTTGTTTGGTCGGGAAGGTCGGTTGTTGTGTGGTGTACAGAGCCAGGGAGGGATCTTGTTTGGTCGGGAAGGTCGGTTGTTGTGTGGTGTGCAGAGCCGGGGAAGGATCTTGTTTGGTCAGGAAGGTCGGTTGTTGTGTAGTGTGCAGAGCCGGGGAAGGATCTTGTTTGGTCAGGAAGGTCGGTTGTTGTGTAGTGTGCAGAGCCAGGGAGGGATCTTGTTTAGTCGGGAAGGTCGGTTGTTGTGTGGTGTGCAGAGCTGTGGAAGGATCTTGTTTAGTTGAGAAGGTCGGTTGTTGTGTAGTGTGCAGAGCCGGGGAGGGATCTTGTTTTTAGTCAGGAAGGTCGGTTGTTGTGTAGTGTGCAGAGCTGTGGAAGGATCTTGTTTGGTTGTTGTGTGGTGTGCAGAGCCAGGGAGGGATCTTGTTTGGTCGGGAAGGTCGGTTGTTGCGTGGTGTGCAGAGCCAGGGAGGGATCTTGTTTGGTCGGGAAGGTCGGTTGTTGTGTAGTGTGCAGAGCCGGGGAAGGATCTTGTTTGGTCGGGAAGGTTGGTGGTTGTGTGGTGTACAGAGCCAGGGAGGGATCTTGTTTGGTCGGGAAGGTCGGTTGTTGTGTGGTGTGCAGAGCCGGGGAAGGATCTTGTTTGGTCAGGAAGGTCGGTTGTTGTGTAGTGTGCAGAGCCGGGGAAGGATCTTGTTTGGTCAGGAAGGTCGGTTGTTGTGTAGTGTGCAGAGCCAGGGAGGGATCTTGTTTAGTCGGGAAGGTCGGTTGTTGTGTGGTGTGCAGAGCTGTGGAAGGATCTTGTTTAGTTGAGAAGGTCGGTTGTTGTGTAGTGTGCAGAGCCGGGGAGGGATCTTGTTTTTAGTCAGGAAGGTCGGTTGTTGTGTAGTGTGCAGAGCTGTGGAAGGATCTTGTTTGGTTGTTGTGTGGTGTGCAGAGCCAGGGAGGGATCTTGTTTGGTCGGGAAGGTCGGTTGTTGTGTGGTGTGCAGAGCCAGGGAGGGATCTTGTTTGGTCGGGAAGGTCGGTTGTTGTGTGGTGTGCAGAGCCGGGGAAGGATCTTGATTAGTTGGGAAGGTTGGTGGTTGTGTGATGTGCAGAGCCATGGAGGGATCTTGTTTAGTCAGGAAGGTCGGTTGTTGTGTGGTGTGCAGAGCTGTGGAAGGATCTTGTTTGGTTGTTGTGTGGTGTGCAGAGCCAGGGAGGGATCTTGTTTGGTCGGGAAGGTCGGTTGTTGTGTAGTGTGCAGAGCCGGGGAAGGATCTTGATTAGTTGGGAAGGTTGGTGGTTGTGTGATGTGCAGAGCCATGGAGGGATCTTGTTTAGTCAGGAAGGTCGGTTGTTGTGTGGTGTGCAGAGCTGTGGAAGGATCTTGTTTGGTTGTTGTGTGGTGTGCAGAGCCAGGGAGGGATCTTGTTTGGTCGGGAAGGTCGGTTGTTGTGTGGTGTGCAGAGCCAGGGAGGGATCTTGTTTGGTCGGGAAGGTCGGTTGTTGTGTAGTGTGCAGAGCCGGGGAAGGATCTTGATTAGTTGGGAAGGTTGGTGGTTGTGTGATGTGCAGAGCCATGGAGGGATCTTGTTTAGTCAGGAAGGTCGGTTGTTGTGTGGTGTGCAGAGCTGTGGAAGGATCTTGTTTGGTTGTTGTGTGGTGTGCAGAGCCAGGGAGGGATCTTGTTTGGTCGGGAAGGTCGGTTGTTGTGTTGTGTGGTGTGCAGAGCCAGGGAGGGATCTTGTTTGGTCGGGAAGGTCGGTTGTTGTGTGGTGTGCAGAGTCGGGGAAGGATCTTGTTTGGTCGGAAAGGTTGGTTGTTGTGTGGTGTGCAGAGCCGGGGAAGGATCTTGTTTGGTCGGGAAGGTTGGTTGTTGTGTGGTGCGCAGAGCCTGGGAGGGATCTTGTTTGGTCGGGAAGGTCGGTTGTTATGTGGTGTGCAGAGCCGGGGATGGATCTTGTTTGGTCGGGAAGGTCGGTTGTTGTGCAGAGCCAGGGAAGGATCTTGTTTGGTTGGGAAGGTCGGTTGTTGTGTGGTGTGCAGAGCCGGGGAGGGATCTTGTTTGGTTGGGAAGGTCGGTTGTTGTGTGGTGTGCAGAGCCGGGGAAGGATCTTGTTTGGTCGGTTGTTGTGTAGTGTGCAGAGCCAGGGAAGGATCTTGTTTGGTCAGGAAGGTCGGTTGTTATGTGGTGTGCAGAGCCGGGGAAGGATCTTGTTTGGTCGGGAAGGTCGGTTGTTGTGTGGTGTGCAGAACCAGGGAAGGATCTTGTTTTGGTCGGAAAGGTTGGTTGTTGTGTGGTGTGCAGAACCAGGGAAGGATCTTGTTTGGTCGGGAAGGTCGGTTGTTGTGTGGTGTGCAGAGCCGGAGAAGGATCTTGTTTGGTCGGAAAGGTTGGTTGTTGTGTGGTGTGCAGAGCCGGGGAAGGATCTTGTTTGGTCGGGAAGGTCGGTGGTTGTGTGGTGTGCAGAGCCAGGGAGGGATCTTGTTTGGTCGGGAAGGTCGGTTGTTGTGTAGTGTGCAGAGCCAGGGAGGGATCTTGTTTGGTCGGGAAGGTCAGTTGTGTGGTGTGCAGAGCCAGGGAGGGATCTTGTTTGGTTGGGAAGGTCGGTTGTGTAGTGTGCAGAGCCAGGGAGGGATCTTGTTTGGTCGGGAAGGTCGGTTGTTGTGTAGTGTGCAGAGCCAGGGAGGGATCTTGTTTGGTCGGGAAGGTCAGTTGTGTGGTGTGCAGAGCCAGGGAGGGATCTTGTTTGGTCGGGAAGGTCGGTTGTGTAGTGTGCAGAGCCAGGGAGGGATCTTGTTTGGTTGGGAAGGTCGGTTGTTGTGTGGTGTGCAGAGCCAGGGAGGGATCTTGTTTGGTCGGGAAGGTCAGTTGTGTGGTGTGCAGAGCCAGGGAGGGATCTTGTTTGGTCGGGAAGGTCGGTTGTGTAGTGTGCAGAGCCAGGGAGGGATCTTGTTTGGTTGGGAAGGTCGGTTGTTGTGTGGTGTGCAGAGCCGGGGAAGGGATCTTGTTTGTTCGGTGGTTGTGTGGTGTGCAGAGCCAGGGAGGGATCTTGTTTGGTCGGGAAGGTCGGTTGTTATGTGGTGTGCAGAGCCGGGGAAGGATCTTGTTTGGTCGGGAAGGTCGGTTGTTGTGTAGTGTGCAGAGCCAAGGAGGGATCTTGTTTGGTCGGGAAGGTCAGTTGTGTGGTGTGCAGAGCCAGGGAGGGATCTTGTTTGGTCGGGAAGGTCGGTTGTGTAGTGTGCAGAGCCAGGGAGGGATCTTGTTTGGTTGGGAAGGTCGGTTGTTGTGTGGTGTGCAGAGCCGGGGAGGGATCTTGTTTGGTCGGGAAGGTCGGTGGTTGTGTGGTGTGCAGAGCCAGGGAGGGATCTTGTTTGGTCGGGAAGGTCGGTTGTTATGTGGTGTGCAGAGCCAGGGAAGGATCTTGTTTGGTCGGGAAGGTCGGTTGTGTGGTGTGCAGAGCCGGGGAGGGATCTTGTTTGGTTGGGAAGGTCGGTTGTGTGGTGTGCAGAGCCGGGGAAGGGATCTTGTTTGTTCGGTTGTTGTGTGGTGTGCAGAGCCGGGGAGGGATCTTGTTTGGTCGGGAAGGTCGGTGGTTGTGTGGTGTGCAGAGCCAGGGAGGGATCTTGTTTGGTCGGGAAGGTCGGTTGTTATGTGGTGTGCAGAGCCGGGGAAGGATCTTGTTTGGTCGGGAAGGTCAGTTGTTGTGTGGTGTGCAGAGCCGGGGAGGGATCTTGTTTGGTTGGGAAGGTCGGTTGTTGTGTGGTGTGCAGAGCCGGGGAGGGATCTTGTTTGGTCGGGAAGGTCGGTTGTTGTGTGGTGTGCAGAGCCAGGGAGGGATCTTGTTTGGTCGGGAAGGTCGGTTGTTGTGTGGTGTGCAGAGTCGGGGAAGGATCTTGTTTGGTCGGAAAGGTTGGTTGTTGTGTGGTGTGCAGAGCCGGGGAAGGATCTTGTTTGGTCGGGAAGGTCGGTTGTTGTGCAGAGCCAGGGAAGGATCTTGTTTGGTTGGGAAGGTCGGTTGTTGTGTGGTGTGCAGAGCCGGGGAGGGATCTTGTTTGGTTGGGAAGGTCGGTTGTTGTGTGGTGTGCAGAGCCGGGGAGGGATCTTGTTTGGTTGGGAAGGTCGGTTGTTGTGTGGTGTGCAGAGCCGGGGAGGGATCTTGTTTGGACGGGAAGGTCGGTTGTTGTGTGGTGTGCAGAGCCAGGGAGGGATCTTGTTTGGTCGGGAAGGTCGGTTGTTGTGTGGTGTGCAGAGCCGGGGAGGGATCTTGTTTGGTCGGGAAGGTCGGTGGTTGTGTGATGTGCAGAGCCAGGGAGGGATATTGTTTGGTTGGGAAGGTCGGTTGTTGTGTGGTGTGCAGAGCCAGGGAGGGATCTTGTTTGGTCGGGAAGGTCGGTTGTTGTGTGGTGTGCAGAGCCGGGGAGGGATCTTGTTTGGTCGGGAAGGTCGGTTGTTGTGTGGTGTGCAGAGCCAGGGAGGGATCTTGTTTGGTCGGGAAGGTCGGTTGTTGTGTGGTGTGCAGAGCCGGGGAGGGATCTTGTTTGGACGGGAAGGTCGGTTGTTGTGTGGTGTGCAGAGCCAGGGAGGGATCTTGTTTGGTCGGGAAGGTCGGTTGTTGTGTGGTGTGCAGAGCCGGGGAGGGATCTTGTTTGGTCGGGAAGGTCGGTGGTTGTGTGATGTGCAGAGCCAGGGAGGGATATTGTTTGGTTGGGAAGGTCGGTTGTTGTGTGGTGTGCAGAGCCGGGGAGGGATCTTGTTTGGACGGGAAGGTCGGTTGTTGTGTGGTGTGCAGAGCCAGGGAGGGATCTTGTTTGGTCGGGAAGGTCGGTTGTTGTGTGGTGTGCAGAGCCGGGGAGGGATCTTGTTTGGTCGGGAAGGTCGGTGGTTGTGTGATGTGCAGAGCCAGGGAGGGATATTGTTTGGTTGGGAAGGTCGGTTGTTGTGTGGTGTGCAGAGCCGGGGAGGGATCTTGTTTGGACGGGAAGGTCGGTTGTTGTGTGGTGTGCAGAGCCAGGGAGGGATCTTGTTTGGTCGGGAAGGTCGGTTGTTGTGTGGTGTACAGAGCCGGGGAGGGATCTTGTTTGGTCGGGAAGGTCGGTTGTTGTGTAGTGTGCAGAGCCGGGTAGGGATCTTGTACTTGTTTGGTTGGGAACGTCGGTTGTTAGGCATGTACAAACCTTGGCAGGACTTCTGATGACGGGATTCTACAAGCAATCGCAGCACATGGTATTAATCTTCCCACGTGGGGAGAGAACACTTTCTCATTACATTCGATGTGGTAGAAGCATGTTCACTTCTTTTGTTTTTGCTGTTCGAACTAATGTTTAATATGAAAATATGTTGTAGCTCCTTGAGCCTCAGATTGGGGATTTGGAAAGGCATAAGTCAATATTCATTGCTGGAAACCGTGATCTTATCGGCACCAAGAGGCCTCTGAACGTGCCAATATTTGACAGCCGCAAGGCGTGGAAAGTTCTGGTTAAAGCTGGGCAAAAATACACACATCAGATACATACAGAGGAGCTCTTCTGTTGCCGTCTATCCAGTCCTGAGATTTGCACAACTCTGACCCACAGCACAGTCCTGTCTGGTAAGGCAGGAGACCGGATTTTTCTCGGCTGCAGTTAAAATGGACCTGAACTCCAAAAGTGATTGGAAACATCTAGAAATGTTGAGCCTTGCATTGCTTTGCTTTGCTATTAATTTTTAGTGGCATTCTGACGCACATACATTCAGCACATGTCTTCACTGCTTCTGTAAAGCTAAAATCAACTTTATTGTTCCAGCACAATAAGACACTCGACCCAGCTTATCTGTATGGTGTGATTTGCCTCCTACTGGGGCATCGTAATAAGGATTAAGCTTTGTTTGCCTTCATATCACATGTGCTCACTGTAACCCACTACTGTGCACCGGCAGCCAATTCATTGGTGATAAACCATGCATGTCGGCACTAGAGCTGGGCGATTTTTTTTTTTATAAAAAAATCAGCGATTTTTTTAAAAATTTTTTTTTAATAAAAAACTTGATTTACGATTCAAATCGAGTATTTTTTTATTTTATGGACACCGCTCCGGTCCTGAGGAGCTGCGGGCAGGAGTTTTTAGGCAAGGCCGCGGCTTTGGCCTAGTCCGCGGCGTCCAGCCTCGCGGCCTTTTCCCAGGATTGCAGCGAGCTGCGGACAGGATTTTTTGGGCGCGGCTTTGGCCTAGTCCGACAGCCGGCCTCGCGGCCCTTCTTAGCGCCGGTCCTGGGAAACAAAAAATAGATTTCTGGGTAATATGAATCAATTTTGACCTAACAACTCGATTTTTAAATCAAATCGATTTTTTTCCCAGCCCTAGTCGGAACATTGCTTGGGCAGGTTTGAGTAGAGCGGCGGTTTCCAAACTATGTCCCGTGGGCCAGATGCAGCATGCTGTAAGCCTCTATCCAGCCCTTGGGGCACTATTCCTCCCACTGACCCCAATGATGGGGCACTATTCCTCCCACTGACCCCAATGATGGGGTAATGGTGCCCCATCACTGGGGTCGGTGGGAGGAATAGTGCCCCGTCACTGGGGTCGGTGGGAGGAATAGTGCCCCGTCACTGGGGTCGGTGGGAGGAAAAGTGCCCCATCACTGGGGTCAGTGGAAGGGAGAAATGGTGCCCCGTCACTGGGAGAAATAGTGCCCCATCACTGGGGTCACTGGGAGAAATAGTGCCCCGTCAGTGGGGGGAATGGTGCCCCATCACTGGGGTCAGTGGGGGGAATGGTGCCCCCTCAGTGGGGGGAATGGTGCCCCCTCAGTGGGGGGAATGGTGCCCCCTCAGTGGGGGGAATGGTGCCCCCTCAGTGGGAGGAATAGTGCCCCATTGGTATCTGTCACTGGGACAAAATGGTGCCCCGTCACTGGGGTCAGTGGGGGAAATAGTGCCCGGTCACTGGGACAAAATGGTGCCCCGTCACTCAGTGACGGGGCACTATTTCTCCTCTCCCACTGACGGGGCACTATTTCTCCTCTCCCACTGACGGGGCACTATTTCTCCTCTCCCACTGACGGGGCACTATTTCTCCTCTCCCACTGACAGGGCACTATTTCTCCTCTCCCACTGACGGGGCACTATTTCTCCTCTCCCACGGACGGGGCACTATTTCTCCTCTCCCACTGACGGGGCACTATTTCTCCTCTCCCACTGACGGGGCACTATTTCTCCTCTCCCACTGACGGGGCACTATTTCTCCTCTCCCACTGACGGGGCACTATTTCTCCTCTCCCACTGACGGGGCACTATTTCTCCTCTCCCACTGACGGGGCACTATTTCTCCCACTGACGGGGCACTATTTCTCCCACTGACGGGGCACTATTTCTCCCACTGACTCCAGTGGGCACTATGCCTCCTCCTACTGACTGCGTTATGTAATTTGCCCTAAATGCCCTAAAATCTGATGGACCACTAACTGGCCCTTGCTTTTGAAAGTTTGGATATCCCTGATGTAGAGGACTCACGGATTGGTTGCTAGTATGGACAGACAGATTCCTTTGGTCATACACAAGGCCTAATGTGTTTTCTGGTACAATCCTTTTTATTGTAAAACAAGAGGAGGCATAACATCTTGACAGACGATCACCCACGCAGCATAAGAACCATAACAAAAAGATGCGGGCTGGAAAGGCCCAATCAAAGTACTTTTATATTAGTATGAACTGTCCACTTGGCGACCTAGTGGGATAAACCAAAGGTCCATATGGGTCACCGGAGCCTAAGGGCCGTCCAATAGGGGCCCAGGTTGCTGGGGCACTGGTGTACAGCGGAGGGTAATGCTTGTGATGATCTATTTAACACCCCCGGCACAGTTCGGGGTGAGCAATCTGTGGAGTAAAGCCTCATACACACGGCCGAGAATCCCGTCGTAAAAAAATGCCGGTTTTCTCGACGAGATTCTTGTCAAGCTTTCCTTGCATATACACTGTCAATTAAAAATCTCGTCGTTGTACCCCCTCACTCCTACACAAATTTTTCCCGGCGCTGTCGGGCAGATAGGGGGACACTGGTACACATCGTTTGGTCCTGCCCCAACCTGGGCCACTTCTGGCGCGTAGTGCGAGAGGTGGCCCAGAAATTCACGGAACGCACCATACCGGACGATCCTGCATTTTTTTTCTTCTGCACGCGTCTATCGTCCCAGAGAAGGTGTACAAAAAGTCTGTGCTTAGACATCTACTTGACGCAGCTAAGGCCTGTATCCCACTCCACTGGAAGTCCACGCTTCAGCCAACCATTGCTTTCTGGCTGGCAAAAGTAGAAGAGATAAAACGCAATGGAGGACCTTGTCCTTACAGCTCAGGATAGACAAGAAACATTTACTAACACTTGGCAACTCTGGAATATATTCATATTTTCAGCTGAGGGACAGGCACTGAGGGAACCCGCCATTGATGCATGAAGATGCACTCTTCTGTGGATCCCCCCTGGCCTCCCTTGGCGGAAGATACAGGCGGCACTCCAGGTGTGCTCCACTGTCATTTCATACGCGCGCTTTCAGTTCGTTACAGCGTGACGAATGTGCTATCTCCATTACGAACGCTAGTTTTACCAGAAGGAGCGCTCCCGTCTCATACTTGATTCTGAGCATGCACGTTTTGTAAGACTCGGGAAAGCATACATCACACGACCGGTTTTCTCGTCGGGAAACAGGCCGATGAGAATCCCGACGAGAAAATAGAGAGCAGGTTCTCTATTTTTCTCGTCGAGATTCCCGGCAGTTTTCTCAACGAGAAACCATACACACGACCGGTTTTCTTGGCAAAAAGCTCTCCCAGCAGTTTTCTTGTCGTTTCTTGCCGAGAAAAACGGTTGTGTGTACGAGGCTTAAAGGGGAGTTCCAGCCTTTTTTTATGTTTATGTTTATTAAAAGTCAGCAGCTACAAAAAGTGTAGCTGCTGGCTTTTAATAAACAGACACTTACCTGTTCCAATGTCCAGCGACGCCCGGAGCCAAATGTGGCATGCAAGGGGTGGATTAAGTGGAAGTTCCAAATTTGGGTGGAACTCCGCTTTAATACAGAAAAAAGAAACAAAAAATTTTTTTTTGGAATCTAGCAACAGTGGCCACTTACCGTACATACTCGAGTATAAGCCGAGTTTTTCAGCACATTTTTTATGCTGAAAATGCCCCCCTCGGCTTATACTCGAGTCACCTTTTTGTGCCTGATCGCCCCGAATTTGGGGACCTGGTACCAGCAGGCCATAGGTCCCCTGGACCCCAAACGTGGCACAAATGTAGCCCCATTTCTCCTCTACAAGTGTGCAAAGTTTGTTATCCGGGGGACCTACGTTCGGGGAGCACCGATTTTTCAAAATTCGGGCACCCCTTCTATTGACTTCCATGTTAAACTGTAATTTCTCCAGTAACTTTGGGGACCCGGTACCGGCTGGCCATAGGTCCCCTGGACCCCAAACATGGCACAAATGTAGCCCCACTCGTCCTCTACATGTGTGCAAAGTTTGTTGTCCGGGGGACCTACGGCCGGGGAGCACCAATTTTTTAAAGCCAGGAACCCCTTCCATAGACTCCCATGTTAAACGCAAGTCTAGTCATGGGCACAGTGAGGCATGGGCACAGTGCGCGTCAGGACCCTTCGGGGTAAGACTGCACTATATTAAGATACCTCTCAACTCAGTGAGGCATGGGCACAGTGACGGTGAGGCATGGGCACAGTGAGGCACAATGAGGCATGGGCACAGTGCGCGTCGGGACCCTTCGGGGTAAGACCGCGCTATATTAAGATACCTCTCAACTCACAGTGAGGCATGGGCACAGTGCGCGTCGGGACCCTTCGGGGTAAGACCTCGCTATATTAAGATACCTCTCAACTCAACTCAACTGCAGATGGACACCCTAGGCTTATACTCGAGTCAAAAAGTTTTCCCAGTTTTTTTGTGATAAAATGAGGTGCCTCGGCTTATATTCGGGTCGGCTTATACTTGAGTATATACGGTACCTACCAAAAATAGGCCCTAAGCCTGGGACATAGGGTCACCCAACCTAGAGGATTCCGTGGGTGAACAAAAACGGACTCGGCAGCAAAGAAAAGAGAGAAAAAGGCAAAGGAGTGGGGAACGAGACGGCCTAATGTATTTTATCTGTAGAAGCCGTAAAACCTGGAAGATTCATTACAACGGCCTAAAGAGTTTGTGGATTAGCAGAGCTCGGAGATCTGTGATATATCGTACAGATGGCCGTCTCCACCTCCTGGAAATAATGCGTCTTTTAAGAGCTTTATCACAGAGAGGAACATAAATTGACCTGGGAAATGGTGTTAATGTGCACAATGGCCCTCAGATGGTAGTCGGAATTGGTGGATCGTTGGTTTTTTGGCATAAGGATTGAGTAAAAAATTGACAAACTGCGAGATTTAACACCTTCCAGAAAAGGCTCACTTAGGCCTAAAATGTGAGGGGAGCTCATTTCAAAGTGCTCCATTTCTTTCATCATGTCTTCCATTTCTCGAAATCCCAGCTTCATCTCCGAAGAAAACACCTATAAATTGGGCTTGTAAAAAGATAAAATAATCTCCACATATTGTCTTCATTTATGGGCGGGTTGCGGTGGAGGGTTTTCTACTGCTTTTTTTTTTTTTTTTTTTTTCCCTGTTCTCCCTCCTTTTAGAAAAATGCATGTAAATCCCTTAGAAAATCTGTGGAGGTTCAGAACAAAGAGAAGGTCAGGTTTAGTGTTTCATGGATCTCACACAGCTTTCTTCTTCCCCGGCTTTTCTCACGTGTATTTGTGGCCCATTGGGTCCCTCGGAGGACGAGGCCTGGTGACCTGTTTTTATGACTGCAGATTCCTCAAGCTGATCCAGAGTTTTCGTAAGGATAAAGCAATTATTGTAATGGAGTCTTGGTTTGTGAAGTTCTGGTCAATGTTCTCGGGTGCCTGTTTGTTTCTTCAGGTACAGTTGTGCTCATAAGTTTACATACCCTGGCAGAATTTTTTAGATTTCTTGCCCATTTTTTAAGAGAATATGAATGATAAACACAAAAACTTTTCTTTCACTCATGGTTAGTGTTTGGCTGAAGCCATTTATTGTCAATCAACTGTGTTTACGCTTTTTAAATCATAATGACAATAGAAACGACCCAAATGACCCTGATCAAAAGTTTACATACCCCAGTTCCTAATACCGTGTATTGCCCCCTTTACCATCAATGACGGCTTGAAGTCTCTTTTGGATGAGGCTCTTTATCTTCTCAGATGGAAAAGCTGCGCATTTTTTCCCTTGGCAAAAAGCCTCCAGTTCCTGTAAATTCTTGGGCTGTTTTGCATGAACTGCACGTTTTGAGATCTCCCCAGAGGGGCTCAATGATATTGAGGTCAGGAGACTGAGATGGCCACTCCAGAACCTTCACTTTATTCTGCTGTAGCCAATGACAGGTGGACTTGGCCTTGTGTTTTGGGTCATTGTCATGTTGAGTCTATATTGAGGCTCATCTATAGGTAAGTCTATGATGCGGCTCATTCATAGGTAAGTCTCTATATTGAGGCTCATCTATAGGTAAGTCTATGAGGCTCATCTATGGGTACGTCTGAGGCTCATCTATGGGTATGTCTATAATGAGGCTCGTCTATAGGTAAGTCTCTATATTGAGGCTCATCTATAGGTAACAACAAGGCCTGGGGAATGCCCAGGGAAAAACCAAGCCTACTTACCGACCAGCTCGCTGACAACCACTTAACCTGTCTAACAGTATGCGTTAAAAACAGGGGTTTGTCCGCACGCATTTGCAAACGCATGCGTGAGCCACGCCAAGGCCCCCTGGAGTCTGTGGTCCTACACTAACTATGAGTGTCCCCACAATGGAGGCACATGCATTCTGATGGTTAGATGAGGGCAGGTGGACTGAAGGGGAGCCACCCCTCCCTAAAGGTACAGGAGCACACCAAACACCCAGCATGTAGCACAATGGCTGCAAAGGTGCTGGTGTGTTGCTGGACCAATACAAGCACCACAGGTGAAAACAAAACCATGTCCACCGCCCCCATCTATAGCTGGCTATCACGGCAAGTCTGAGGCTCATCTATGGGTAAGTCTGAGGCTCATCTATGGGTAAGTCTGAGGCTCATCTATGGGTAAGTCTGAGGCTCATCTATGGGTAAGTCTGAGGCTCATCTATGGGTAAGTCTGAGGCTCATCTATGGGTAAGTCTGAGGCTCATCTATGGGTAAGTCTGAGGCTCATCTATGGGTAAGTCTGAGGCTCATCTATGGGTAAGTCTGAGGCTCATCTATGGGTAAGTCTGAGGCTCATCTATGGGTAAGTCTGAGGCTCATCTATGGGTAAGTCTGAGGCTCATCTATGGGTAAGTCTGAGGCTCATCTATGGGTAAGTCTGAGGCTCATCTATGGGTAAGTCTGAGGCTCATCTATGGGTAAGTCTATATTGAGGCTCATCTATAGGTAAGTCTATATTGAGGCTCATCTATGGGTAAGTCTATATTGAGGCTCATCTATGGGTAAGTCTATAATGAGACTCATCTATAGGTAAGTCTATTATGAGGCTCATCTATAGGTAAGTCTATATTGAGGCTCATCTATGGGTAAGTCTATATTGAGGCTCATCTATGGGTAAGTCTATATTGAGGCTCATCTATGGGTAAGTCTGAGGCTCATCTATGGGTAAGTCTGAGGCTCATCTATAGGTAAGTCTGAGGCTCATCTATGGGTAAGTCTCTATAATGAGGCTCATCTATAGGTAAGTCTATATTGAGGCTCATCTATGGGTAAGTCTATAATGAGGCTCATCTATGGGTAAGTCTATATTGAGGCTCATCTATGGGTAAGTCTATATTGAGGCTCATCTATGGGTAAGTCTATATTGAGGCTCATCTATGGGTAAGTCTGAGGCTCATCTATGGGTAAGTCTGAGGCTCATCTATAGGTAAGTCTGAGGCTCATCTATGGGTAAGTCTCTATAATGAGGCTCATCTATAGGGAAGTCTATATTGAGGCTCATCTATAGGTAAGTCTATATTGAGGCTCATCTATAGGTAAGTCTATATTGAGGCTCATCTATGGGTAAGTCTATATTGAGGCTCATCTATGGGTAAGTCTATAATGAGACTCATCTATAGGTAAGTCTATTATGAGGCTCATCTATAGGTAAGTCTATATTGAGGCTCATCTATGGGTAAGTCTATATTGAGGCTCATCTATGGGTAAGTCTATATTGAGGCTCATCTATGGGTAAGTCTGAGGCTCATCTATGGGTAAGTCTATATTGAGGCTCATCTATGGGTAAGTCTATAATGAGACTCATCTATAGGTAAGTCTATTATGAGGCTCATCTATAGGTAAGTCTATATTGAGGCTCATCTATAGGTAAGTCTATATTGAGGCTCATCTATGGGTAAGTCTATATTGAGGCTCATCTATGGGTAAGTCTATAATGAGACTCATCTATAGGTAAGTCTATTATGAGGCTCATCTATAGGTAAGTCTATATTGAGGCTCATCTATGGGTAAGTCTATATTGAGGCTCATCTATGGGTAAGTCTATATTGAGGCTCATCTATGGGTAAGTCTGAGGCTCATCTATGGGTAAGTCTGAGGCTCATCTATAGGTAAGTCTGAGGCTCATCTATGGGTAAGTCTCTATAATGAGGCTCATCTATAGGTAAGTCTATATTGAGGCTCATCTATGGGTAAGTCTATAATGAGGCTCATCTATGGGTAAGTCTATATTGAGGCTCATCTATGGGTAAGTCTATATTGAGGCTCATCTATGGGTAAGTCTATATTGAGGCTCATCTATGGGTAAGTCTGAGGCTCATCTATGGGTAAGTCTGAGGCTCATCTATAGGTAAGTCTGAGGCTCATCTATGGGTAAGTCTCTATAATGAGGCTCATCTATAGGGAAGTCTATATTGAGGCTCATCTATAGGTAAGTCTATATTGAGGCTCATCTATGGGTAAGTCTATATTGAGGCTCATCTATGGGTAAGTCTATAATGAGACTCATCTATAGGTAAGTCTATTATGAGGCTCATCTATAGGTAAGTCTATATTGAGGCTCATCTATGGGTAAGTCTATATTGAGGCTCATCTATGGGTAAGTCTATATTGAGGCTCATCTATGGGTAAGTCTGAGGCTCATCTATGGGTAAGTCCGAGGCTCATCTATAGGTAAGTCTGAGGCTCATCTATGGGTAAGTCTCTATAATGAGGCTCATCTATAGGTAAGTCTATATTGAGGCTCATCTATGGGTAAGTCTATAATGAGGCTCATCTATGGGTAAGTCTATATTGAGGCTCATCTATGGGTAAGTCTATATTGAGGCTCACCCATAGATGAGCCTCAATATAGACTTACCCATAGATGAGCCTCAATATAGACTTACCCATAGATGAGCCTCAATATAGACTTACCCATAGATGAGCCTCATTATAGACTTACCCATAGATGAGCCTCAATATAGACTTACCCATAGATAAGTCTGAGGCTCATCTATGGGTAAGTCTGAGGCTCATCTATAGGTAAGTCTGAGGCTCATCTATGGGTAAGTCTCTATAATGAGGCTCATCTATAGGTAAGTCTATATTGAGGCTCATCTATAGGTAAGTCTATATTGAGGCTCATCTATGGGTAAGTCTATAATGAGGCTCATCTATGGGTAAGTCTATATTGAGGCTCATCTATGGGTAAGTCTATATTGAGGCTCATCTATGGGTAAGTCTATAATGAGGCTCATCTATGGGTAAGTCTGAGGCTCATCTATGGGTAAGTCTATAATGAGGCTCATCTATGGGTAAGTCTATATTGAGGCTCATCTATGGGTAAGTCTATAATGAGGCTCATCTATGGGTAAGTCTATATTGAGGCTCATCTATGGGTAAGTCTATAATGAGGCTCATCTATGGGTAAGTCTATATTGAGGCTCATCTATGGGTAAGTCTATAATGAGGCTCATCTATGGGTAAGTCTATATTGAGGCTCATCTATGGGTAAGTCTATATTGAGGCTCATCTATGGGTAAGTCTATATTGAGGCTCATCTATGGGTAAGTCTGAGGCTCATCTATGGGTAAGTCTGAGGCTCATCTATAGGTAAGTCTGAGGCTCATCTATGGGTAAGTCTCTATAATGAGGCTCATCTATAGGTAAGTCTATATTGAGGCTCATCTATAGGTAAGTCTATATTGAGGCTCATCTATGGGTAAGTCTATAATGAGGCTCATCTATGGGTAAGTCTATATTGAGGCTCATCTATGGGTAAGTCTATATTGAGGCTCATCTATGGGTAAGTCTATAATGAGGCTCATCTATGGGTAAGTCTATAATGAGACTCATCTATAGGTAAGTCTATTATGAGGCTCATCTATGGGTAAGTCTATATTGAGGCTCATCTATGGGTAAGTCTATAATGAGGCTCATCTATGGGTAAGTCTATAATGAGACTCATCTATAGGTAAGTCTATAATGAGGCTCATCTATGGGTAAGTCTATAATGAGACTCATCTATGGGTAAGTCTATAATGAGGCTCATCTATGGGTAAAAGCAAGAGATGGACGTCCACTTCCACTTTAATGCGCAGTGTTGGTGTTTCCAGGCTGGCCTCGTATTTGTGAAGCTTGGTTTTATTCCGCTACAATTTTGCATTGCTGGTTGAATTTTTTATTTTTTCTCTGTCGGCGGTACAAGTGACAGCTAAACACTAATGAGCAGCAATAAACACGGACTTGTCATCCTCTTCTAGTCACCCGCCGTTCGGCCTCTGAAGCTAATTGGTTCCATCCTCTTCAAACACATTCGCTTTGCCAAATATTCTTCGTTTCTCCGTTTCTGTTTACTGATCTAAACACCCTAATATTTTATGCACGCGGCGCGGCGGGGCGGGTGGCTCTCTCCAGAATATTTTGTCTGCCAGAGAAATGTGCATATTCTAGACAGACGGGTGTAAATCATCAAATTTTATTCTGGGCAAATGCTGATTATACCGCCAGAGAATCGGTGGGTTTCGTATTGAAGCCGTGAGAAATAAATATTGCGTGTCATAATGAGCAGCGAATTCCAGCCTCATGTATAATCCTGTAGGACGCCGCCCCCCCCCCCAGTGAAGGGATATCGTGTGGAGAATGTTGTGGTAATTAATCACACCGATGGATTATGTGAAGTGGGGAAGGTATGCCGCTCCGGCAAAAGAAAACTTTGCTGATTGCGGGTCTTGTGTTAATGAATCCAGGAATCCATTGTGATTGGAGCGCGGGGCGAGCTTGTTGTTTCTAGAAAATGCTGCCTCACCAGAGCTCTCGGGGGGGCGATAAAAGAAAAAACACAAAGCAGAGAAAATACCGAATGTTTTCTTCTATAGCCGATCTCCGTCTAGGAGCGGGGAATAACCCGAGTCACAGACGATTCACTATGTAAGAAAGAATTACAAAATAAAAACTTTTTTTTTTTTCTGTATGCAGCAAATTCCTGTAATTTTCCATGGCCTCCAATTTATTGTTTTACAAACACTATACAACAAAATGCTTCGCTTAGCGCTGAACTCCCCTTGTAGGGGGGCCAGAGACCGCACAGCCAGGGGGTAGAGGGATAAAGTGTAGTCATTTATTTTGGCTATGATGAAGTTCAGTATCTGTTCCTATTAGTGTCCAGTAGGGGGCGTTTTTCCCATCATTCTGGCCTTTTTAGTAGACTCATTATTCGGGTTACTTCCAACGAGGAAGTTCCCTCAGGACCCCCATCATACCAGCAGGGACAATCTTCAGCAGGGGTGGGCAAACTGTGGCCCTCCAGTTGTTGTAGAAATACATGCCCCATGAGCAGGGCTTGACAATTTTTGCTTTAAATTTAGGAGCCAACTAAAAAAGTTAGGAGCCGGGTGCCCAGAACTGCATGCGTGGGAGCCTCCGGATCTAGCGTGGGACCCTCCGGGTCCAGCGAGGGGGCCCTCCGGGTCCAGCGAGGGAGCCTCTCGATATGTTCATAAAAGAGACATTTTAATCCAGCAGACACATCCCCTTATGTTTAGCAAAGACATTTCAATCCAGCAGAGACATTCCCATATGTTCAGAAAAGAGACATTTCAATCCAGCAGAGACATCCCCAAATGTTCAGAAAAGAGACATTTCAATCCAGCAGAGACATCCCGAAATGTTCAGAAAAGAGACATTTCAATCCAGCAGAGACATCCCCAAATGTTCAGAAAAGAGACATTTCAATCCAGCAGAGACATCCCCAAATGTTCAGAAAAGAGACATTTCAATCCAGCAGAGACATCCCGAAATGTTCAGAAAAGAGACATTTCAATCCAGCAGAGACATCCCCAAATGTTCAGAAAAGAGACATTTCAATCCAGCAGAGACATCCCCATCCAGCAAAGAGACCGCCCAAAAACCACAGCTATAAGAATTATGCAGCAGCAATGTAGCGCCTACATTCAATGGGCAGGCCGGTCCAAGAAAGCTCCCCCCTAGCCACCGACCAACTAAGCTCTGATCCCAGCTCCGTGATGTAAGATGCGGCCCCCTCCCTCAGTTTGACTGAACCGCCCTTTACCACCAGTCATGTGACCACAAAACCTCTCCCACCTGCTTCCACCGGCCAAACAAAGGAAGCTGTAGCAAAGCGGGCAGCTTAGGGTGCCCTGATAGAGCGCACAGCACTCGGGAGTCGGGTCGGCGGGCGCGGAACAGTGACTTGGCTGACAAAAGCCCAGGCACCAGGACGCAATTTCTAGTTGCAATGGCAACCTGGCGCCTGGGATTTGTCGAGCCAACCACATAAGGTGTGGGTTGGCAGTACTTCCCTAGAGTGTAGGATTCGGAGGGGCCCAGTACCTCCTGGTTCTACAATCTTCTAAAGCTCCTTCATGGGCACTTTTTGAAGGGTGAATACAATGTGCTTAACTGCCTGGCCTCCAGAAGGTTTTACCTCTTCATGACCAGGTCTTTTTTTTTGTTATTTAGCACTGTGCTACAGCTCAGTTCCCCCTGCACCCATTCCCAGAAGTGACTCCGCACCCCATCCCAGCAGTGATTCAGCAGCTTGGCTCCCCCTGCACCCCATCTTTAGCAGCATAGCTCCCCTGCACCCCATCCCAGTAGTGACTCGGCAGATCAGCTCCCCCTGTACCCCATCCCCAGCAGTGACTCTGCAGCTCAGCTCCCCTGCACCTCATCCCAGTAGTGACTAGGCAGCTCAGCTCCCCCTGCACCCCCTCTCAGCAGTGAATAGGCAGCTCAGCTCCCCTGCACCTCATCCCAGTAGTGACTTGGCAGCTCAACTCCCGCTGTACCCCATCCCCAGCAGTGTCTTAGCTCTGCTCCCGCTGTACCCCATCCCCAGCAGTGTCTTAGCTCTGCTCCCGCTGTACCCCATCCCCAGCAGTGACTTAGCAGCTCTGCTCCCGCTGTACCCCATCCCCAGCAGTGACTTAGCAGCTCTGCTCCCGCTGTACCCCATCCCCAATAGTGACTCGGCAGCTCAGCTCCCCTGCACCCCATCCCAGTGGTGACTCGGCAGCTCAGCTCCCCTGCACCCCATCCCAGTAGTGACTCGGTAGCTCAGCTCCCCTGCACCTCATCCCAGTAGTGACTTGGCAGCTCAACTCCCACTGTACCCCATCCCCAGCAGTGTCTTAGCTCTGCTCCCGCTGTACCCCATCCCCAGCAGTGTCTTAGCTCTGCTCCCGCTGTACCCCATCCCCAGCAGTGACTTAGCAGCTCTGCTCCCGCTGTACCCCATCCCCAGCAGTGACTTATCAGCTCTGCTCCCGCTGTACCCCATCCCCAATAGTGACTCGGCAGCTCAGCTCCCCTGCACCCCATCCCAGTGGTGACTCGGCAGCTCAGCTCCCCTGCACCCCATCCCAGTAGTGACTCGGTAGCTCAGCTCCCCTGCACCCCATCCCAGTAGTGACTTGGCAGCTCAGCTCCTGCTGTACCCCATCCCAGTAGTGACTTGGCAGCTCAGCTCCTGCTGTACCCCATCCCAGTAGTGACTTGGCAGCTCAGCTCCTGCTGTACCCTATCCCAGTAGTGACTTGGCAGCTCAGCTCCTGCTGTACCCCATCCCAGTAGTGACTCGGCAGCTCAGCTCCTGCTGTACCCCATCCCAGTAGTGACTCGGCAGCTCAGCTCCTGCTGTACCCCATCCCAGTAGTGACTCGGCAGCTCAGCTCCTGCTGTACCCCATCCCAGTAGTGACTCGGCACCTCAGCTCCTGCTGTACCCCATCCCAGTAGTGACTCGGCAGCTCAGCTCCTGCTGTACCCCATCCCAGTAGTGACTCGGCAGCTCAGCTCCTGCTGTACCCCATCCCAGTAGTGACTCGGCAGCTCAGCTCCTGCTGTACCCCATCCCAGTAGTGACTCGGCAGCTCAGCTCCTGCTGTACCCCATCCCAGTAGTGACTCGGCAGCTCAGCTCCTGCTGTACCCCATCCCAGTAGTGACTCGGCAGCTCAGCTCCTGCTGTACCCCATCCCAGTAGTGACTCGGCAGCTCAGCTCCTGCTGTACCCCATCCCAGTAGTGACTCGGCAGCTCAGCTCCTGCTGTACCCCATCCCAGTAGTGACTCGGCAGCTCAGCTCCTGCTGTACCCCATCCCAGTAGTGACTCGGCAGCTCAGCTCCTGCTGTACCCCATCCCAGTAGTGACTCGGCAGCTCAGCTCCTGCTGTACCCCATCCCAGTAGTGACTCGGCAGCTCAGCTCCTGCTGTACCCCATCCCAGTAGTGACTCGGCAGCTCAGCTCCTGCTGTACCCCATCCCAGTAGTGACTCGGCAGCTCAGTTTCTGCTGTACCCCATCCCAGTAGTTTCTTGGCAGCTCAGCTCCTCTGCACCCCATCCCCAGTAGTGACTCAGCAGCTCAGCTCCTGCTGTACCCCATCCCAGTAGTCTCTTGGCAGCTCAGCTCCTGCTGTACCCCATCCCAGTAGTCTCTTGGCAGCTCAGCTCCCCCTGCACTCCATCCCAATAGTGACTCTGCAGCTCAGTTCCCCTGAACCTCATCCCAGTAGTGTCTTGGCAGCTCAGCTCCCCTGCACCTCATCCCAGTAGTGGCTCGGCAGCTCAGCTCCTCTGCTCCCCATCCCCAGTAGTGACTTGGCAGCTCAGCTCCCCTGCTCCCTCTCCCAAAAGAGACAGCCTTCTAGTTTTATAATGTAAGCACAGAGCAGGAGCTGTGGGAGACCGAGCGGAGTCACTGTTGGGATAGGAGAAAGCAGAGCGAGCTGCTGAGCGTATTGATGACTTCATTGCTTCCTTGGATGAATTACTCCAGAGGTCAGAGCGGGTAATAAGAAGACACGCTCATCCTGCCCATGCCTCCCTTTGCAGAGACAATGCCACTTTGTCCCATTTATTGCTTGTTAAAGGTCTGTGAATACTTCCGATGGTCCTCATCCTGGTGACAGGTTCACTTTTAAGGAACTCCACAAAACCGGCACTCTGGGAGTTCAGTGGACCCCGCACTCCTTCCCTCTATTGTGTCCTGTGCTGAGGACATCTCTTGGCTCTCCCTGCGGCCCCATCTGCTGGCGGGAGGTTTGGGGAGTTCTCCTTTAAGGATTACGTCTCCTCATCACTCGTGTCATTTCTGAGGATTAGTAGAAAATAAACATTTTTCCTGTTTTTTGAAGATGAACGTTCGATGCATTGTGAGCCAAATGACGTGTCTTTTTGTTCTTGTGTTTTCCCCTCTCGGGTTCTTCTATTAGAAACATGTCTGCTGTGTTCTCCTCTGGCAGGCATGAACATGATGCTTTGATCCCGTCTCTTCTCTTCCAGATTCTACTTCATCTTCTAAGAGCAAAACCTTTCTGTGACTTATTTCTGTCTCTTTGCAGATCCAAGCGCAGCCAGAAACAAGAAAAAAGGTGAGTGGATCCATGTCACCGTTTATTCACTTTTATAATTTGATGGAAAGTTGTGTTCTGTAAAAGGGACGCGGTTCAGGGGGGGGGGGGGGGGTTCACAAATGCCAGAGGCCGGTCTGTAGCAAAGATCACTTTACCGATCCTATTGCACAATTCCCGGTGTGCCGAATATCAGGTGTCCCCCCCCCCCCCCTGCTGGCTTCTGTGGTTCCTCCTGCTGACCCCTACGTCAATATTGTGTCCTGCAATAAGTAGGGGTCAGCGGGAGGAACCACACTAGACAGTAGGGGGGGGGGGGACACCTGATAATCCAGTTTGAGGAGTCGGGTTTGGTGCCAGGTGCTCTGATGCACAACAAAATCTCAGCCAACAGGCAGACATAGAGGTAGGTACAATGCTGATTTATTACAGGTTGGTGTTTTTTTTATCATTTTTTAACCCCCTGACAGCGCCGCTGTAACCCAGTTCTGACCATTTGCAGCAGGAATGATAAAACGGTCATCTTCTAGAGCAGTGGTGATCAACTTATGAGCTAAAGGAGCCTCAAATGTGGCCCCTGACATCACCAAAGGGCCACACATAATCTTGAATATACACTCACCAGCCACTTTATTAGGTCCCCCTTGCTAGTAGCGGGTTGGACCCCCTTTTGCCTTCATTCTTGGTGGCAGAGATACAACAAGGTGATGGAAACATTCCTCAGAGATTTTGCTCCATAGTGACATGATAACATCACACAGTTGCTGCAGATTTGTCGGCTACAGATCCATGATGCCAATCTCCCGTTCCACCACATCCCAAAGGTGCTCTATTGGATGAGATGTGGCGAGTGTGGAGGACAGTGACCTCATTGTCCAGTGGTGAGATGATTGGAGCTTTGTGACATGGTGCATTATCCTGCTGGGAGGAGCCATCAGAAGATGGGGAAACTGTAGTCATAAAGGGATGGACATGGGGGGCCAAAAGTGTGCCCATCCCCCACACCATTACACCCCCACCACCAGCCTGAACCGGTGATACCCCATCCCCCACACCATTACCCCCCCACCACCAGCCTGAACCAATGATACCCCATCCCCCACACCATTACACCCCCAGCCTGAACCGGTGATACCCCATCCCCCACACCATTACACCCCCACCACCAGCCTGAACCGGTGATACCCCATCCCCCACACCATTACACCCCCCACCACCAGCCTAAACCGGTGATACCCCATCCCCCACACCATTACCCCCCACCACCAGCCTGAACCAGTGATACCCCATCCCCCACACCATTACCCCCCCACCACCAGCCTGATCCGGTGATACCCCATCCCCCACACCATTACACCCCCACCACCAGCCTGAACCGGTGATACCCCATCCCCCACACCATTACCCCCCCACCACCAGCCTGAACCAATGATACCCCATCCCCCACACCATTACACCCCCAGCCTGAACCGGTGATACCCCATCCCCCACACCATTACACCCCCACCACCAGCCTGAACCGGTGATACCCCATCCCCCACACCATTACACCCCCCACCACCAGCCTAAACCGGTGATACCCCATCCCCCACACCATTACCCCCCACCACCAGCCTGAACCGGTGATACCCCATCCCCCACACCATTACACCCCCCACCACCAGCCTAAACCGGTGATACCCCATCCCCCACACCATTACCCCCCACCACCAGCCTGAACCAGTGATACCCCACCCCCACCACCAGCCTGAACTGGTGATACCCCATCCCCCACACCATTACCCCCCCACCACCAGCCTGATCCGGTGATACCCCATCCCCCACACCATTACACCCCCACCACCAGCCTGAACCGGTGATACCCCATCCCCCACACCATTACCCCCCCACCACCAGCCTGAACCAATGATACCCCATCCCCCACACCATTACACCCCCAGCCTGAACCGGTGATACCCCATCCCCCACACCATTACACCCCCATCACCAGCCTGAACCGGTGATACCCCATCCCCCACACCATTACACCCCCACCACCAGCCTGATCCGGTGATACAAGGCAGGATGGATCCATGCGCCAAATTCTGACCTCACCATCTGAATGTCGTAGCTGAAATCCAGACTCATCAGACCCGGCAACGTTTTTCCAATCTTCTATTGTCCAATTTTGGTGATCCTGTGCCAATCGTAGCCTCAGTTTCCTGTTCTCCTGTCAGCTAACTATACCCAACATGAAGCAAGATGTGTGGAGCCAGGTCTTCTCATCCAACATTGTTTCCATTTGTGAGGTTGGGTACTAATGTTGGATGAGAAGACCAGCTGTGTACAAAGCCAGCTCTATAAAGACATGGGGTGACCAGTTTGGTGTGGAAGAACTCCCGTGTCCTGCACAGAGCCCTGACCTCAGCCCTATTTTTTGTAAGGCCTTTGGGATGAGGTCTTCTCATCCAACATCAGTACCTGACCTCACAAATGGGGACAAATTCTTAGACTTAAGCCTCGTACACACGGCCGGGATTCTCGTCAGGAAAAAACCCGTCGGTTTTCCTGACGAGATTCCTGGCAAGCTTTCTTGCCGTGCCGAGTGTACACACGTACGATTCAAAAGAACCGCCGTTCTTTTGAATGGCACGAACGTGGTGACGTCATCGACTAGCATGCGCTTGTCACATTCGATGCCATCTTGCTTCACCCTACCTATGCCTTGGAAGCTACCGTGCATGCGTCAAAGTCATTTCGAGCATGCGCGGGTTTCCGTGGAGGCAGGTAAGTGCACACACGCTCTGGTTTCTCGTCGGGGAAACAGGCCGACGAGAATCCCGACGAGAAAATAGAGAGCAGGATCTCTATTTTTCTCGTTGAGATTCTGGGCAGATTTCCCGATGAGAAACCTGAAAGCCACGTACGCACGCACACGGTTTACTCGGCAAGAAAGCTCTCACGGCAGGTTTCTTGACGAGAAAACTGGTCGTGTGTACGAGGCTAAACTCCAGAAGAATGGAGGATGTTATAATCACAAAGGGCAACTGCATAAAGACATGGTTTGGTGTGGAGGAACTCCAGTGTAGTCAACCCCACTAAACACCTTTTGAAATTAATTGAATTGCAAGCCAGGTCTTCTCGTTCAGCATCATGACCCCTTCCAATGATGGAGTTCAGGTGTCTCCAGTGACGAGTCCTGGTAATCCTCCATCATATAAATACATTGTAGACAATTGTGCTCTTCCGTCCTTGTGGTAACAGTTTGGCGAAGACCCTTTTTCTGTTCCAGTCTTTAACCACTTCCTGCCCGGCCTATAGGAAAATGGCGGCCGGGAAGTAATTCAGTTATCCTAAATGGGCGTCCTATAACGTCCAGCAGGCTAACAAGCCATCGCGCGCCTGCGGGGGGGGGGGGACATAGCGCGACCTTGGGTGGCAGGGGGGCCCAACAAATTTTAAAGTTGAAAAGCGGGAGGGGGGGTTGTGCTACTGCGGGACATTAGCTTTTTTTTTTTTTTTTTTTTTTCAGGACACCAAGTTGTTGAGCGGGGGGTGCTACCGCGGGACATTGACGCCGCTCGCACGATATTACAGTGGAGTGGCTATGCGGGGGGGGGGGGGGGAATGTCCTACCTCCTCCTCCCGTGCTGCCTCCTAGAGTCCTCTGGCTCCTCTTTCTGCTGTGCTGCCCTCTGCTGGGGGGCCCCAGGACAGCTCGGGGCCCCAAGCAGCTTGGTTTGCCTGTCCTGTTCCGACGCCCCTGATCGGTGGTGCTGTGTGTCAGTCTGACACACCGCATCTCCAATCTTGGTAAAGAGCCGCTGACGTAGGCTCTTTACCACGTGATCAGCTGTGTCCAATCGCAGTGTAAATAGGAAGAGTAGTTTATCGGCTTTTCCTCCACGCCGCACTGACAGACACGAGTAGAGGAGAGCCGATCGGCTGCTCTCCTGACAGGGGGGAGGGGGGTCTGTGCTGATTATCAGTGACGCCCCCACAAGGATGTCCACCCAGGACCACCAGGTATGCCAATCAATGCCCAATAGGGAAATCCCTCAGTGCCCATCAGTGCTGCATATCAGTGCCCGTCAGTGAAGGAGAAAATGTACTTATTTACAAAGTTTTCTACATTTTTTTTATTTACAAAGTTTTTTTTTTTCCCCAAAATTTTGGTGTTTTTTTATTTGTTGCGCAAAAAATAAAAACCGCAGAGGTGATCAAATACCACCAAAAGAAAGCTCTATTTGTGAGAACAAAATGATAAAAATTGAAACTGGTTAATGTCACTTTAACCACTTGCCGCCCGCCCACCGTCAAAATGACGGAGGAGCGGTGCAGCTCTCGTTCTGGGACGGCGCTCCAGAATGGCCGCTCTCGCCACAGCGCGGGAGCTGTGCTGCGTACCTAGGACACATGGCAACACCGATCTCGGTAAAGAGTCGATGACGCAGACGTTTATCGGCTCTCCTCGCCTCACACTGACGGCGTATGAGGAGAGAGCCAATCAGCGGCATCTCCTCACGGGGGAGACCAGGACAGGTAATTAGCGCCCTGATTACAGTAAAGCCCCAGCAGTGCCCATCGGTGACACCAATCAGTGCTACATATTAGTGCCACCTATCAGTGCTGCCTCATCAGCACACATCAGTGAAGGCGTTCAACATGTTTGGTTATTTTTTGGTAAAAAATAAACCCCAGTGGTGATTAAAGGAACACTAAAAGCACGTTTTTTTTTTTTAATTTTAAATAACAAACCTGTTATACTTACCTCCACTGTGCAGCTTGTTTTGCTCAGAGTGGCCCCGAACCTGGTCTTCTGGGGTCCCTCGGCGGCTGTATCTGCTCCTCCCCGCAAGAACTTTCCTCCTTCGTGTGAGCTCTCTCGCATGGTGAGGAGTTCTTGTGGGCGCGCTCCCATGATACAGCCAGCGGCCATAGCCACTCACTGTATCACTCGGCCCCGCCCCCCGGCGTCATTGGATGTGATTGACAGCAGCGCGAGCCAATGGCTGCACTGCTTTCAATCAACCAATGAATGAGCTGAGAAGCCTGGCCAAGAAGCAAGCGCGTTCACGGCGCGGGACTTTCGAGGGGTCAGGTAAGTAAAGGGGGGGGGGGGCGCTAATCCGCAGATGTTTTTTCACCTTAATGCATAGAATGCATTAAGGTGAAAAAAACTTTTACCTTTACAACCCCTTTATTAAATACCACCAAAAGAAGTCTCTGTTTCTTTTTCGTACATCACGGGACACAGAGCGACTTAGTCATTACTAATGGGTTATATAGATTACCTTCAGGTGTTGGCACTGGCCAATTCCAAACCGGAAGTACCCTCCCCTATATAAGCCCCTCCCATCCGGGAGCACCTCAGTTTTTTGCCAGTGTCTAAGGTGTTGGCCAAAGAGTAACATGTGTTTTCACTGGGCTTGCGTACAGGTTCTTTTGGGCCTTAGTAAGCTGTTCCGGATCCCACCAAAAAAAGCTTCATAGCTAAACGGTCGGTACCCGGGCCTTGCAGCAGAAGAGCAAGGTTTTGCCTGTAATGCCTCTCTTAGGAGGGCTGGACCCTGGGATCCAGAGCTCTGGTCATACCCACGACCAAGATGTTGTCTGTGCAGGGTGCTATACAGGTCCAGGGGAGTGGAATCCTTGGGAACCCGGTCCCTGAAGGTTTAATTACAATGCCTGCCGTGATAGGTGAAGTTTGGACTTCTGTGGACCAAACAAAGTCCTGCGGCGGGGATCAGGTAAGTGGGGGCCCCCAGGAACTTGGTTCTATTGGGGGACCCCCAAGCCTAATTTGTCTTTCTGTCTGTTACCTAACGGTATTCCCGCTAATATCTGTGTATGCCTGTAACTACTGAAAATGTAAAATTTTAATAGTAGTCAAGAAAAAAAAAAAAAGGGGACCGCGGTACCTGTGTTAAACCACTAGAGGCCGCTGTAGTCCATTTTTCTTGTCATGTGGATCTTTGGTTTTCTCAAGTCAAAAGATCCAGGCAGTTGGTAAGTTTCTCTGTGGGAATCCACTTCCTCTGCCCTGTTGCTGCGCTCATCCACCGCACAGGCCCTCCGGCAAAAAGGGCCCTGGCTCCTAGTCCCTGTTTGATTTCGAAAAGGGCGCCAATGGCGCACGGGCGCGTGCACGCGCCTCCTATGAAAAAAAAGGGGCGGGGCCGGTGGATGACGCTCGATGCGCGCCGCGGCGCTTCTGCGCATGTGCAGGCGTCCCAGCATGGATAAAAGACACAGTACAAGTGTCAGCTGGATGCAAACAGAGCTAGCAACAAACAGTGGCACACAGAGGCGGTTGATGCAGGCATCCCCATAGAAAGGCACTTTAGTGGACACCAGCTGGTATATAGCAGCAACTGTGTTAGACTATTACCAGCAAAAATTGGTGTATGACGACGGGAATACCTCAGCTTTGTGCTTAAAGGATATGTCGTCCAGACGCTCCGAAAATAGGTCTTCCAGGAAGCCAAAGGGGTCTCCATCGGGCTCTGAGGATATTGGGCATGCTTGTACTGCACCAATCTCCCCTGAGAATTCAGAGGTCAGTAGCCGTAGAAACCCCGCAGGAGTGCCTGGTGCTGCGGCTGTCCCCAGTCCACCTGCTCCTGTATATATAACAGAGGAGGTTTTATCCTCAACTCTGGGAGGATTGGAAGAGAGATTAACAGCATTGATCGCTGCTTCCCTGTCACAGGAAAAGCGCGTCCGATCTCCGTCTCCTCCTTCAGAGTGCCTGTTAGTGGAGGAACAGCCCCACACAGAGATCGACCTACCTGAAGGGGATCAGGATGAGGTTGATTCAGTTATGGAGGAATCAACAGTGGAAGAACCTTTCTCAGCATCTCAGGCTGAAAGATTATGGGTTCAGTCTCTGACTAACATGGTCCGATCAGCATTTAAAATGCCTCTGGCGGAACCACCATCCACTACGGTTTCCTCGCTGGGGTCGCTAAAAGCTCCCCAGGCTGTCTGTTCCTTCCCAATCCACCCTTTATTAGAAGGGCTTATTTACCAGGATTGGGAGCATCCTGATAAAATATTTGCTCCCCCCAAGAGATTTCCGGTGATCTATCCCATGGAGGATAAGTTCATAAAAAAATGGAGGGTCCCTACAGTGGACGCAGCCATCTCTTCTGTTAACAAATCACTGACATGTCCAGTAGATAATGTTCAAAGACCCAATAGATAAAAAATTGGAGTCTTTACTAAAATCTGCTTTCTCTACAGCAAGCATGGTGACACAACCTGCGGTAGCAGCGATTGGAGTCTGCCAAGCAGTGAAAGATCAGTTGAAACAAGTCTTAAGGGACTTACCAGATCAGCAGGCTCTTGCCCTAGCTGACCTGCCTAGAGCCTTGTGCTTTGCGGTGGACGCCATAAAGGATACAATCCAACAGGCCTCCCGCTTTACGCTGTCTATAGTACATATGCGTAGGCTTCTGTGGCTCAAAAACTGGTCTGCTGAAGCTCCCTGTAAAAAACTGCTGGTTAGCTTCCCATTTCATGGAGAACGCTTATTTGGAGAAGATCTGGACAAATATATCCAGAAAATTTCTGCCGGTAAAAGTTCACTCTTACCGGTTAAGAACAAGGGTAGAAGTCCTTCTTTTAGGAGGCCTACTTCTCCAGTCCCTGGCACATCGGCTGTGAAACAGTTCCGACGGCCTCCGCGGTCAAATCCAGGGGGCAGAAATCAGGGACAATCACAGGGTAACAAGAAACCCTGGGTCAAGAGAGGTACAAAACCTCCCCCTAAGTCATGAAGGGTTGCCCCCACTCAATCGGGTGAGGGGAAGACTTCAGTTGTTCACAGAGACCTGGCGGGACACCATCAGAGATGGGTGATCTCCGCAGTAAGTCTGGGATACAGGCTGGAGTTAAAAGACATTCCTCCTGCCCATTTTATAAGGTCAAACGTGCCAAGCGATCCCCAGAAGAGTGGATCCCTCCTTCTGGCACTAGAGCAACTATTGCCCCAAGGGTAATCATGAAGGTTCCCTTGGAAGAAAACGGGTTCGGGTTTTACTCGAACCTTGTCACAGTCCCCAAACCAAATGGGGACATGAGGCCCATATTAAATATAAAAGGGCTAAACAAGTTCCTACATATCAGGACTTTTTCGGATGGAGTCGTTCCGATCGGTGGCCACCGCCCTACAAGGGCAGGAATGGTTAGCCTCGATCGACATAAGGGATGCTTATTTGCATATTCCCATCTGTCCGGCCCACCAGAAATTTCTACGCCTTGCAGTAGAAGGGCGCCATTTTCAGTTCAGAGCCTTACCTTTCGGTCTGGCCACGGCACCACGAGTGTTCCCAAAAATTTTTTGGCCCTACGATTGGCCAAACTAGGAACACAAGGTGTAACGATAATGGCATATCTAGACGACTTGTTGCTGATAGACCACTCAGTGAAAAAAACTAGAAGTGGTCGTTCACAAGACAATCAAGTATCTGGAATCTCACGGTTGCATTATCAACCGAGACAAGTCAGCCCTAAAACCAGTCAAAAGCCTGGAATACTTGGGGGCTAAGACTGGATTCAAATCAGAGAAAGATTTTCTTACCTCCAGAGAAGGTGTCGTCTTTGAAAGATTTGACCCACTTAGTGGGTACAAAAAAGAAAAACCATCCATACGCTTGTGTATAAGGCTGCTGGGAAAAATGGTGGCTTCATTCGAAGCGGTACCCTACGGTCAATTCCATTCAAGGAACTTGCAGAGGGCCATACTGTCAGCCTGGAACAAAAAAGTTCAGGCTTTAGACTTACCAATGTCCCTGTCCCCTTCCGTTCGCAAGAGCCTCCATTGGTGGTTGGTACCAGAATCTGGAAAAAGGGAAACCCTTCAGTCCGGTTTCTTGGAAGGTGGTCACTACAGATGCCAGCTTCATAGGCTGGGGGGGCAGTACTGGAGCAATGGTCTCTCCAGGGCAAGTGGTCAGAAGCAGAGAAGGCCCTGCCCACCAATCTCTTAGAGATACGAGCAGCCCGGTATGCCCTAGTAGCATGGACATCCAAACTCCAAGGGTCACCTGTCAGAATTCAATCAGACAATGCCACAGCAGTGGCATATATCAATCACCAGGGTGGCACCAGGAGTCGTGCAGCCCAGAGGGAAGCGAATTGCATCCTGGAATGGGCAGAAAGGTATGTCACAGCCATATCCGCGGTTTTCATCCCAGGAGTGGAAAATTGGAGAGCGGACTTTTTAAGTCGCCAGCAATTATGCCCGGGGAATGGTCTCTTCACCCCGAGGTTTTCCAGGCAATATGCCAGCGGTGGGGAACACCGGATGTAGATCTGCTAGCATCCAGATTCAACGCAAAGGTGGACAGATTTGTGTCTCGCACAAAGGATCCCCTAGCTTGCGGTTCGGATGCCCTAGTGTTCCCTTGGGATCAGTTCAAGCTGATATATGCATTCCCACCGCGATTAATCCGCAGAATCAGGGTAGAAAAGAAACCAGTGATTCTGGTGGCCCCAAAGGGCATGGTACGCGGAGATTGTAAAAATGTCAGTGGGAAGTCCTTGGACCCTCCCACATCGTCCGGACCTGCTTTCGCAAGGACCGATATACTACCCTTCCTTACCAGCCCTAGGTTTGACGGCCTGGCTATTGAAGCCCACATTCTAAAAAAGAGAGGGCTCTCTAATCCTGTGGTATCTACCATGATCAATGCCAGGAAGCCGGTATCCAGGCAGATCTATTATAGGATCTAGAAGGCGTACATCACGTGGTGTGAGGCCAGGAAATGGCATCCACGTAAGTACGTAATAGGTAGGATTCTGGACTTCCTACAATGGGCTGTAGATAGGAAGCTTGCCTTGAGTACTATCAAGGGTCAGACGGCCTTGTCAATATTTTTTTCAAAGGCCCTTGGCTTTGCATTCATTAGTCAAAGCTTTCATACAAGGAGTGATGCGTATTAGCCCTCCGGTTAGTATTCCCATATGTCCATGGGACTTAAACCTGGTTCTGTCGGTTCTACAGAAACAACCATTTGAACCATTGCGGCACGTTTCCTTGGTTCTTTTCACCAGGAAATTGATTTTCTTAGTAGCCATTTGTTCGGCTAAAAGAGTATCGGAATTAACCGCCTTGTCCTGTAAGGAGCCATATCTGGTTATCCATAAGGACAGAGTAGTATTACGTCCTCATCCAGCCTTTCTTCCTAAGGTGGTATCGAGGTTCTATTTGAACCAAGATGTGGTTCTTCCTTCCTTTTTCCCCAAACCTAGTTCGGTAGAGGAAAAGTTATTGCATTCTTTGGATGTAGTAAGAGCAGTTAAAGCTTATCTAAAAGCCACTGCTCAGATTCGCAGAACGGATACTTTGTTTGTTCTGCCGGAAGGCCCCAGAAAGGGTCAGGCAGCATCAAAAATCTACTTTAGCCAAGTGGATTCGACAGGTCATAATACAAGCCTATGGCTTGAGAAGGAGACCGCCTCCGTTCAAAGTTAGGGCGCACTCCACAAGAGCAGTTGGAACTTCATGGGCAGTGCATCACCAAGCCTCCCTGGCTCAAGTCTGTAAGGCCACAACATGGTCCTTAGTACACACGTTTACTAGGTTCTACCAGGTAGACGTCAGAAGTTAGGAGGATGTCGCCTTTGGGCACAGTGTGTTGCAGGCCGCAAAAGAGCCTCATGCCTGATGGCGCCCAGCTTATGTATCCCTCCCCTCATTTGGCATTGCTTTGGGACGTCCCATTAGTAATGACTAAGTCGCTCTGTGTCCCGTGATGTACGAAAAAGAAAAAGGGATTTTTATAACAGCTTACCTGTAAAATCCTTTTCTTGGAGTACATCGCGGGACACAGAGCTCCCACCCCTCTTTTTGGGACACTTATTGCTTGGCTACAAAACTGAGGTGCTCCCGGATGGGAGGGGCTTATATAGGGGAGGGTACTTCCGGTTTGGAATTGGCCAGTGCCAACACCTGAAGGTAATCTATATAACCCATTAGTAATGACTAAGTCGCTCTGTGTCCCGTGATGTACTCCAAGAAAAGGATTTTACAGGTAAGCTGTTATAAAAATCCCTTTTTGTGTGAAAAAAATGATAAAAATTTCTGACCGCGTAATTGTCATTCAAAGTGGCCTGGGCAGGAAGGGGGTGGAAGTGCCCGGTAGGCAAGTGGTTAAAGTAGGTGAAGCAATGGAGGGGCACCTAATGCCCAGTAGTAAGAATAGCCAATTGTTGAGGAAAAGTTGCAAAAAATAAAATAATTACTTTGTTCTTACAGATTGGATACCATTTGTATATATCTCTTGTGTGTCAGTCAGCAGGCAAGGGCCTTCTATCCCCTTTGCTTGCACATTCAGTTAAAAAAAAGGGGGTCACTTTGTCGCCCAGAGGCTGTTCTGCACCATTGCCGCCTCCTTTTTCCTCCTTGGGCCCGTATAATAAACTGCAATTTCTTGTAACACAAACTGTAATTATATTAGTCGTTGCCAACAATGTATTTATGGCTGTCTGTGTCCAGGCAACGAACACAATAGACCACATGCAGCCAAAATAGGCTTTGTGCCCATCTTAGTCAGGACAGTTTACTGCAACTTTATGTGATAGAAATCATTACTATTCTGTGATGGGTATCATTTTCCAAACAAGGAATTAAGAGCCGGTTCACACAGGGGGTACTTGGGATCCGACTTGAAGTCGCCCCAAGTCATGCAATATGTCAAATTCTATGTTGGTCAATGAGAGCCGTCTTAATGTACACTACTGCAGTCGCTCCGACTTCAGAAAAGGTTCCTGTACGACTTCAATCCGACTTCTAGGCGACTTGTACCCATTGATTTTAATGGAAGTCGCCTCCAAAGTCGGATCGTGTCTTAACTGAGGCAACAATACAGAAAGAGAAAATTGTTTTCTCAGGCAAACCCCTCCATCCCCCCGAGCTGATTGTTGTTTGATTGGCCACTGGAAAGTCGCCTGTCCTGGAGGCGACTTGAAGTCGCCTTGTAAGTCGCCCTGTGGTGCGCGCTCAAGTCGTGTCCAGGCCGCCTCGCAAAGTCGCGGCCAGAGTCATGTTGCCCCTGTGTGAACCGGCTCTTACAGTGCCTTTAAGCCTCGTACACACGGCCGGTTTTCCCTTTGTGATTATAACATCCTCCATTCTTCTGGAGTAAAGCCTCGTACACATGACCGATTTTCTCGGCAAGAAAATTGCTGGCAGAGCTTTCTTGCCGAGAAAACCGGCCGTGTGTACGAGGTTTCAGGTTTCTCGTCGGGAAAACTGGCCAGAATCTCGACGAGAAAAATAGAGAACCTGCTCTTTATTTTCTCGTCGGGATTCTTGTCGGCCTGTTTCCCTACGAGAAACTTGAGAGTGTGTACACTTACCTGTCGCCGTGGAAACCCGCACAGGCTTGAAATGACTTTGACGCATGCGCGGCAGCTTCCTAGGCATAGGTAGGGTGTAGCAAGATGGCGGCGGCATCGAATGTGACGAGCGCATGCTCGTCGTTGTCGATGACGTCACTGCGTTCGTGCCATTCAAAAGAACGGCGGGTTTTTTCCTGACGAGATTCTCGGCCGTGTGTACGAGGCTTAAGTCCTGGCAACCATCAAAATGTGAACATAAATCAACAAGAACATGCAGGAGACTTCTCCAAATTAGGGGCCATCTTTTGTTTTTCGGTGATGCCTGTATATTGTAAAATGTTTAGGTACACTTTGATCATCACACCTATATGATCTTGTTGAACAACCTATTCCAGAACCATGGACATTTAATATTGAGTTGCCCCCTCTTTGTGACTATGACATCCTTCACTCTTCTGGGAAAACATTCCACAAGACTGTGGAGGGTGTCTATGGGAAGTTGTGCCCATTTGTGAAGTTGGATGAGAAGACCTGACTCGCATGTTGAACCTCATGTGGGCACCAAAAAAAAAGACATGGCTTACAAATTCATCCCAAAGGTATTCAGTAGGGTTCAGATCAGGGCTCTGTGCACATTCCCCAAAAGAGCATTCAAGTTGAGGTCATGATGTTAAATGAAAAGACCTGGCTTGAAATTAGCAAGTCAATTCAAACCAAGCCTTGTCTTTATGGAATTGCCCCCATTTTGTGGCTATAACATCCTTCGCTCTTCAAGGAAGACTTTCCACAAGATTTTGGAGGATGTCTGTAGGAATTTGCGAGGTCAGGTATTGACGTTGGGTGAGAAGACCTGACTCGCCATCAGTGTTTAAGTCCACCCCGAAGGTGGTTCAGTAGAGTTGAGTCCAGGGCTTGGAGCTTGTTGGACATCCAATTCCAAAAACATTGCCACTAGTATAGCCACAAATAGTGTCAACTCCATATTGGTGGCAATGTTTTTGGTATTGGAAATCCAACAAGCTCCAAGCCCTGGCCTCAACCCCACTGAAGAACTTTGGGATGGACTGGAACACCGATGGTGAGTCGGGTCTTCTCATCCAACGTCAATACCTGATCTCACAAATGGGCATCCTCCAAAATCTTGTGGCAAGTCTTCCTAGAACAGTGGAGGATGTTATAGCCACAGAGGATGTTAAATCCATGTCAACATCCTCCACTGTTCTGGGAAGACTTTCCACAAAATTTTGGAGGGTGTCTGTGAGAATTTGTGCCCATTTGTGAGGTCAGGTATTGGTGTTGGATGAGAAGACCTGGCTCACCATTGGCATTTCAATTCCTCCCAAAGGTGTTCAGTAGGGTTGAGGTCAGAGCTCTGTGCAGGACACTGGAGTTCTTCCACATTAAATTGGTCACACCATGTCTTTTATTAAGGTTCCTCCCATCTCCCCATGGCCATTAATATGGAGTTGCCCCCTTAATGACTTCCTCCACTCTTCTGAGAAGTCTTTCTACAAGATTTTGGAGGGTGTCTGTGGGAATTTGTACCCATTTGTCAGGTACTGGTGTTGGATGAGAAGACCTGACTCACCATTGGTGTTGCAATTCATCCCAAAGGTGTTCAGTACGGTTGAGGGCACTGTGCAGGACACAAGTTCCTCCATGCCCTCAACCGTACTGAACACTTTGGAGATGAGAATACCTCATCCCAAAGGTGTTCTGTAGGGTTATGGGCAGGTACTGATTATGGATGAGAAGACCTTATACCAAAGGTCTTCCAAAAGTAGGGTTGAGGTCAGGACTCTGTGCAGGGGTAGCTAGTTCCTCCACACCATGTCCTTATGAAGCTGGTTTTGTACCCAGGGGGGCACAATGTATTTTTATGATAGAGTATTACCAGGATCCTTCACTGGAGACACCCGAGTGCCATCATTTGAAGGGGGGTCCTCATATTTTGGCCATATACATAGAGGTGTGATTGTCATTTTTTTTCACAATTTGGTCTTTTAATTTATAAGGGAGAAGAAGGCTGAAGTGATGTGCAGTCTGGTGTTTGTATGGCTTGAGAAGGTCTTTTACAGTCAGGTCCATAAATATTGGGACATCGACACAATATTAATCTTTTTGGCTCTATACACCACCACAATGGATTTGAAATGAAATGAAATGAACAAGATGCTTTAACTGCAGACTTTCAGCTTTAATTTGAGGGTATTTACATCCAAATCAGGTGAACGGTGTAAGAATTACAACAGTTTGTATATGTGCCTCCCACTTTTTAAGGGACCAAAAGTAATGGGACAGATTAACAATCATCAATCAAACTTTCAATTTTTAATACTTGGTTGCAAATCCTTTGCAGTCAATTACAGCCTGAAGTGTGGAACGCGATGACATCACCAGACGCTGGGTTTCATCCCTGGTGATGCTCTGCCAGGCCTCTACTGCAACTGTCTTCAGTTCCTGCTTCTTCTTGGGTCATTTTCCCTTCAGCAAGTGAAATGCATGCTCAATCAGATTCAGGTCAGGTGATTGACTTGGCCATTGCATAACATTCCACTTCTTTCCCCTAAAAAACTCTTTTGGTTGCTTTCGCAGTATGCTTCGGGTCATTGTCCATCTGCACTGTGAAGCGCCATCCAATGAGTTCTGAAGCATTTGGCTGAATATGAGCCGATCATAATATTGCCCGAAACACTTCAGAATTCATCCTGCTGCTTTTGTCAGCAGTCACATCATCAATAAATACAAGAGAACCAGTTCCATTGGCAGCCATACATGCCCACGCCATGACACTACCACCGCCATGCTTCACAGATGAGGTGGTATGCTTTGGATCATGAGCAGTTCCTTTCCTTCTCCATACTTTTCTCTTCCCATCACTCTGGTACAAGTTGATCTTGGTCTCATCTGTCCATAGGATGTTGTTCCAGAACTGTGAAGGCTTTTTTAGATGTTGTTTGGCAAACTCTAATCTGGCCTTCCTGTATTGGAGGCTCACCAATGGTTTCCATCTTGTGGTGAACCCTCTGTATTCGCTTTGGTGAAGTCTTCTCTTGATTGTTGACTTTGACACACATACACTTACCTCCTGGAGAGTGTTCTTCATCTGACACGCATACACCTACCTCCTGGAGAGTGTTCTTCATCTTGCCAACTGTTGTGAAGAGTGTTTTCTTCACCAGGGAAATAATTCTTCGGTCATCCACCACAGTTGTTTTCCGTGGTCTTCCGGGTCTTTTGGTGTTGCTGAGCTCATCGGTGCGTTCTTTCTTTTTAAGGATGTTCCAAACAGTTGATTTGGCCACACCTAATGTTTTTGCTATCTCTCTGATGGGTTTGTTTTGTTTTTTCAGCCTAATGATGGCTTGCTTCACTGATAGTGACAGCTCTTTGGGTCTCATATTGAGAGTTGACAGCAACAGATTCCAAATGCAAATAGCACACTTGAAATGAACTCTGGACCTTTTATCTGCTCCTTGTAAATGGGATAATGAGGGAATAACACACACCAGGCCATGGAACAGCTGAGCAGCCAATTGTCCCATTACTTTTGGTCCCTTAAAAAGTGGGAAGCACATATACAAACTGTTGTAATTACTACACTGTTCACCTGATTTGGATGTAAATCCCCTCAAATTAAAGCTGAAAGTCTGCAGTTAAACCACATCTTGTTTGTTTCATTTCAAATCCATTGTGGTGGTGTATAGAGCCAAAAAGATTAGAATTTTGTTGATGTCCCAATATTTATGGACCTAAATGTTATGTTGGGTTGCACCAGCCTAGGAGTCTGCACAGGTCCATGTACACCAGATTTTGCCTGCACTGCGGATCTTCAACTCTATTTAGCTGTAATGTTAAACACTAATCAGTACTCACATTTAAGAAATTCCATGGCCACTGCAGGGCTATCTATACAGATTTGTATGTCTTGTGTCACACGTGGACTTCGAAAGCTGAAAGCAATTGTTAAAAATCATTTAGGAATTTCCATTTGCTCAGTTGACTTCCACTTGAAGATGAAATAGTGGAATATAAATATCTGAGCGGCAGAGAATGAGGTAATTCCACCATAATAATCTCGCCGTTTTTATTTTCGTTTTCTGAGCCTTCTTCAGCTTCTTTGTAGAATTCAGAGATTGCCTCTGAGATTCTGATGAAAAGGTAGAAATGGAACTGTGTACATTTTTCAGGACCTTGATCAGCTCCATCTTTTCTAATCACACGTGTATGTAGTGTGAAGGAAGCTCGTTGTTCCTTGTGATTACATAGATTAGAAGTTGGAAGGATCTGATGGACACTTCTTGTTCTATTTGATTTTGAATTGGCTCCTTGTTGGAATTGTGTTCTCTCTAGGCCAGACTCGCTGTGTAATGTGGGGGAATCTTCAGAAGTGTGGAAACAAATGTTTGAGTCCTTTCTGTGTTACTTTGTGACCCAAATCTCAGATTGTTCAGTCACTGTATATTTTTATAGAGCAGTGGTCTCCAAACTGAGGACCAAGGGCCAGATGTGGCCCTTTGCGTGTCTTTATCTGGCACTTGAGACACAATTCCTCCCACTGACACCAACAATGGGGCACTATTCCTTCTAGGAATATCATAGATGGGGCACCATTCCTCCCACCGAGCGCCAATGGCGGGCCACCATTGCTCCCACCGAGCGCCAATGGCGGGCCACCATTGCTCCCACCGAGCGCCAATGGCGGGCCACCATTGCTCCCACCGAGCGCCAATGGCGGGCCACCATTGCTCCCACCGAGCGCCAATGGCGGGCCACCATTGCTCCCACCGAGCGCCAATGGCGGGCCACCATTGCTCCCACCGAGCGCCAATGGCGGGCCACCATTGCTCCCACCGAGCGCCAATGGCGGGCCACCATTGCTCCCACCGAGCGCCAATGGCGGGCCACCATTGCTCCCACCGAGCGCCAATGGCGGGCCACCATTGCTCCCACCGAGCGCCAATGGCGGGCCACCATTGCTCCCACCGAGCGCCAATGGCGGGCCACCATTGCTCCCACCGAGCGCCAATGGCGGGCCACCATTGCTCCCACCGAGCGCCAATGGCGGGCCACCATTGCTCCCACCGAGCGCCAATGGCGGGCCACCATTGCTCCCACCGAGCGCCAATGGCGGGCCACCATTGCTCCCACCGAGCGCCAATGGCGGGCCACCATTGCTCCCACCGAGCGCCAATGGCGGGCCACCATTGCTCCCACCGAGCGCCAATGGCGGGCCACCATTGCTCCCACCGAGCGCCAATGGCGGGCCACCATTGCTCCCACCGAGCGCCAATGGCGGGCCACCATTGCTCTCACCGAGCGCCAATGGCGGGGCACCATTGCTCTCACCGAGCGCCAATGGCGGGGCACCATTGCTCTCACCGAGCGCCAATGGCGGGGCACCATTGCTCTCACCGAGCGCCAATGGCGGGGCACCATTGCTCTCACCGAGCGCCAATGGCGGGGCACCATTGCTCTCACCGAGCGCCAATGGCGGGGCACCATTGCTCTCACCGAGCGCCAATGGCGGGGCACCATTGCTCTCACCGAGCGCCAATGGCGGGGCACCATTGCTCTCACCGAGCGCCAATGGCGGGGCACCATTGCTCTCACCGAGCGCCAATGGCGGGGCACCATTGCTCTCACCGAGCGCCAATGGCGGGGCACCATTGCTCTCACCGAGCGCCAATGGCGGGGCACCATTCCTTTCACAGATGCCATCGATGGGGCATTATTCCTCCCAATGACACCAACATTGGGGTACAATTCCTTCTACGGATACCAGAGACTAGGCACCATTGTTCCCACCGAGCGCCAATGGCGGGGCACCATGGCTCCCACCGACACGGCACTATTTCTCCATCTAATGACTACAGATGGTATATGCTGACACCAACGCACGATTCCTTCCAGTGACACCAACAATGGGGCAGTATTCCTCCTCTTACTGACCATAGGTGCTTTTGTAAATTTTCATATTGCCAATAACAATCAAGTCTGAGGAATTATTTAATCTCGCCGGAGCATTTTATACTCCCACTGGCCACAGTCCGGCCTCCCTAAATTCTGAAGGACATTAATCTGGCCCTTTGTGTAGAAAGTTTGGAGACCCCTGATCTATAGAGGGATCCCTAGTCAAAAGTGCTCCTGAAAAGACACAGGTGGTAAACTGATAATACATTTGTGTATTTCTGCTGTTAAGTATCTAAAAAGAAGCTGCTTACTTTGTGAGTTAATATTCAGTATTGAGAAAGGAGAAGTATGGGAAAAGCTTTTTAGCTGTACTCCTCCTGTGGGTCACAGGGCCGGTCCAGGTTGGGGAACGATCAGGATCTGCCCAGAAGCCTGGACTCCGCTAACTTCTGAGAGCCTGAGCCAGGCGCGATCCAGTGAGTGCTGGAGGGGCAGAGCTGGGAGCCGGTGACTAACAGTCACCGACGCTTTGTGGACTGAAGACCGAGAGTTGAGCGATCAGCAGTGTTTGATCGCTCGGTTCTCAGTCTTGGAGGCCGCGGGGGACAGCTGCAGCTGGGATTGCTGCTGCAGCCATCTAGGTATGATTTCTATTTATATTATATATATATATATATATATACACACACACACACATTTATTTTATTTTTAAATCGCCTTTGCCAAAAAGTTTTTCAAATATATACAAACCCATTTATCCATGTATCTTTGCAGGAAAAAAGGTTGGACCACCAGGACCTGTTGGACCGCCAGGCCCCGCTGGGCCACCTGGACCTCCGGGGCCTCCAGGCCCTCCTGGAATACCAGGCATCCCTGGAATACCAGGATCAAATGCAATGGGCCCTCCAGGACCCCCTGGGCCACCAGGTCCCCAAGGGCCACCAGGAAATCAAGGACCCACTGGTATGGAACATTAAGTCTTCTGTGGGCTTTTGATTCTGATCTGTGATAATATGCTGATTATTTATTTCCTTCCCCCCCCCTATTTCCTCTTTTTATTAGGTCCTACAGAAAAGACCGTCCCTAAAGAGACTCCGGTAAGTCTTTTTCTTTGTGGTCTTTCTACCTGCTTGATCTTTCCTCCTCATTTAGTGGCCCCTCCTGAAGTTTAAGTTCTTGTTGACCAGCCAGATATTTGTAATACTTTAAACTAAAATGTTACTGTTATAAAAAAAATATACTAATCGCAGCTTCCTGCCAAAGAAGAGTTCAATATTTTTGTCTCTCTGGTTGCCTGTGCGTCGTATATTCGCTCTTCTGAAGCGCTGTATGTACCCCTAAGGCCTCTTCCTCACGAGGCGGACTCCGTCGCTAAGGAGTCCGCCAGCTCAGCGGGAGATCAGTCCGTTGATCTCCGCTGAGCTGGCGGATGACAGGTCCCTCTCTGCTCACTGAGCGGGGAGGGGCTTGTCCAGCGCCGCTGTCTCCTATGGAGAGATCGGATGAAAACGGACAGCATGTCTGTTTTCATCTGATCTCACCCGATCCGATCCGCCATGGACGGATGGGGACGTGTCGCCATCCGTCTGATTTTAGCAGGTTGGGTCGGATGTCAGCGGACATGTCTCCGCTGACATCCGACGCTCCAGAGGCTTGCATGGAGCGCCCGTTCAGGTCCGCCGACAAAACTGACAGGCGGACCTGAGCGGTCCGTCCGTGTGAAAGGGGCCTAAGACCCTTCAGCTTCCAATACTTCCGGAAGTGTCAGATGTCGGTATTACCCCCCGTAACCTGCTGTGGTTCCTTTCTTTGACCCCCTATGTTATTGCTGAATCCTGCACTGAGGTGGGGGTCAGAGGATGGGGGAACACGGGGGTCAGAGGATGGGGGAACACAGGCATCCAACACACTGGGAAGTGTTGAAAGCTTAAGAGTCTAATGGCCGGTTGGAGCGCTCCAATAGGGCAAAGGTAGAAGGCACAGACCGCTGGAGATGCGTGTCTAATACCTCTTCTATTGTGGAAAACTGATTGACCCCCCCTACCCGCCGAGCCTATCATCAAATGACGACCGGGCGGGACATTCGTCGTTCCAAGTGGACGTCACATGACAACCTCCTGGAATGCTCCACGCTGCCACCCACCGGCTGTGTCCCCTGGACACAGCCGATGACTGATCAGTGAACCAGTACCATGTGATCACTGTGACCAATCGCTGCAGATCAAATGACATTTGTAAACAACAAATGGCTTTGATTCATGTCCTTCATTGTATACAATTGTGTTGATCTCTGTGATTGGTCACAGTGATCACATGGTACAAATAGGGATAATCACAACGAATCACAATAGTAAATGCTGAATGAGTAGTTTTCATTCAGAAAAACGGGTTGCTTATAACAGTGATATTCACTTCCCCAGATTAGTACAAGGTTACTATGGTAATATTGTATTGCTTCGGTCACACTGTTAAAAGGGAAAAAAAAATAAAAATGTACCATAATACAAATGTTATAAATGGAGTTAAAGTTCAGTGAGCAGGGCTACATGTGTGCCAAGTTTGGCGTCCAGGAGACCTAGGGCCGGCCGGTACCGGGGTCCCCAAAATCACCAGAGAAATGACCGTTTAACATTGGAGTCTATGGAAGGGGTGCTCGGCTTTGAAAAATCGGTGCTCCCCGGTAGTAGATCCCCTGGACTACAAGCTTTGCACACTTGTAGCCCCACTCTTCCTCTACACGTGTGCCAAGTTTGGGGTCCAGGGGACCTACGGCTGGTCGGGATCAGACGCACAAAGTTGAAGATGGACACAGACTTGAGTATAAGCCGAGGGGGGCATTTTCAGCACACAAAAAAATGTGCTGAAAAACTTGGCTTATACTCGAGTATATATGGTAATACAGAATAAAAATTACAAAAAAAATAAATACATTTTTTAAAATACTGTCACCGGTCAGTGATCACCGCCACACCAATTATATGATGCTGTAGTGCACTGGTGAAAAAATGTTAAAAAAAATAAAAATTTTGATTTTTTCTTTTTTTTTCTATTATTATTTCATTTTCCACAAAATTGTAACGAAAAAACTCCAACTTCAAAAAAAAAACACCATGCCCGGTATTGAACGTTGCTAAAAAGCACATTGCAGAAGAACCTGAATTGGTCTTTAACTCTGATGGAATGATTGTGAACTCTGCTCTATGTAGGATGTTTTATGGAGGGGGGTAATGCTGCCCTCGGGGGAAGGGGAGGGGGGGGTGTTGCCCCATCAATGTGTCAGACAAGAAAAGTGGACCATTTAAGGTGTCTGTTATTTCTAAGCATGATTGAAAACATCCTTTTCTTTTATTGCTGGCGGGAGAAGGCGCGGTTGATGGTGTTTTGTAGGACTGGCGGTAAGCGTGTCTCCTCGAAGGTCTCCTGTCTGCTCCTCATTCCCCTCCCGAGTGTTTTTCTCAGTTTGCTTTTTGCTCCATTTTTCCATCTGTTTTCCATCAGCAACCTATTGACTTCAATTGCGACTCATTTCTCCTCCACTTAAACGTGACGTCCTCACGGCCTGCGAGAAAGTGTTAGTTTTGGCAGGATTATCACCGGGCGCACACCCGTATGGCGTCCCGTCCCCCTCCTTATATACAAAACATTATCCTGGATGACGCATTTGATGATCTTATGTAAATAAACTTATATTAACCCTTTGCCTCCCACCATCCTTTTTAAAAAGTTCTGTAAAGATCGGCCGATCACGTGACCGATGTGATTGGCTGTCCCGGTGGTCACATGATTACGAGTCAGTCCCGCCGACTACTGATAATTAGTGGGGACCGGAGTGGTGTTTGTGCTGTGAGGCCAGAAATATCAGCCACCCAGCGACAGGTAGGTGCGGTGTGGGGGGCGGGGCGGTTAAGCTCGCCATTTTGGCACCGCACATGTGTGATCATAAAGGGGGGGGGGGATATTGAAATGAAAGAGGAGAGCGGAGACGAGGGTTCTGATTGATGGCAACCTTTTATATTCCAACTAACAAATATCTTCCAGCACAAAAATCTAAATTCGTTCTGACATTTGGATCATTCCTTTAAACCAGGGGTCCCCAACCCCCAGGGCGCACGGGGAGGGGGGGGTGTAAGTGGTGACCATGGTCTGCACAAGAATGTCACAGACCGCAGGCGCCGCTCACTAGCAGCTGTGCGGTCATGCCTGTGTGTCAACCTATCAGCAGGACAGGGGGGTCATAAGAGCTCCTCCCACCGCCTGCTCTGCTGATAGGATGACGTTATCGGATGGGCGGGGGGCAGGGAGGGGGACACACAAACTGATCACAGCCTCTGAGCTGCCAAAAGGTAGGAGTCCTAAGCAGGGGAGGCAGAGTTTAGAATGAGGCGAGAGAGGAAAGAGGGGCCAGACTGCAGGAGCACTGGAATGTAAAAAAGGCAATGTAATCATTACAGTGCCCCCCCCCCAATTACATTACAGTGCCCCCTTTACAGAACAGTCCCTGTTATAATATTATAAAGGGGGGCACTGTAATGATTACATGCAGTCCTTTTTCTATCACAGATTCCCTTTACGTTACAGTGCCCCCTTTACATTACAGTCCCTGTTATATTAATATAAAGGGGGACACTGTAATGATTACATGCAGTCCCTTTTATATCACAGACCCCCTTTACATTACAGTTGCCCCCTTTACAGAACAGTCCCTGTTATATTAATATAAAGGTGGGGCACTGTAATGATTACAGTGCAGTCCCCTTTATATCACAGTCCCCCTTTACATTACAGTGCCCCCTTTACAGAGCAGTCCCCATGATATTAACCGCTTCAGCCCCGGACCATTTGGCTGCTAAATGACCAGGCCACTTTTTGCGATTCGACACTGCAACGTTTTAACTGACAATTGCGCGGTCGTGCGACGGGGCTCCCAAACAAAATTGACGTCCTTTTTTTTCCCCCCAAATAGAGCTTTCTTTTTGTGGTATTTGATCACCTCTGCGGTTTTTATTTTTTGCGCTATAAACAAAAATAGAGCGACAATTTTGAAAAAATGCAATATTTTTTACTTTTTGCTATAATAAATAACCCAAAATATAAAAAAAAATCCTCAGTTTAGGCCGATACGTATTCTTCTACATATTTTTGGTAAAAAAAAATCGCAATAAGCGTTTGATTGGTTTGCGCAAAAGTTATAGCTTCTACAAAATAGGGGGTAGTTTTATGGCATTTTTATTAATAAAATTTTTTTTTATGTACTAGTAATGGCGGTGATCAGCGATTTTTTATTTTTTAATTTTTGTATTTTTTTTTATTTTTATTTTTTTATCGTGACTGCGACATTATGGCGGACACATCGGACACTTTTTTGACACTTTTTAGGGACCATTGTCATTTTTACAGCCACCGGTGCTATAAAAATGCACTGATTACTGTGAAAATTACACTGGCAGTGAAGGGGTTAACCACTAGGTGATGTAAAGGGGGGGCTGTGATGTGAAGGGGAATTGAGAACGCTTATATGGGGGACTATGCTGTGAAGGGGGGGGCTGAGGACAGACTCCTTGAATATCCCATCTTCCTCCAGCCCTGGGAAAATCGGCTGCCATGAAGCTGGTCCCCAAAAAAAGGTGGGGGGGGGGCTGCTGGCTTTAACCCCCTTAAAGTGGTTATTTAGCCTAAATATTTTTTTTACCTTTTATGCACACTTGCTGACTGCCTTTTTAGCAATTTTTCTGCTACAGGGTGGCAGATGTGTGCATGCGTATATATATATATATACGTGTGTGTGTGTGTGTGTGTGTGTGTGTGTGTATATATATATATATATATATATATATGTGTGTGTGTGTGTATATATATATATATATATATATATATATATATATACACACACACACACTTCTGCCTGCAGGGGGGCGCGCTGATGTTTGTAGACACTAACGTTCATGTAAGTAAATCAATCAATCAATCAACCAACCAACATACACTTATTGGGATTTTACCAAAGATATGTAGCAGAATACATTTTGGGCCTAAATACTTGAAGAAATTATTATTATTTTTTGGATGTTCTATAGCAGTATGTGTGTGTGTGTGTGTGTATATATATATATATATATATATATATATATATATATATATACACACATTTTTTATTTTTTTTTCAAAATTGTGCATCTTCTTTTTGTTTTATTTTTTACGCTATAAACACAGAGGTGATCGAATGCCACCAAAAGAAAGCTCTATGCGTGGGGTGGAATTTTTTTTTTATGTACAGCATCGCACGACCGCGCAATTGTCAGTTGGGCCCCTTTCACACTGGGGCGGGAGGTGCGCTGGCGGTATAGTGCCGCTATTTTTACCGGCGCTCTTCCGTCGTAACTGCGGCGGTTTTCGGCCGCTAGCGGTGCGGTTTTAACCCCGAAAAAGGGTTAATACCGCCGGCAATACGCCTCTGCAGAGGCACATTGCCGGCGGTATAGCCGCGCTGTCCCGTTGATTTCAATGGGCAGGAGCGGTAAAGGAGCAGTATACACACACTGCTCCTTCACCGTTTCAAAGATGCGGCTAGCAGGACTTTTGGAGCGGTTCTGCTAGCGCACCGCCTCAGTGTGAAAGCCTGAAGGGTTTTCACACTGAGAATGCAAGGCAGGAGTTTTTCAGGTGGTATTTAGGCGCTATTTTTAGCGCTAAAACGCCTGAAAAACTCCTCAGTGTGAAAGGGGCCTTAGAGTAAAGCAGTGCCGTATTGTAAAAAAAAATGGCCTGGCCATGAAGGTGGGCGGGGGTAAATCTTCCAGAGGTGAGTTGGTTAAAGTAAATAATATTTCGGTAGTAGTTTTTGCGTGTGCCAAACTGAATAGCGCCGTCCAATGCAGCGCTTTTTTTTTTTTTGAGACGTCAGGGACTTCTTTTCCACCTTTCTTGCACACAGGGAACCCTATTGAAATGAATGGGCTGCCCTGCTCCACGGAGAATGGGCTCCGGGGAGTCCTGAGTCCCCAGTCCCCTATAGGATGAGACCCCCTGTATCTGGTGGGCGAGGGATGACTAATGCCCTTCATATAATGCCAACCAGCTTAATGGGTGGCATGGAAAGCACCAAAAAGTTCCTCTTTCCCTGTACAGCCCCTCCCCCAGCTTACACCGCCGCCGACGCTCTTGTGTCATATTAATAATGTGCTTCTCATTCTACTTCACACCTCATAATAAAATATTCATCTGTTTATATAATAATTTAGAAGAGTTTTGTGAAAATGGAGTTCATTCTCCTCGTCCCGTACATCTGCTCCAGTGACTGTTTCTCTTTCAGCCCGCCGTCGTCCATCTGCAGGGCCAGGGCTCCGCCATACAAGTGAAGAATGGTAAGAAATCATCGGCCGTTTCTTTTATTTCCAGATCGGTTTATGTGCCGCCATATTTACACCCCTCTGAAAAAGCTGAACTTGGGTATTTGTGGATCATTGCTGCAGGACTTTTCTTTGTAGGCCAAGGAAATGCTGCAAAGGCGGTACAATGGAAATCTGAGGCGAATGAAAGTGGGCGTGGTCTGTGATGTTGGGTCAATCAGATAAATCATAAATTTGGGAGCCTTAAAGTTTCCCTGTTGTCCCCACCAAAGATCTTCCCTGTGTCTCCTACAGAGCATCCGGAAAATTCTCACAGAGCTTCACTTTTTCCACATTTTGTTATGTTACGGCTTTATTCCAAAATGGATTAAATTCATTATTTTCCTCAAAATTCTACAAACAATCCCCCACAATGACAACCTGAAAGAAGTTTGTTTGAAATCTTTGCAAATTCAATAAAAATAAAAAAGGAAAAAAATCCATCTACATAATTATCCCAGGCTCCAGCCATGTACATAAGTATCCCAGACTCCAGCCATGTACATAAGTATCCCAGACTCCAGCCATGTACATAAGTATCCCAGACTCCAGCCATGTACATAAGTATCCCAGACTCCAGCCATGTACATAAGTATCCCAGACTCCAGCCATGTACATAAGTATCCCAGACTCCAGCCATGTACATAAGTATCCCAGACTCCAGCCATGTACATAAGTATCCCAGACTCCGCCCCATGTGCACAAGTATCCCAGACTCCACCCATGTACATAAGTATCCCAGACTCCAGCCATGTACATAATTATCCCAGACTCCAGCCATGTACATAAGTATCCCAGACTCCGCCCCATGTGCACAAGTATCCCAGGCTCCGCCCCATGTGCACAAGTATCCCAGGCTCCGCCCCATGTGCACAAGTATCCCAGGCTCTGCCCCATGTACATAAGTATCCCAGGCTCCAGCCATGTACATAAGTATCCCAGACTCCAGCCATGTACATAAGTATCCCAGACTCCAGCCATGTACATAAGTATCCCAGACTCCAGCCATGTACATAAGTATCCCAGACTCCAGCCATGTACATAAGTATCCCAGACTCCAGCCATGTACATAAGTATCCCAGACTCCAGCCATGTACATAAGTATCCCAGACTCCAGCCATGTACATAAGTATCCCAGACTCCAGCCATGTACATAAGTATCCCAGACTCCAGCCATGTACATAAGTATCCCAGACTCCAGCCATGTACATAAGTATCCCAGACTCCAGCCATGTACATAAGTATCCCAGACTCCACCCATGTACATAAGTATCCCAGACTCCAGCCATGTACATAATTATCCCAGACTCCAGCCATGTACATAAGTATCCCAGACTCCAGCCATGTACATAAGTATCCCAGACTCCGCCCCATGTGCACAAGTATCCCAGGCTCCGCCCCATGTGCACAAGTATCCCAGACTCCACCCATGTACATAAGTATCCCAGACTCCAGCCATGTACATAATTATCCCAGACTCCAGCCATGTGCACAAGTATCCCAGGCTCCGCCCCATGTGCACAAGTATCCCAGACTCCAGCCATGTACATAAGTATCCCAGACTCCGCCCCATGTGCACAAGTATCCCAGACTCCACCCATGTACATAAGTATCCCAGACTCCAGCCATGTACATAATTATCCCAGACTCCAGCCATGTACATAAGTATCCCAGACTCCGCCCCATGTGCACAAGTATCCCAGGCTCCGCCCCATGTGCACAAGTATCCCAGGCTCCGCCCCATGTGCACAAGTATCCCAGGCTCCAGCCATGTACATAAGTATCCCAGACTCCAGCCATGTACATAAGTATCCCAGACTCCAGCCATGTACATAAGTATCCCAGACTCCAGCCATGTACATAAGTATCCCAGACTCCAGCCATGTACATAAGTATCCCAGACTCCGCCCCATGTGCACAAGTATCCCAGACTCCACCCATGTACATAAGTATCCCAGACTCCAGCCATGTACATAATTATCCCAGACTCCAGCCATGTACATAAGTATCCCAGACTCCGCCCCATGTGCACAAGTATCCCAGGCTCCGCCCCATGTGCACAAGTATCCCAGGCTCCGCCCCATATGCACAAGTATCCCAGGCTCCGCCCCATGTGCACAAGTATCCCAGGCTCCGCCCCATGTGCACAAGTATCCCAGGCTCCGCTCAATACTTTGGTGAAGCCCCTTTGGCACCAATTACAGCCTCCAGTCTTTCTGAGTATGATGCTACAAGCTCGGCACTCCTATTTTTGGGCAGTTTCTCACATTCTTCTTTGTAGGACCTCTCAAGCTCCATCAGGTTGGATGGGGAGCGTCGGTGCACAGCCATTTTCAGATCTCTCCAGAGATGTTATATCGGGTTCAAGTCTGGGCTCTGGCTGGGCCACTCAAGGACATTCACAGAGTTGTCCCGTAGCCACTTCTTTGTTATCTTGGCTGTGTGCTTGGGGTCGTTGTCCTGTTGGAAGATGAACCTTCGCCCCAGTCTGAGGTCCAGAGCACTCTGGAGGAGGTTTTCATCAAGGATGTCTCTGTACATTGCTGCATTCATCTTTCCCTCCATCCTGACTAGTCTCCCAGTTTCTGCCGCTGGAAAACATCCCCATAGCAAGATGCTGCCACCACTGCTGCCACCACCATGCTTCACAGTAGGGATGGTATTGGCCAGGTGATGGGCGGGGCCTGGTTTCCTCCAGACATGACGCTTGACATTCAGGCCAAAGAGTTCAATGTTTGTTTCATCAGACCAGAGAATTTTGTTTCTCATGGTCAGAGTCCTTCGGGTGCATTTTGGTAAACTCCAGGTGGGATGTCATGTGCCTTTTACTGAGGAGTGGCTTCCGTCTGACCACTCCCCCATACAGGCCTGATTTGTGGAGTGCTGCAGAGATGGTTGTTCTGGAAGGTTCTCCTCTCTCCACGGAGAAACGCTGGAGCTCTGTCAGAGTGACCATCGGGTTCTTAGTCACCTCCCTGACTAAGGCCCTTCTCCCCCGATCGCTTAGTTTGGCCGGGCGGCCCGTTCTAGGAAGAGTCCTTGGGGTTCCAAACTTCTTCCATTTACAGATGATGGAGGCCACTGTGCTCATTGGGACCTTCAATGTACCCTTCCTCCGATCTGTGCCTCCATACAATCCTGTCTCCGAGGTCTACAGACAATTCCTTGGACTTCATGGCTTGGTTTGTGCTCTGACATGCACTGTTACCTGTGGGACCTTCTATAGACAGGTGTGTGCCTTTCCCAATCATGTCCAATCAACAATTTATCACAGGTGGACTCCAATCAAGTTGTAGAAACATCTCAAGGATGATCAGTGGAAACAGGAGGCACCTGAGCTAAATTCTGAGTGTCATGGGAGGAGCCTGTGATACTTTTGTACATGGGAGGAGCCTGATACTTTTGTACATGGGAGGAGCCTGTGATACTTTTGTACATGGGAAGAGCCTGTGATACTTATGTACATGGGAAGAGCCCGTGATACTTGTGTACATGGGATTTTTTTTTTTTTTTTTATAAATTTGCAAAGATTTCAAACAAACTTCTCTCACGTTTTTATTATGGGGGATTGTTTGTAGAATTTTGAGGAAAATACAGCCTTATTTCAAAATGGATAAAATTTAACATAACAAAATGTAGAAAAAGTAAAGCACTCTGAATACTTTCCGGATGCACTGTACCTCCCCCCTCGATTCCCTTAAATAAAATGTAGGGGTCAGAAATATGCAACCTGGAGGTCAGCAGTAGGTGAAGCAGAGGTCATTAGTAATGTGGATTGTAGGAGTAAGTAATGTGTAGTGCAGGAGTCAGTAGTATGTAATGTAGAGGTCAGGGGAAAGTTATGCAGAATGCAGGGGTGAGTAGTATGTAATGTAGAGGTCTGGGGAAAGTTATGCAGGGGTGAGTAGTATGTAATGTAGAGGTCAGGGGAAAGTTATGCAGAATGCAGGGGTGAGTAGTATGTAATGTAGAGGTCAGGGGAAAGTTATTCAGAATGCAGGGGTCAGGGGAAAGTTATTCAGAATGCAGGGGTCAGTAGTATGTAATGTAGAGGTCAGGGGAAAGTTATGCAGGGGTGAGTAGTATGTAATGTAGAGGTCAGGGGAAAGTTATTCAGAATGCAGGGGTCAGTAGTATGTAATGTAGAGGTCAGGGGAAAGTTATTCAGAAGGCAGGGGTCAGGGGAAAGTTATTCAGAATGCAGGGGTGAGTAGTATGTAACGTAGAGGTCAGGGGAAAGTTATGCAGAATGCAGGGGTCAGTAGTATGTAATGCAGAGGTCAGGGGTCAGGAGTATGTAATGTAGAGGTCAGGGGAAAGTTATGCAGGGGTGAGTAGTACGTAATGTAGAGGTCAGGGGAAAGTTATTCAGAATGCAGGGGTCAGGGGAAAGTTATTCAGAATGCAGGGGTCAGTAGTATGTAATGTAGAGGTCAGGGGAAAGTTATGCAGAATGCAGGGGTCAGTAGTATGTAATGCAGAGGTCAGGGGAAAGTTATGCAGGGGTGAGTAGTATGTAACGTAGAGGTCAGGGGAAAGTTATTCAGAAGGCAGGGGTCAGGGGAAAGTTATTCAGAATGCAGGGGTGAGTAGTATGTAACGTAGAGGTCAGGGGAAAGTTATGCAGAATGCAGGGGTCAGTAGTATGTAATGCAGAGGTCAGGGGTCAGGAGTATGTAATGTAGAGGTCAGGGGAAAGTTATGCAGGGGTGAGTAGTACGTAATGTAGAGGTCAGGGGAAAGTTATTCAGAATGCAGGGGTCAGGGGAAAGTTATGCAGAATGCAGGGGTCAGTAGTATGTAATGCAGAGGTCAGGGGAAAGTTATGCAGGGGTGAGTAGTATGTAACGTAGAGGTCAGGGGAAAGTTATGCAGAATGCAGGGGTCAGTAGTATGTAATGCAGAGGTCAGGGGTCAGGAGTATGTAATGTAGAGGTCAGGGGAAAGTTATTCAGAATGCAGGGGTCAGGGGAAAGTTATTCAGAATGCAGGGGTCAGTAGTATGTAATGTAGAGGTCAGGGGAAAGTTATGCAGGGGTGAGTAGTACGTAATGTAGAGGTCAGGTGAAGGTTATGCAGAATGCAGGGGTCAGGGGAAAGTTATGCAGAATGCAGGGGTCAGTAGTATGTAAAGTAGAGGTCAGGGGAAAGTTATGCAGGGGTGAGTAGTATGTAATGTAGAGGTCAGGGGAAAGTTATGCAGAATGCAGGGGTGAGTAGTATGTAATGTAGAGGTCAGGGGAAAGTTATTCAGAATGCAGGGGTCAGTAGTATGTAATGTAGAGGTCAGGGGAAAGTTATGCAGGGGTCAGTAGTATGTAATGTAGAGGTCAGGGGAAAGTTATTCAGAATGCAGGGGTCAGTAGTATGTAATGTAGAGGTCAGGGGAAAGTTATGCAGGGGTGAGTAGTATGTAATGTAGAGGTCAGGGGAAAGTTATTTAGAATGCAGGGGTCAGTAGTATGTAATGTAGAGGTCAGGGGAAAGTTATTCAGAATGCAGGGGTCAGTAGTATGTAATGCAGAGGTCAGGGGTCAGGAGTATGTAATGTAGAGGTCAGGGGAAAGTTATTCAGAATGCAGGGGTCAGGGGAAAGTTATTCAGAATGCAGGGGTCAGTAGTATGTAATGTAGAGGTCAGGGGAAAGTTATGCAGGGGTGAGTAGTACGTAATGTAGAGGTCAGGTGAAGGTTATGCAGAATGCAGGGGTCAGGGGAAAGTTATGCAGAATGCAGGGGTCAGTAGTATGTAAAGTAGAGGTCAGGGGAAAGTTATGCAGGGGTGAGTAGTATGTAATGTAGAGGTCAGGGGAAAGTTATGCAGAATGCAGGGGTGAGTAGTATGTAATGTAGAGGTCAGGGGAAAGTTATTCAGAATGCAGGGGTCAGTAGTATGTAATGTAGAGGTCAGGGGAAAGTTATGCAGGGGTCAGTAGTATGTAATGTAGAGGTCAGGGGAAAGTTATTTAGAATGCAGGGGTCAGTAGTATGTAATGTATAGGTCAGGGGAAAGTTATTCAGAATGCAGGGGTCAGGGGAAAGTTATTCAGAATGCAGGGGTCAGTAGTATGTAATGTAGAGGTCAGGGGAAAGTTATGCAGAATGCAGGGGTCAGTAGTATGTAATGTAGAGGTCAGGGAAAAGTTATGCAGGGGTGAGTAGTATGTAACGTAGAGGTCAGGGGAAAGTTATGCAGAATGCAGGGGTCAGTAGTATGTAATGCAGAGGTCAGGGGTCAGGAGTATGTAATGTAGAGGTCAGGGGAAAGTTATTCAGAATGCAGGGGTCAGGGGAAAGTTATTCAGAATGCAGGGGTCAGTAGTATGTAATGTAGAGGTCAGGGGAAAGTTATGCAGGGGTGAGTAGTACGTAATGTAGAGGTCAGGTGAAGGTTATGCAGAATGCAGGGGTCAGGGGAAAGTTATGCAGAATGCAGGGGTCAGTAGTATGTAATGTAGAGGTCAGGGGAAAGTTATGCAGGGGTGAGTAGTATGTAATGTAGAGGTCAGGGGAAAGTTATTCAGAATGCAGGGGTCAGGGGAAAGTTATTCAGAATGCAGGGGTGAGTAGTATGTAATGTAGAGGTCAGGGGAAAGTTATGCAGGGGTCAGTAGTATGTAATGTAGAGGTCAGGGGAAAGTTATGCAGGGGTGAGTAGTATGTAATGTAGAGGTCAGGGGAAAGTTATTCAGAATGCAGGGGTCAGGGGAAAGTTATTCAGAATGCAGGGGTGAGTAGTATGTAATGTAGAGGTCAGGGGAAAGTTATGCAGAATGCAGGGGTCAGTAGTATGTAATGTATAGGTCAGGGGAAAGTTATTCAGAAGGCAGGGGTCAGGGGAAAGTTATGCAGAATGCAGGGGTGAGTAGTATGTAATGTAGAGGTCAGGGGAAAGTTATGCAGGGGTGAGTAGTATGTAATGTAGAGGTCAGGGGAAAGTTATTTAGAATGCAGGGGTCAGTAGTATGTAATGTATAGGTCAGGGGAAAGTTATTCAGAATGCAGGGGTCAGGGGAAAGTTATTCAGAATGCAGGGGTCAGTAGTATGTAATGTAGAGGTCAGGGGAAAGTTATGCAGAATGCAGGGGTCAGTAGTATGTAATGTAGAGGTCAGGGAAAAGTTATGCAGGGGTGAGTAGTATGTAACGTAGAGGTCAGGGGAAAGTTATGCAGAATGCAGGGGTCAGTAGTATGTAATGCAGAGGTCAGGGGTCAGGAGTATGTAATGTAGAGGTCAGGGGAAAGTTATTCAGAATGCAGGGGTCAGGGGAAAGTTATTCAGAATGCAGGGGTCAGTAGTATGTAATGTAGAGGTCAGGGGAAAGTTATGCAGGGGTGAGTAGTACGTAATGTAGAGGTCAGGTGAAGGTTATGCAGAATGCAGGGGTCAGGGGAAAGTTATGCAGAATGCAGGGGTCAGTAGTATGTAATGTAGAGGTCAGGGGAAAGTTATGCAGGGGTGAGTAGTATGTAATGTAGAGGTCAGGGGAAAGTTATTCAGAATGCAGGGGTCAGGGGAAAGTTATTCAGAATGCAGGGGTGAGTAGTATGTAATGTAGAGGTCAGGGGAAAGTTATGCAGGGGTCAGTAGTATGTAATGTAGAGGTCAGGGGAAAGTTATGCAGGGGTGAGTAGTATGTAATGTAGAGGTCAGGGGAAAGTTATTCAGAATGCAGGGGTCAGGGGAAAGTTATTCAGAATGCAGGGGTGAGTAGTATGTAATGTAGAGGTCAGGGGAAAGTTATGCAGAATGCAGGGGTCAGTAGTATGTAATGTATAGGTCAGGGGAAAGTTATTCAGAAGGCAGGGGTCAGGGGAAAGTTATGCAGAATGCAGGGGTGAGTAGTATGTAATGTAGAGGTCAGGGGAAAGTTATGCAGGGGTGAGTAGTATGTAATGTAGAGGTCAGGGGAAAGTTATTTAGAATGCAGGGGTCAGTAGTATGTAATGTATAGGTCAGGGGAAAGTTATTCAGAATGCAGGGGTCAGGGGAAAGTTATTCAGAATGCAGGGGTCAGTAGTATGTAATGTAGAGGTCAGGGGAAAGTTATGCAGAATGCAGGGGTCAGTAGTATGTAATGTAGAGGTCAGGGAAAAGTTATGCAGGGGTGAGTAGTATGTAACGTAGAGGTCAGGGGAAAGTTATGCAGAATGCAGGGGTCAGTAGTATGTAATGCAGAGGTCAGGGGTCAGGAGTATGTAATGTAGAGGTCAGGGGAAAGTTATTCAGAATGCAGGGGTCAGGGGAAAGTTATTCAGAATGCAGGGGTCAGTAGTATGTAATGTAGAGGTCAGGGGAAAGTTATGCAGGGGTGAGTAGTACGTAATGTAGAGGTCAGGTGAAGGTTATGCAGAATGCAGGGGTCAGGGGAAAGTTATGCAGAATGCAGGGGTCAGTAGTATGTAATGTAGAGGTCAGGGGAAAGTTATGCAGGGGTGAGTAGTATGTAATGTAGAGGTCAGGGGAAAGTTATTCAGAATGCAGGGGTCAGGGGAAAGTTATTCAGAATGCAGGGGTCAGTAGTATGTAATGTAGAGGTCAGGGGAAAGTTATGCAGGGGTGAGTAGTACGTAATGTAGAGGTCAGGTGAAGGTTATGCAGAATGCAGGGGTCAGGGGAAAGTTATGCAGAATGCAGGGGTCAGTAGTATGTAAAGTAGAGGTCAGGGGAAAGTTATGCAGGGGTGAGTAGTATGTAATGTAGAGGTCAGGGGAAAGTTATGCAGAATGCAGGGGTGAGTAGTATGTAATGTAGAGGTCAGGGGAAAGTTATTCAGAATGCAGGGGTCAGTAGTATGTAATGTAGAGGTCAGGGGAAAGTTATGCAGGGGTCAGTAGTATGTAATGTAGAGGTCAGGGGAAAGTTATTTAGAATGCAGGGGTCAGTAGTATGTAATGTATAGGTCAGGGGAAAGTTATTCAGAATGCAGGGGTCAGGGGAAAGTTATTCAGAATGCAGGGGTCAGTAGTATGTAATGTAGAGGTCAGGGGAAAGTTATGCAGAATGCAGGGGTCAGTAGTATGTAATGTAGAGGTCAGGGAAAAGTTATGCAGGGGTGAGTAGTATGTAACGTAGAGGTCAGGGGAAAGTTATGCAGAATGCAGGGGTCAGTAGTATGTAATGCAGAGGTCAGGGGTCAGGAGTATGTAATGTAGAGGTCAGGGGAAAGTTATTCAGAATGCAGGGGTCAGGGGAAAGTTATTCAGAATGCAGGGGTCAGTAGTATGTAATGTAGAGGTCAGGGGAAAGTTATGCAGGGGTGAGTAGTACGTAATGTAGAGGTCAGGTGAAGGTTATGCAGAATGCAGGGGTCAGGGGAAAGTTATGCAGAATGCAGGGGTCAGTAGTATGTAATGTAGAGGTCAGGGGAAAGTTATGCAGGGGTGAGTAGTATGTAATGTAGAGGTCAGGGGAAAGTTATTCAGAATGCAGGGGTCAGGGGAAAGTTATTCAGAATGCAGGGGTGAGTAGTATGTAATGTAGAGGTCAGGGGAAAGTTATGCAGGGGTCAGTAGTATGTAATGTAGAGGTCAGGGGAAAGTTATGCAGGGGTGAGTAGTATGTAATGTAGAGGTCAGGGGAAAGTTATTCAGAATGCAGGGGTCAGGGGAAAGTTATTCAGAATGCAGGGGTGAGTAGTATGTAATGTAGAGGTCAGGGGAAAGTTATGCAGAATGCAGGGGTCAGTAGTATGTAATGTATAGGTCAGGGGAAAGTTATTCAGAAGGCAGGGGTCAGGGGAAAGTTATGCAGAATGCAGGGGTGAGTAGTATGTAATGTAGAGGTCAGGGGAAAGTTATGCAGGGGTGAGTAGTATGTAATGTAGAGGTCAGGGGAAAGTTATTTAGAATGCAGGGGTCAGTAGTATGTAATGTATAGGTCAGGGGAAAGTTATTCAGAATGCAGGGGTCAGGGGAAAGTTATTCAGAATGCAGGGGTCAGTAGTATGTAATGTAGAGGTCAGGGGAAAGTTATGCAGAATGCAGGGGTCAGTAGTATGTAATGTAGAGGTCAGGGAAAAGTTATGCAGGGGTGAGTAGTATGTAACGTAGAGGTCAGGGGAAAGTTATGCAGAATGCAGGGGTCAGTAGTATGTAATGCAGAGGTCAGGGGTCAGGAGTATGTAATGTAGAGGTCAGGGGAAAGTTATTCAGAATGCAGGGGTCAGGGGAAAGTTATTCAGAATGCAGGGGTCAGTAGTATGTAATGTAGAGGTCAGGGGAAAGTTATGCAGGGGTGAGTAGTACGTAATGTAGAGGTCAGGTGAAGGTTATGCAGAATGCAGGGGTCAGGGGAAAGTTATGCAGAATGCAGGGGTCAGTAGTATGTAATGTAGAGGTCAGGGGAAAGTTATGCAGGGGTGAGTAGTATGTAATGTAGAGGTCAGGGGAAAGTTATTCAGAATGCAGGGGTCAGGGGAAAGTTATTCAGAATGCAGGGGTCAGTAGTATGTAATGTAGAGGTCAGGGGAAAGTTATGCAGGGGTGAGTAGTACGTAATGTAGAGGTCAGGTGAAGGTTATGCAGAATGCAGGGGTCAGGGGAAAGTTATGCAGAATGCAGGGGTCAGTAGTATGTAAAGTAGAGGTCAGGGGAAAGTTATGCAGGGGTGAGTAGTATGTAATGTAGAGGTCAGGGGAAAGTTATGCAGAATGCAGGGGTGAGTAGTATGTAATGTAGAGGTCAGGGGAAAGTTATTCAGAATGTAGGGGTCAGTAGTATGTAATGTAGAGGTCAGGGGAAAGTTATGCAGGGGTGAGTAGTATGTAATGTAGAGGTCAGGGGAAAGTTATGCAGAATGCAGGGGTGAGTAGTATGTAATGTAGAGGTCAGGGGAAAGTTATTCAGAATGTAGGGGTCAGTAGTATGTAATGTAGAGGTCAGGGGAAAGTTATGCAGGGGTGAGTAGTATGTAATGTAGAGGTCAGGGGAAAGTTATGCAGAATGCAGGGGTGAGTAGTATGTAATGTAGAGGTCAGGGGAAAGTTATTCAGAATGTAGGGGTCAGTAGTATGTAATGTAGAGGTCAGGGGAAAGTTATGCAGGGGTGAGTAGTATGTAATGTAGAGGTCAGGGGAAAGTTATTCAGAATGCAGGGGTCAGTAGTATGTAATGTAGAGGTCAGGGGAAAGTTATGCAGAATGCAGGGGTGAGTAGTATGTAATGTAGAGGTCAGGGGAAAGTTATTCAGAATGCAGGGGTCAGTAGTATGTAATGTAGAGGTCAGGGGAAAGTTATGCAGGGGTCAGTAGTATGTAATGAAGAGGTCAGGGGAAAGTTATGCAGGGGTGAGTAGTATGTAATGTAGAGGTCAGGGGAAAGTTATTCAGAATGCAGGGGTGAGTAGTATGTAATGTAGAGGTCAGGGGAAAGTTATTCAGAATGTAGGGGTCAGTAGTATGTAATGTAGAGGTCAGGGGAAAGTTATGCAGGGGTGAGTAGTATGTAATGTAGAGGTCAGGGGAAAGTTATGCAGAATGCAGGGGTCAGTAGTATGTAATGTAGAGGTCAGGGGAAAGTTATGCAGGGGTCAGTAGTATGTAATGAAGAGGTCAGGGGAAAGTTATGCAGGGGTGAGTAGTATGTAATGTATAGGTCAGGGGAAAGTTATTCAGAATGCAGGGGTCAGGGGAAAGTTATGCAGGGGTGAGTAGTATGTAATGTAGAGGTCAGGGGAAAGTTATGCAGAATGCAGGGGTCAGTAGTATGTAATGTAGAGGTCTGGGGAAAGTTATGCAGGGGTGAGTAGTACGTAATGTAGAGGTCAGGGGAAAGTTATTCAGAATGCAGGGGTCAGGGGAAAGTTATTCAGAATGCAGGGGTGAGTAGTATGTAATGTAGAGGTCTGGGGGAAAGTTATGCAGAATGCAGGGGTCAGTAGTATGTAATGTAGAGGTCAGGGGAAAGTTATTCAGAATGCAGGGGTCAGTAGTATGTAATGTAGAGGTCAGGGGAAAGTTATGCAGAATGCAGGGGTGAGTAGTATGTAATGTAGAGGTCAGGGGAAAGTTATTCAGAATGCAGGGGTCAGTAGTATGTAATGTAGAGGTCAGGGGAAAGTTATGCAGGGGTGAGTAGTATGTAATATAGAGGTCAGGGGAAAGTTATGCAGAATGCAGGGGTCAGTAGTATGTAATGTGGAGGTCAGGGGAAAGTTTTTCAGAATGCAGGGGTGAGTAGTATGTAATGCAGGGGTCAGGGGAAAGTTATTCAGAATGCAGGGGTCAGTAGTATGTAATGTAGAGGTCAGGGGTCAGTAGTATGTAATGTAGAGGTCTGGGGGAAAGTTATGCAGAATGCAGGGGTCAGTAGTATGTAATGTAGAGGCCATGGGAAAGTTATGCAGAATGCAGGGGTGAGTAGTATGTAATGTAGAGGTCAGGGGAAAGTTATTCAGAATGCAGGGGTGAGTAGTATGTAATGTAGAGAGGTCAGGGAAAAGTTATGCAGGGGGCAGTAGTATGCAAAGCAGGGTGCAAAGGTCAACAGAAAATGACACAGAGGTCACCAATAAGAAACATTCAGAGGTCCAGCAGTAAAGTAGAGGTCAGTAGAATAAATCAGTGCAAAGATCAATAGTAACTGACACACATATTCCTCTCCACCCTTCCATCTAACCCCTCAGCTACAATTGCCCACAGCACAAATCCATTCACAGACCTCAGGTGTAGAGTGAGGGAAATTCTCCCACATCTCCCCTTGGCTTCCCTATCACACATCAGAGCCAGGTAGAGGTCTAGGACTTCCCTCGGCTCCGATTTGAGGTCTGAGAAAAGGTGACCACTTCTGACGGAAGGGTCAGCACGGCGGGGTCACAATCCGTCATTACCTGATCTGAATATCATTCTGAAAATATTCCCAGATTGGCTCAAAGAATAGCAAGTAAGAGCCAACGTCTGCCATAGGACAGGGGATAGTTCTCAGAGAAGCTTGGAACAACCTACTACCCAGGTACTTGTAGAAACTGCATGGACTTGTAGTTATTGGGGCAGTGGGTGTAACATTTCCATATACAGTATAGCCAGCACTAGCAGTGTGCTCTGCAGTCTGGTTCCCCCCCCTAGCCATGTGTTGGCGTTCACCTGAATGTCACACTCCGGGTCTGTCTGCAGATCACTGCATTGACCGTCTTGGTGTAAAATTTTAACTTTATTGCTTAGGTGTTTAAGTTTAAAAAATATTTTTCATCAGATGATCGGATCAGTGAAAGTTCCAGTAAGGGTGATATGAATTGTACATTTTTTTCTGTCTGTTGATTATCTGCTGTTATTAGTAACATATACTGAGTGACTACATTCTCTCACACTGAGATCTTGCAGGTGGAATCCTACATGACTGGTCATGGACGGCCATCAATCACAGGGTGTTCAAGCTGCACACTCGCAGCGGAGAACTGGAGGTGCTGGTGGATGGTACCTACCTCATCTATAGTCAGGTAGAAGTGAGTACGGTCTTGGGCCTAACTCCTACTTTCGTGTCGTATTGGAAAATGTTTTGCAATTACAATATATACGATACATGGGCAAAGGTTGGTGGACATGTGACCAGCCTATGTGAGCATTGTTGGACAGTCCCGTGACCAATAATATGGAGTTGCTCCTCTTTGCAGCTGTAAGAGCCATCACTCCTTTGGGAAGACTTTCCGCAAGACTTTGGAGGGTGTCTCCGGGAATTTGTGAGATCAAGTGCTGATGTTGGATGAGAAGACCTGACTCACATGTTGGGCACAAAAAAAAATGGCTCAAATGTGTTCAGTAGGGTTGAGGTCAGGACTCTGTGCCTGGCACTTGAATTTCCTCCATGATCTCAAACCTACTGAACACCCTTGGGATGAGAAGGTCGAATCCCAAAAGGGTTCAGTAGGGTTGAGGGTAGATACTGATGCTTGACGAGAAGACCTTCTACCAAAGGTCTTCCAAAAGTAGGGTTGCGGTCAGGGTTCTGTACTGGACACTCGAGTTCTTCCATGACCTCAAACCTACCGAACACCTTTCAGATGAGAAGACTTGATCAAAGGTTGGAGGAGAAGACCTTATACCAAAGGTTTTCCAAAAGTAGGGTTGAGGTCAGGGGGTTCCTCCACACCGTGTCTTTAATGGAGTTGGCTTTGTACACAGGGGGGGCACAGTCATGGTGGAACAGAAAAAGGTCTTCACCAAACTGTTATCATTAGGGGGGCCAGACTGTGGCCAATTGGATTGGAAGATTCCCTGGTGTCCACGAGAGTAAACAGTGTCCCCATCATTTGTTTTAGTGGAAGCACCATTGTTGGTATTCGAGGTAGGAATGGTGTCCCATCATTGAGATCAGTGGGAGGAATAGTGTCCCATCATTGGTGTCAGTGGGAGGAATTATGCCCTATCAGTGGGAGGAATAGTGTCCCATCATTGGTGTCGGTGGGAGGAATAGTGTCCCATCATTGGTGTCGGTGGAAGGAATAGTGTCCCATCATTGGTGTCGGTGGGAGGAATAGTGTCCCATCATTTGGTGGCAGTGGGTGGCATGGTGCCCCGGGGGGGGGGGATATAGGCAAGCAAAGGGTTCCATCTGGCCAATGGAGACCACTGGTCTGAATTGTCTATCATATAGTAGTACGTTAATTTCCATTTGCATAGACCAAATAGTGTATGAAATTGAACAGAAAAAAGATTACTTTAAGCAGACCTTCCATTGCAAACGGAAAGTCCATGTGTTTTTTTTGTGTTTTTTTTTTTTGCCAGCCCTTTATAAAAAATGTCTTTAGAAAACCAATTGTAAAATCACTCGTCCAGAAAAAAAAATCTTTGCCCCCCGACCTCTGATGCGTGCCGGAGGTACAAGTGTGGTCACCGTGCCTCGGGGCATAGCCAGACGCTCAAAATCACGCCAAGAATGCAATCTTGGGGGGGTGAACGGATGGTTTACTGGCGAGGGGGGCTGGCAAAAAAACACCAACTATTTCTATGCAAGGTCCATGTTAATTGGCTCCTATAGATTACTTTGCAACTATTTCTGAAAATATATTATGAAATGTGAAAACAAAACCAGCCAAATAAAGTGTGGTAAATTTATTTTAAAAAAAAGTGTATTTGTGTACAATGTTGAATATTTTTACCATTTGATGCCATTTTCTATGAATAAAAATATCTTCCAAAAAAAGTTTGTTTAGAAAGAAGAAGCTAACCCCGCCCCCCTTATGACAGATACATGCTCAGGGGTGTGGAAATGTATGGAAAAAAAAACTACCGGTACTTGTCCAAGGGATTAAATCTGGGTCCATATATACTTGTCCTGATAAATAAATAAATAAAATAAAGAATTCTCCCAGGATAGAAGATATAAAGGATTGATTGTATATATAAAAATATATATTTATTAATATATAATATATATATATATATTATTTAATAATAAATTATATATATATATATATATATATATTATTTAATAATAAATTATATATATATATATATATATTTATTAAATATAAATATATTTGTTTACTTTTTATTAATTTTTTTTAAAGCAGAGGCCCTAGAGAATAAATTGGTGAGTGTTGCAATTTTTTATGTCACATGGTATTTGCGCAGCGGTTTTTCAAATGCTATTGTTTTGTTTTTAAAACAAAATACACTTTTTTTGAATTGTAATGCACAAAAAAAACAATACATAATCCATTTCTTCCCGGTAAAATATAAAAGATGACGTTACGCCGAGTAAATAGATACCTAACGACATGTCACGCTTTAAAATTTTGTACGCTCGTGCAACAAACATACATTTTACTATGCATAGGCATTGCTTTAAAAGCCTTTACAGGTCACCACTTTAGATGTACAGAGGAGGTCTGGTGCTAGAATTACTGCCCATGGTCTGACGTTCGCAGGGATACCTCACATCGCTGTTTGCGTGCATGGCGGACTGATGCATGCGTTTGCCTTTGCATGCAAGAGCTTTAAAAAATAAAATAAAAATTCTTATCACTTTTATTGCTGTCACAAGGATCGTAAACATCCCTTGTCACCGCAATAGGGGCAGTGACAGGTCCTCTTTATGAAGGGATATATAAGACCCCAAATCCCTCCTCTACCCTTGAAAGCTTTTAGAACTCAGAGATCGGTGATATCAAATGCTTTCCATTTTTAAAAATGGCGCCGGTAAAACAGGAAGTAATTATGCTCATTGCTTCCTGTTTTCTATATCATAGAGGCAGACAGAGTGGTTCCAGTTTTTGCCCACCTCCTATAAGAAAAAGCGCCGGGATGGGCATTTGAGTGTCCCAGGACAGCTCCTCCTGCTGCTTGTAAAAGTGATCCAGCAGCTTGTTAGCTGCTCAGATTGCTTTTACAAGAGAGCCAACCATCAGCTCTAAACCCTGCTGCTTGCCCGCAGCCGGGCTAAATGTATAAAAATAAAATAAAAAATCTTGCCCGGTGCTGGAACGGCATGTCCCGGGCGTTGGGCGATAGGAATTGAACATCCCTGATGCTCACAGCAGCCATGGCTCCTATCGGCCATCATTGACTTGTACAGGCTTCATGGCCATGGCTGCTGCAAACACCTAGCCCCCCAGCCACAGATAGGCTCCATACAAACCGCCAAATGGCGGTAAGCATAGAGCAGATAAGTAATTACCTATCCATTGATAAATATCTGCACCATTCCTACACTTTAGAGTCAATTCTTTCATTCAAAAACTAAAGACAAATCTGTTGATCTGCGCAAAATATAACTCAAGGATGCTGCACACCTAAACAGCCCGGGTGGCTCAGTTAATAGAAAGCAGGCTCAGCCTAGGCTCCCCCCAGACCATGCCCTACCGACGTGTTTCGTCCCACCAAAGGGCTTAGTTCTATGACTGAGCCCTGTGGGAGGAGCTAAATGCACCAGGAGGGCATGGCCTGGGAGGAGCCTAGGCTGAGCCTGCTTTCTATTAACTGAGCCACCCGGGCTTTTTAGGAGCACGGCATCCCTGAGTTATATTTTGCGCAGATCAACAGACTTGTCTAGAGTCAATTCTTTCATTAAAAAAACGAAAGATAAGTCTGTTGATCTGCGCAAAATATAACTCAGGGATGCCGTGCTCCTAAAAAGCCTGGGTGGCTTAGTTAATAGAAAGCAGGCTCCTCCCCAGGCCATGCCCTCCTGGTGCATTTAGCTCCCACAGGGCTCAGTCATAGAACAAAGCCCTTTTGGTGGGACGAAATACGTCGATAGGGCATGGTCTGGGAGGAGACTAGGCTGAGGCCGCTTTTTCTTACCTTAGTCACCCGGGCTGTTTAGGAGTGCAGCATCCTTGAGTTATTTTGCTCAGCATGCTAGGATGAGCGGTTTAGATGCTGGCACCCGGGCATGGTGGGTCACCGGAGATTGTTTGGATGAGCGCCTGGAGCGGTGCTGTAAGAGTTTGAGAAGGTCTGTTGATCTGATGCATTGTGTTTCCTCTCCCAGGTTTACTACATCAACTTTCCAGATTTTGCCAGTTACGAGGTGGTGGTGGACGAGAAGCCGTTCCTGCAGTGTACGCGGAGTATAGAGCCGGGGAAAACCAACTTTAATACTTGCTACACGGCTGGAGTTTGCCTTTTAAAAGCAAAACAGAGAATCGCAGTAAAGATGGTTCATGCCGACATCTCCATCAACATGAGCAGACATACGACATTTTTTGGGGCGATCCGATTGGGTGAAGCCCCCGGCTCATAAACTCCCATGGAGAGTGGTGAAACTTTTCTAAAAGGTCCATACAGTGTTACTATCCCATTGGATTGAACAGACGTCATCCTACTTTTCCCATCTAATATTGTGGAAAAATGGAAGAATACCGCCTTGGGGTTGCCGTAGTGGACATGAAGAATCAGCTGGTTCTTGTTCTGGTCACCACACACTGTGGAATTATTATCCTCACATTATCAGGGACTACTCAGCAAGTGTGCCTAGGACGGTCCTACCAGTGTTCTGAAGACCAGTTGGTCCTGATGTTGCACTAAGCAGCGGCTGCCATGCTGCTGAACAATTGTTTATTGAGCAGTTGAAAATACAAAAACGTTCTTCCTATACCATATCGTTTAAGTGAAGAATAATATATAGGCCACAGAAATACGTTTATACAAAGTGTAGGGGGCTCAAGTGTAACGGGACACTTGTATAAAACACCATCAACCCTCATTCGTGCCGCAGTTCCATTGCATTACATAAGACTGGGTGTCAGGCAGGTCAGAAAGCTCATCCTGTGAATTTTTTCCATATTGCTTTTCTAAGAAAAGCATTTCTTGCAACCAACAGAAAGATATGCAGTGAAGCCATAGAGGTGCACTGTACTCCTGAATGTTTGTGGACACCTGATCATCAAACCCGCTCTTCCAGCCTTGTAACAGTTTGGTGAAGAACCTTTTCTGTTCCAGCATGACTGTGTCTCCCCCTGTGTACAAAGACCGCTCCATAAAGACATGGTTTGACCAGTTTGTGTAGGACACTTGAGTTCCTCCACACCAGAGCCTCCTCCCTGCTTTAGGAAGGCCTTTGGGATAAAATAGAATAAAGGGGAGGTACTGATGTTCGATAAGAAGACCTTGTACCCAAAGGCCTTCCAAAAGTAGGGACGAGATCAGGGCTTTGGAATGAGTCTGTTCTTCTCAACCATCTCCATAGAGACATGGTGTGACCAGTTTGGTGTGGAGGAACTCGAGTGTCCTGCACAATGCCCTGACTCCAACCCTTCTAAACACCTTTGGATTGGAATGCCAATTTTGAGCCAGGTCTTTCTTTTTTCTGGTGGTCATCGTGTGAGGCATGACGTGTGAAGACAGGACTTCTCATCCAACATTGTTTCCATTTGTGAGGTCGGGTACTAATGTTGGATGAGAAGACCTGGCTCCACACATCATGCCTCACGTTGAGTACCAAAAATAGAAAGACCTGGCTCACAATTGGCATTCCAATCCAAAGGTGTTTACAGAGCCCTGACCTTAAACCTACTAAACACCTTTGGATTGGAATGCCAATTGTTAGCCAGGTCTTTCTATTTTTGCTACCCAACGTGAGGCATGATGTGTGGAGCCAGGTCTTCTCATTCAACATTGTTTCCATTTGTGAGGTCATGTACTAATGTTGGATGAGAAGACCTCGCTCCACACATCATGCTTCATGTTGGGCACCAAAAAAGAAGACCTGTCTCACAAGTGGCATTCTAATACAAAAGGTGTTTAGTAGGGTTAAGGTCGGGGCTTTGTACAGGACACGCTAGTTCCTCCATACCAAACTGGTCACATTATGTCTTTATGGAGATGTGGGTTGAGAAGACCTGACTTATTCCATCCCAAAGGTATTCCGTAGGGTTGAGTCAGGTCTTCTCAATAACATCTCCATAAAGACATAAGTTTGTGTAGGACACTCAAGCTCCTCCACACCAGAGCCCTGACCTCAACCCTAATGCTGCGTACACACGATCGGAAATTCCGACAACAAATGTCCGATGTGAGCTTTTTGTCGGAAATTCCGACCGTGTGTATGCTCCATGGGACATTTGTTGTCGGAATTTCCGACCACAAAACTTTGAGAGCTGGTTCTCAAATTTTCCGACAAGAAAAGTTCTTGTCGGAAATTCCAATCGTCTGTATGCAATTCCAACGCAGAAAAAAAAATACGCATGCATTTTAAAGCATCAAGCAGAAGAGCCGAATTGCCTATTGATCTCGGCTCGTCGTACGTCACCGCGTTCTTGACGTTCGGAATTTCCGACAAGATTTGTGTGACCGTGTGTTTGAGCCGAAATGCCGTCGGGGAAAAAAAAAATCCACGGTTTTGTTGTCGGAATTTCCGATCATGTGTACGTGGCATAATGAACATCTTTTGATTGGAATGCCAATTGAGAGCCAGGTCTTGTTTTTTTTTGGTGCTCAACACGAGGCATGTGTGGAGCCAGGTCTTCTCATCTAACATCAGTACCTGTCCTTAACCCTAAAGAATACCTTTGGGATGACATGGAATAAGGGCAGGAACTGATGTTGATTGAGAAGACCTGACCCAACCCAATGGAACACCTTTGGGGTGAAGTGGAATGAGTCAGATCTTCTCATCCAACGTCTCCATAAAGATATGGTTTGACCAGTTAGGTGTAAAGCAGTGGTTCTCAACTCCAGTCCTCAGGACTCACTAACAGGCCAGATTTTAAGGATTACAGTGGGGAGATACAGACTAGAATACTGCAACCACTGAGCAGTAAATGATATCACCTGTGATGTATTTCAGTTATCTCGCAAACCTGGCTTGTTAGTGGGTCCTGAGGACAGGAGTTGAGAACCACTGGTGTAGAGGAACTCGAGTGTCCTGCACAGAGCCCTGACCTCATTCCTCCTGAACACCTTTGGATTGGAATGCCAAGTGTGAGCCAGGCCTGTTTTTTTTGGTGCCCAATGTGAGACATGATGTGTGGAGCCAGGTCTTCTACATCAAAGTACCTGACCTCACAGATTGCCACAAATTCCCACAGCCAAAATCTTGGTGGAAAGTCTTCCCAGAAGACTTGGGCAACTTCATATTGATAACCATGGCTTTAGACTGGGATGTCCATTATTTTCATATAGGTGTGATGGTCAAATGTCCACAGACTTTTGTTTGATGTTGGAGGTGTAACCTCTGAAGGGATCTTTGGGTCTCCTCTCTAATGCAAACCTGGCTAAATGTGGAACTTTTCTGGTCAGTACATGAAGAGTTTGAAATGTGAAAGAAAACGTTATATTACAGAGGAAATTATAAGGAGCCTGTTTGTATTCTGCAAGGTTATTTTTCTATGTCTGGGCATGTGTATGCTGCTTCTGCAGGGAACACGGTGCATAGAATATTTCAAAGCTCAATGCCAGGATCTCTTTACATTACACCCCCCCATAAGCAAAGTTCCAATTCTCTTTCTTCCCCTTCCAAAGCATAGTTTGTATTCTCTCCCCCCCCCCCCCCCCCCCCCAAGCAAAGTTCTGATTCTTTCATTACTGATTTGCCTGGAGTTCAGCTTGAAGAACCAATATCCAACATATGGGTTCTCTTGTAGAAGAGAGAAAAATGATCTGAAAGTAGTTCTAGACCCGATATTCCATGCATGTGGCCAACTCTTCTATCACATATCGCAACACCAGAGAATTATTCATTTCCGGACAAGAGGTAGAGCCATGCAAACCAATCGGGCAGTGCACACCCAGAACTGTCTGTGTATAGTGCAAATAGAGCCGAATAGTATAGAACCAATTATTCCAGACGGCATACAACTGTTCCAGGCTTTTTGTCCATCAGTGCAGTGTATGGGAACCTTGGCTCCTATAGACGAGGGCTTGGGACCCAAAGGGACAGCATAAGCAGAGAAGACATTGTATACAGTGTAGTGTATGTGTATTATATACTGAAATATTCAATGTTGTACTATTAGTGCATCCTCAATGGTTTTAAATAGTGGGGTGATAGAGGAAGGAGGAGGGGAATTTACTTTTGATGTGCTATAGGTTCCTCTACACCCTAAAACCGGATTTTGTGAATCCGAGCCCCCCAAAACGTTTATACATCCCTCACCTCTGCTCACCTCTAGGGGGGAAGAGAAGGATTCTCATGGAAGCCCTGAGCGGTTCTGGTCAGAGGTTACACAGATCTACAAATGGCTCAGGGGAAGCTACACAAAGAGAATGTGATAGCAAAAAATCTCACAAAGCTTCATATACACAACGCTGCTGCATGTGACCTCTTTAGAAGGGGTCTCCAATTAAAATTTATGGTGGTCCAATTGGTAAAATTTTCCTGCGGCAGAGGTCAGAATCTCATGTTTGCACTATAAACACATCACAGCAGTGTCCTCATTCCCCCTCTTCACATCGCAGCTCCCCCATTACATTACAGATCCCCTTCACGGTGTCCTCGGTCTCCCTTCGTGTCATCGCACCCTATTACATTGCGGGCCCCCTTCTCCTCATAGTGACCCTTTACATTGCGGCCCCCCCTTCACACATCACAGCGCCCCATTACATTACAACCTCCTTCCCATCATAGTGCCTCTTTACACATCACAGCGCCACATTACATTGGGACCCCCTTCCCATCATACTGTCCCTTCACAGCGCCCCATTACATTGCAGCCCCCTTCACGTCATAGTGCCCCTTTAAACATCAAAGCGCCCCATTACATTGCAGCCCCTTTCAGGTCATACACATCACAGCACCCCATTACATTGCAGCCCCCTTCAGGTCATAGTGCCCCATTAAATTGCAACCCCCTTTCCATCATACTGTCCCTTCACAGTGCCCCATTACATTGCAGCCCCCTTCAGGTCATAGTGCCCCTTTACACATCACAGCGCCCCATTACATTGCAGTCCTCTTCAGGTCATAGTGCCCCTTTCGTTTCCAGTCTCCCCTGCACCATCCTTCCAGGGCAGATGCACTTCTCAGCCTGACTGTCCTCTCCCGGGTCTCCCGCCAGGCATCGGTATCATCCTTACAGTGGGCTGAGGAGGAGGTGCTGCAGATCTGGGTGGAGGGCGGGAGTGGCCAAACTTATGTTAGCAAGCGGGTGATCACCCGCTTGTTTATTTGAAAAGACCCCCCCCCCCCCCCGTGGAGATCTGCAGCACCTCCCGCTCACTGTGAGGATGATGGCGGCAGCCAGGTGGGAGACCCGGGAAGAGGACACACAACTGCTTAGTGGCACGGCCGTGGTCCGGACAGGACTGTCGCTCGGTCTTGGTCCACCATTTAGTGATCACTGCTCCATAGGGAGCCATGTGTTCCATTTGTTTAGTGATCATTTGCTATTCTTAGCGATTCTCACTATGATCATATTAGCAGAAAGGGGCCACTAAAAAGCCCCCATAGGGTTCTAGTGGACTGCCAGGAAATAGTTAAATCTCTTAGTAGTAAGATATTAAAATGACCTGTCCAGCCTAAACCGCTATATCAGGATCATTTATGGAATCCTTGGCGGTAAGTGTTGGCTATGAGAGAAGAGCTTTCCATCCCTGCAGTTGAGGTGGACATGGAAAAGGACCCCTCAAGAAGCCTCCTACACCCTTTGGCCTGAACAGAGCCTGTAGGCCAGGGGGTCTCAAACTGGCAGCCCTCCAGCTGTTGCGAAACTACAAGTCCCATGAGGCATTGCAAGGCTGACAGTTACAAGCCTGACTCCCCAAGGCAGAGGCATGATGGGACTTGTAGGTTTCGCAACAGCTGGAGGGCCACCAGTTTGAGACCCTTGCTGTATATTGCCTTCAGCTACGTAATGATCATAAAAGATTGGGAACTGTAGAAACCATTACATGTCTAACCCCTTCCCACCGACTGCCTCCTGGCCCTTTAAGAGTTCGAACAGCCAAAGGGCATGCCTTTGGGTCATGTGACTGGCGGTCACATGATCAGAACGCCCCCGATTGCAAGTATGCATCGGGAGCTTACCGATCCCCGCTGGCTACTGCGTTGGGAGGGTGGTAAGTTGTAAACACAGGGTCGGTGTCAGGGCCCACCCGCTGAGAGCCCAGATTCCTCCATCCACACATTGCAACACAGACAGACAAATTTCCCGCTGCATCTATTGTATTCTGATGGCCTACTGCCAACCCGGTCAGATGCAGCTGCTGTTTGGCTTAGAATTTTCCCATAGGTTCCTTCGATTTTTCTCTTGCAGGATGTTGGGTGGGAGGAACCAGGGGGGCCAACAGGGCCACCCATATACCAAATTTGGGGCAGTTCATCACTGCCGGCTTTAGGCTTATCCTATGGGCATTACCATCAAATAGTGTTGGACCGGCAGCTTTCTACACACCAGACACCCCTAAAGATTTCCCAAATTTCCTTAATTTGTAATGTAACTTAACCCCTTTGGTGCCGGCGACTCCTGGCCCTTTAAAGGGGGTTTCAGATGCCCTGGGAGGAGGGGCAGGGTTTGTGATCATGTGACCTCCTTGATTGGCTAACACAGCGGTCACATGATTGGATCCGTTAGTTGTCGGCAACTGATATGGAGTGTCTATGGTGTAGGGAATAAAGAGGTCAGTCAACCCACATCCCTGAATACAAAATAGAAAGGTAACTGTGCCAAGGGCATTCTTGTACACAAATATGTGGCCTCTCTGCGTCAAGGCCCCCCCCCCCCTACCGAGAGGCCCGCGTATTTGCATACTGTCGGTGCCAAGGAGTTAAATAGATCGAACATTTAAGCTCCAAACCACGAGTTAATAATCCAGATACAGATTTATTCCAATGTAAGATCAGGTAAGAGACTTCATAAAAGAGCCAACGCGTTTCAAGGAGACAGAAACCCCTCCCCCTTTCCTTTCTCAGGGCTTGAGAACAGAAAACTGGACTGGATCAGGGAGAAAATGTATTTGGTATTTTAACTAGTTAAATGATGAAACGCAGTGTTCATCAGCAAGTTGGAGAAAACTGCATCACTTAAAGTGATTATAAACCTGAGACATGAAATCTGATCAAAACAGATCCCTCTTTAGTGTGTTCTTGTTTCAAACCAGAGCACTAAGTGCCATTTCTGTCTGCTGCCTCCTTCCTCTGTTGCTATCAGCATAAGTCACTTCTGACAAGTTTTCCTGACACCAAGAGATAAATGGTGACGGGGGGGCTCCAGCACACAGCCTGTGATTGACAGTCTCAGCTCTGTTCCGGTGGGAGGGGAGGGCACATGTCTCTTCCCTCAAATCAGCTCTCAGAGCTGCTCTGTAGAGTTGTGTAAAGGGGAGTGTCTCTCTTCCCTCCAATCAACTCTCAGAGCTCTCCTAGGTGAGCTGTGCAGAGTGTAACCTCAGTTCTCCGCCCCCTGCTTTTTAGAGCCCAGAGATTCTATGTAAATTCTGCACTTTGAATGGATGGACGGCTGCAGATATGCAGAAATTAAACCAATCTTCCTACATAAGTTGTACCTGTGTATCACCTGAGGCCGGTCACTTCACTGGGGATATGGAAAGGTTTACAACCACTTTAAAGATGAAAGTAGGGGAAACCCTTCTAGATTGGTGTCAGTATACAGCGAGTGTTATATAAACCCCTGTACTCCCCTCTGGTATAGGGTGCAGCTTGAAGCTGTGAGCGCCTTCACGCTATTTGTGAACGATGGGAAGATCTTCCCATATATGGCCACAAAGCTATTCTCAGGATTCCCAAATTACCACGGTCTCAGTAAAAGGTCACATTGTATTCTTCAGTACAAAACAAGAACACAGTGATGGGAGAGATTTCAGGTTTTCTTATCATGTAGCTGAATGGAACCTCCAGCTTCCCATTGGCCTTTTTTAAGCTAAAGTGGATTCTTTGGTGAAAACGATCCTCCGAATCGAACATTTCATCCCAGATCTCTTGTGTTAAACCCGCAGACATTAAAACGATTCTAAAAGGTTTGTTTTATTAAATAACAAACACGTTATATACAGTAAAACCTCGGACTGCGAGTAACGCGGTTTACAAGCGATTCGCAATACGAGCTGTTTATTTTTATTTTTTAAAACTCCTGACCGCGTGATCTCGCAAGACGAGCAGGATTTAAGCCTCTGGGGTGTGCAGTGTAAATTTACGTGAGAATGTCCTCAATTTGACCTGTAATGTTGGCGACATCGCCATACACTTATGTCAATCATAGCAAAGCACCGCCTCCACCCCTCGTGCTATCAGCAGTGAGACCGCCCACTTTCTATAGGTATCTCCGCCCCCTTCTATAGGTATCTCCATCCACTTGTGGAAATCATTGCAAAGCACCGCCTCCACCCCTCGTGCTATCAGCAATGAGACCGCCCCCTTCTATAGGTATCTCCATCCACTTGTGGCAGTCATAGCAAAGCACCACCTCTTGTGCTATCAGCAGTGAGACTGCCCACTTTCTATAGGTATCTCCATCAGCTTGTGTCAATCAAAGCAAAGCACTGCCTCCACCCCTTGTGCTAGCAGTAGTTAGACTGCCTCCTTGTATAGGTATCTCCATCCACTTGTGGAAATCATAGTAAAGCACCGCCTCCACCCCTCATGCTATCAGCAGTGAGACTGCCCACTTTCTATAGGCATCGCCATCCACTTGTGTCAAATCAGCACGAGGGGTGGAGGCGGTGCTTTGCTATAACTGACACAAGTGGATGGAGATACCTATAGAAGGGGGCGGTCTCACTGCTGATAGCACAAGGGGTGGAGGCGGTGCTTTGCTATATCAGCAGTGAGGCCGCCCCCTTTCTATAGGTATCTCCATCAACTTGTGGCAATTATAGCAAAGCACTGCCTCCACCCCTTGTGCTGATTAACACAATCGGATGGAGATACCTATTGAAAGGAGGTGGTCTCACTGCTGATAGCATGAGGGGTGGAGGCGGTGCTTTGCTATAATTGACACAAGTGGATGGAGATACCTATAGAAGGGGGCGGTCTCACTGCTGATTGCACAATGGGTGAAGGAGGTGCTTTGCTATATCAGCAGTGAGAACACCCCTTTTCTATAGGCCTCTCCATCCACTTGTGGCAATCATTGCAAAGCACCGCCTCCACCCCTCATGCTATCAGCAGTGAGACCGCCTCCTTTCGATAGGTATCTCCATCCACTTGTGTCAATCAGCACAAGGTGTGGAGGCAGTGCTTTACTATAACACAAGTGGATGGAGATACCTATAGAAGGGGACGGTCTCATTGCTGATAGCACGAGGTGGAGGCAGTGCTTTGCTATGATTGCCACAAATGGATGGAGATACCTATATAAAGGGGGTGTTCTCACTGCTGATATAGCAAAGCACCTCCTCCACCCCTTGTGCTATCAGCAGTGAGAACACCCCCCTTTCTATAGGTATCTCCATCCATTTGTGGCAATCATAGCAAAGCACTGCCTCCACCTCGTGCTATCAGCAATGAGACCGCCCCCTTCTATAGGTAGAGATATCACTGGCCCATCATGTGTTCACTACAATATAGGCTGCTGAGGACCCCTCTATGGCATGCCACAAGGAGAGCTGGGAAATGATAACCTACCGCCCTTTCTTAACCTACTGCCCTTTCTTATGCTACATCTAAACTGCACTGCAACCACATGACCAAAAGTCGTAAAAAGAGTCGCAACGCGTACAGACAGCCCCATAAGAAGTAAAGAAAGATCTTTTTTTATTTTTTATGATTACAGCAGTTGAGATGGATGTCCAGTATATAGATTACCGTATATACTCGAGTATAAGCCGAGGTACCTAATGTTGCCAAAAAAAACTGGGAAACCTTACTGACTCGAGTATAAGCCGATGCCTCACTGTCCACTGTTCCCTAGCTCGCTGTTCCCTATTTTACATTGTAAATATTACCTGTAAAGAAGTTGCGGCTGCGGCGTCCATCGTTCAAATTCCGCGGCGTCCATCGTTCAAATTCCGCGGTCTCTTCCTGTTCCTTCCTTGATAGGCGAGTCTCAGCAGACACTCTCCGCCTATCACGATCATTCTCTCATCCTCAGTTTTCCCAGCAGACACTGTGTTGGGTGTTCCGCCAATCACAGACGTCTGCTGGGAAAACTGAGGATGAGAGAACGTTCGTGATAGGCGGAGAGTGTCTGATGAGATTTGCCTATCACGGAAGGAACAGGAAGAGACCGCGGAATTTGAACGATGGACGCCGCAGCTTCTTTACAGGTAATATTTACAATGTAAAAATTTCGCTGACTCGAGTATAAGCCGAGGGGGGGACTTTCAGCCCCAAAAAAAAGGGCTGAAAATCTCGGCTTATACTCGAGTATATACGGTATATATTTGGGCTTTTATTGTACATAAAGCCGACAGTATGACTTTACTTCTCCTTTAAATTGACTCTACAATTAGAACCCCGCCCCCCCAAAAAAAAAAAAAGAAATTGCGCTGCATTTTCTTGAAGAGCTTTGAATCTGTTCTCCATTATTCTTATTAGAATGTTCTAATTATAAAATGTAACAACATTAGCGAATGAGTCAGAGAAATGCAGTTATAATAGTACGATCGGATTTCAAATACTAAATTCATTAGCAATCAAAATAAAGAAAGTAATAAATTAGCGGAAAACAATTTTAGCCTTTGAAGTGTAATTTAGGAGACGGATTCCCTTTTCCCAGAAGTCGGGTCGCCAAGTCTTTTCCTTTTAGAATGTCATCCAGCACAAATTTGATGAGGAATGCACAACTGGTATGTGGCACAATAAAAAAAAAAAAACACTAAATAAACTTCGTATGTTATACGGCGGGTAATATTCTCATGGCCGGGGCCACATGAATGCCGTTCATATTTTTTTTTTTTCTTTTTGGATGAATGAGAATATGTGAGTTTTGCCTCCACGGTACGGAACGTGGGTCCCACACAAATGTCATTCCTTCCCCATGAACTAATTTTTCGCTCCTTTTGGCGAGTGATGGCGGAATGTTTCCTACACCAACGCCTCACGCAAATTCCTCGCCTCCTGAAAATGTTTTTTTTTTGTTGTAGTCGTGCCATACCACAGATTCCCCAACGGTGGGGCAAACCCAGAGATATACAGTATGAGCTAATACAAAATGATAAAAAAAAAGCAGGTCTTTTCTGATCTTGGGAGGAAACATGGAGGTTGAAAAAGCGGAGAGGTCAGCAGTTTGGGCTTCTGTTCAGTTTGGATATTGTCTACGAGTCCTGGTTACCGCGTTTCCCCCGAAAATAAGACCTACCCCGAAAATGAGACCTAGTGTAATTTTCCAGGAGGGCTGCAATATAAGCCCTACCCCGAAAATAAGCCCTAGTTTAAAATGCTTGTAAAATCCTATAATCCACTCCATTACAGTAGTATATAATGTGTATAATGTGTGTGTTTCTGTAATATAATTGTGGGGAAGAGAAGCGCAGAGCGGCGCTATAACGAAGGTATTTGGCACAATTATATTACACAAACACACACATTGTACATTTATATACTAACTGTAATAGAGTAAATTATAGGATTTTACAAGCATTTTAACTAAGTTCACATTGGGGATTCCTGTCAGGCAGGGGGGGGGGGGGGGGTGAGAAGACCGCACATTACATGGTAAGACCTAAACCAAAAATAAGCCCTACTGTGTCTTTTGTTGCCAAAATTAATATAAGACCCGGGCTTATTTTTGGGGAAACACGGTAGTATTATACCATCACGTGACCAGTATCAATGGCTGACACCACAGAGAGCAAGAGACTGTATTTAAAAAAAACGCTTCATAATTTAATGCAGGGTTCGACAAACCCCAGGTCGCCATTGCGACTAGAATTAGCGACCTGGGGCGGCACAGCTGGGGTATCCTGTGTCTCCGTGCGCCCCCCCCCCCCCCCGGCCGGTAATTGAGGCCGCGGCTTTGCGGCCTTCTGCAGTCCTATGCTTCCTTCTGTGATTTGGCGCCTTCTTGTGGTGGCCGTTGGTATGACAAGACAACCAGCAATGCTAATGGAGCTTCCCCTGTCTGTTTTCACTGCCATCTCCTTCCCTCTCATTAGAACCCCCAAACATTATATATATTTTTTATTCTAACACCCTAGAGAATAAAATAGCGGTCGTTGCAATACTTTCTGCCACACCGTATTTGCGCAGCGGTCTTACAAACGCACTTTTTTGGGAAAAAATACACTTTTTAATTAAAAAATAAGACAACAATAAAGTTAGCCCAATTTTTTTTTTTTTATATTGTGAAAGATAATGTTACGCTGAGTAAATTGATACCCAACATGTCACGCTTCAAAATTGCGTCTGCTCGTGGAATGGCGACAAACTTTTACCCTTTAAAATCTCCATAGGCGACGTTTAAAAAATTCTACAGGTTGCATGTTTTGAGTTACAGAGGAGGTCTAGGGCTAGAATTATTGCTCTCGCACTACCAATCGTGGCGATACCTCGCTTGTGTGGTTTGAACACCGCTTTCATATGCGGGCGCTACTCACGTATGCGTGCACTTCTGCGCGCGAGCTCGGCGGGACGGGGCGTGTTCATGGCTCCTAACTTTTTTAGCTGGCTCCTAGATTCCAAGCAAATTTGTCAAGCCCTGATTTAACGGCAACTTGACTTTTATAGAAATTATCCTTTGAAGTGGTCCTTTCCCTTCCCCGATTGAGAGGCAACTACCTAAATATCTTCAACCCCACCCTGAGTCCTTCAAGGCCAGTACACACGGTCAGAAAATCGTACAAAAAAAAAAAATACCGCTTCATACAATAATCTGATCGTTCATACACAGCTTTCAAGAGCCAATCATGACCGTCCATCCGATATTATCTGAAGAAACACGAAAAAATTTCTTGTACAATTTTTGTTTAATCAGTACAGTTGTTGTCCAATAATACAATACAAATACACTGCAACACATTACATCACTTCTGAATTTTTATTCTGTCTTACGAGAATTTTTGTAACTTTAGTAGCCTCTTTTATTTTTGAGACTAGCGTGCAAAAAAAAAAAAAAAGGACTATTATTCGTCCGATAAGCTCATTGTGTGTAACGGGCATTACTCTGTGGCCCCACAAAGCCTTTGCAGAAGAAAATACTTCTGCTGCTCAGACTGTACATGGGTGCCACTCAATCCCATTCATGCCTATGCCTGGTCCATACTCATGGTGGGCTTCATCATTTGGCACATGCGGGAGGTTGGCTGTCTAAGGTTAGAATTTCTGATTAAAATACTGTCAGTGTACAGAGAGCAGAGACTAAAGACTAAAATTATGAAATGTAATTTTTAACTTCAAAGGGGAACTTGACCTTTAGTGAAGTTGTCCTTGAAGTGGTCCTTTCCCTTCCCCAAGTGGGAGCCAACTGCCTAAATATTTTCAACCCCCGCCCTGAGTCCTTTACTTTTTGCAGAAGAATGTACTGCCCATGCTCAGCTCCTACTGCCACGCAATCCCCTTCATTCCTCTGCCTTCTCCGTTCTCATGGTGGGCTCCATCATCTGGGATATGTGGGAGGTTGGCTGTTTAGGGTTCTAAGAACCATTAATATACTATTACATGGCCATAATTCTAGCAATGATAACATCTGACATCTCAGGGAACGGAAAGACTGAAGTTCAGAAAGATGTTCATAATCTAAAAGGGGAAATTGACCACTAAAAAGAAAACTTCACTAAAAAGGTCCTTTCCCTTCCTCAAGTGGAAGCCAACTGTCTAAATATCTTCAACCCTGCCCCAAAAGAATGTACTGCTCATGCTCAGCTCCTACTGCACATGGGTGCCACTCAATCCCCTTCATTCCTCTGCCTTCTCCGTTCTCATGGTGGGCTCCATCATCTGGGATATGTGGGAGGTTGGCTGTCTAGGGTTCCAAGAACCATTAATATACTATTACATGGCCATAATTCTAGCAATGAAAACGGCTGACACCTCAGGGAACGTAAAGACTTTCAGAAAGATGTTTATAATCTAAAAGGGGAACTTGACCACTTAAAAAGGACAACTTCACTAAAGGTCCTTTCCCTTCTCCGAGTGGGAGCCAACTGTCTAAGAATCTTGAACCGTGCCCCAAGTCCTTTACTCTTTGGCCCAGAAGAATGTGCTGCCCTTGCTTAGCTCCTACTGCACATGGGTGCCACTCAGCCTATTTATTCCTATACCTGGTCCATACTCATGGTGGCCTCCACCATTTGGGATCTAGGGTCAGGAGTTCTAAAGTAAAATACTGTCAATTGGGAGTTTTCCATCAATGAAATCTGCTGACACCTCAGAGAGCAGAAAACTGAAGTTCAAAAATATGTTTCAAAATGTAAAGGGGAACTTGACTTTTAGAGAAGTTGCCCTTTGAGTGGTCCATTCACTTCTCCGAGTGGGAGCCAACTACCTAAATATCTTCAACCCCGCTCTGAGTACTTTCTTCAAAGCCTTTGCAGAAAAACGTGCTGCCCTAGCTCAGCTCCTACTGCACATGCGTGCCACTTAGCCTATGTTTTCCTATACCTGGTCCGCACTCATGGTGGCCCCCCATCATTTGGGATATGCAGGAGGTTGGCTGTGTAGGGTTCTGATAACCATTAATAGGCCAGTATTGTATCAATGAAATCGGCTGACACCTCAGAGAGCAGAAAACTGATGTTCAAAAAAGACATTTTAATAATGTAAAAGGGGAACTTGACTCTTAAAGAAGTTGCCCTTTGAGTGGGCCATTCACTTCTCCGAGTGGGAGCTTACTACCTAAATATCTTCAACCCCGCCCTGAGTCCTTTACTCAAAGCCTTTGCAGAATAATGTGTTGCCCATGCTCAGCTCCTATGGCACATGGGTGCCACTTAGCCTATGTTTTCCTATACCTGGTCTGTACTCATGGTGGCCCCCATCATTTGGGATATGCAGGAGGTTGGCTGTGTAGAGTTCTAATAACCATAAATATACTATTACTTGGCCAGTATTGTATCAATGAAATCGGCTGACACCTCAGAGAGCAGAAGACTGAAGTTCAAAAAGACATTTCATAATTTAAAGAACTTAACTTTTAGTGAAATTGTCCTCCTATATGGTCCCTTCCCCAAGCTATCTTCAACCCTGCTATTGAGTCCTTCACTTTTTGCAGAAAAAATGCCCTGGCAATGCCCACCTCCTCCTGCAAATGGGTGCCACTCTACCCATTCATTCCTATAGCTGGTCTGCACTCACAGTGGCCTCCAGCCATCCAATGGAGTACAGCTTCAACCACAGGAAAGCATGGGCATACAAAGTGAGGAATAGAGCATGGTTAAAAAGGTAAGTATTTAGGTATGTGGCTGCCACTCAGGGGCGAGGAGAACATTTAAAAGGGACAAGTTCACTAAAGCTTCAAATGGTGGGAAAACCATTGAAGTTGCATGTCCTATACTCTCCGTTCTCTGTAACCCGCATTCATGGTTATTCTTAGTGATCCATATCATATGGCCGATTGTTCACCATTTCACATATTATGTTCATCATTAAATAGGAATCTGGTTACCAGCTTGTTGGCTGCTGGTGGGACCTCCATCCTCGTTGTCTGCACTGCAATGTATTTGTCTGGTTTTCCAATAAAGAAAAGAGGAGAATACGAGAACCTGTGAGCCCAGTGTACCCGGACATTGTGCTTTGCAGTGGGCTGGGAGCGATAACGAAGCTGCTTTGTAAATTGGCATAATTATGTCATTTGTAAATATCATGTATATAAAAACTAGGATGTAAGTTTATGTAAATTGATTTGTATTTTACAGATAAAAACTTGTATCTCATCTGCATTTCCAGTAGATTATTTCCTCCTTGTCACTAGAACAAGTGGTGAATGCAGATACGCACGGTCCTAATACTGACCAATGAACGAAAAGACGCCAAATAGAAGTACCACAGCTACAGGACTTTGCAGCGCGCCATTGAGCTGCGTCCTCGTCACCCTCCTCCCCTACACACTTCTGGATAGGGCTTCAGGAAGCGGTGTGCTGGCGTGTTTGCCATAGTCACTGCAGTACAATTGTGATGTTGAGCCACTGCTGGAGCCAGCACACCCCTAGGAAGTTCACAGCAGGGATACACAACTCTGGGGAGGTGAAGATCTACCTGAACAACATGGAAGCATCAAGGTTTACCAGAGCGTAGCGCAGAATGCAGGGGTCAGGAGTAAGCATTGCAAAAGTCAGGAATGAGTAACACTCATTCCTGACCCTTGCATTGCTTACTCCTGCATTCTGAGTTACTCATTCCTGACCCCTACATTACTTTCTCCTGACCCTTGCATTCTGAGTTACTCATTCCCGACCCCCTACAATAATTTCTCCTGACCCTTGCATTCTGAGTTACTCATTTCTGACCCCTACATTACTTTCTCCTGACCCTTGCATTCTGAGTTACTCATTCCCGACCCCTACATTACTTTCTCCTGACCCTTGCATTCTGAGTTACTCATTCCCGACCCCCTACATTACTTTCTCCTGACCCTTGCATTCTGAGTTACTCATTCCCGACCCCTACATTACTTTCTCCTGACCCTTGCATTCTGAGTTACTCATATCTGACCCCTACATTACATTCTCCTGACCCTTGCATTCTGAGGTACTCATTCCCGACCCCCTACATTACTTTCTCCTGACCCTTGCATTCTGAGTTACTCATTTCTGACCCCTACATTACTTTCTCCTGACCCTTGCATTCTGAGTTACTCATTCCCGACCCCTACATTACTTTCTCCTGACCCTTGCATTCTGAGTTACTCATATCTGACCCCTACATTACTTTCTCCTGACCCTTGCATTCTGAGTTACTCATTCCCGACCCCTACATTACTTTCTCCTGACCCTTGCATTCTGAGTTACTCATATCTGACCCCTACATTACATTCTCCTGACCCTTGCATTCTGAGGTACTCATTCCCGACCCCCTACATTATTTCTCCTGACCCTTGCATTCTGAGTTACTCATTCCCGACCCCCTACATTACTTTATCCTGACCCTTGCATTCTGAGTTACTCATTCCAAAAATGAATGCAGGGGTCAGGAATGAGTAATGCAGAATGCAGGGGTCAGGAGTAAGCATTGCAAGGGTCAGGAATGAGTAACACTCATTCCTGACCCTTGCATTGCTTACTCCTGCATTCTGTGTTACTCATTCCTGACCCCTACATTACTTTATCCTGACGCCTGTATTCTGTGTTACTCATTCCTGACCCCTACATTACTTTCTCCTGACCCTTGCATTCTGAGTTACTCATTCCTGACCCCCTACATTACTTTCTCCTGACGCTTGAATTCTGTGTTACTCATTCCTGACCCCTACATTCTGTGTTATTTGTTCCTGACCCTAGCATTCTATAACCGAATGTAGGGGTTAGGAGTGAGTAACACAGAATGCAGGGGTCAGGAGAAAGTAATATAGGGGTCAGGAATGAGTAACACAGAATGCAGGGGTCAGGAGTAAGAATTTCAAGGGTCATGAATGAGTAACACAGAATGCAGGGGTCAAGAGCAAGTAATGCAGGGTCAGGAATGAGTAACGCAGAACACAGGCATCAGGAGAAAGTAATGTAGGGGTCAGGAATGAGTAACACAGAATGCAGGGGTCAGGAGTAAGTAATGTAGGGGTCAGGAATGAGTAACACAGAATGCAGGGGTCAGGAGTAAGTAATGTAGGGGTCAGGAATGAGTAACACAGAATGAAGGGGTCAGGAGTAAGTAATGTAGGGGTCAGAAATGAGTAACACAGAATGCAGGGATCAGGAGTAACAGAATGCAGGGGTCAGGAGTAAGTAATGTAGGGGTCAGAAATGAGCAACACAGAATGCAGGGGTCAGGAATGAGTAACACAGAATGCAGGGGTCAGGAGTAAGTAATGTAGGGGTCAGGAAAGAGTAACACAGAATGCAGGGGTCAAGAGCAAGTAATATAGAGGTCAGGAAAGAGTAACACAGAATGCAGGGGTCAAGAGCAAGTAATGCAGGGGTCAGGAATGAGTAACGCAGAACACAGGGGTCAGGAGTAAGTAACTCATAGGTCATAAGCATTTAAAGCAGAGTTCAAGGAGTCAGCACCCGGAGTGAGGGAGGTCATCAGCACAAAGGAGAAACCTTGGACTTCCTTGGGCCCTGCATTGCCTACTGCTGCTCGGGAGGTGGCGGGGGTCCGGGGCATCAGCTGCTGTATTGGGGACATGATCTCCTACATTGCTTCTGTACCTCGCTTACAAATGTTGACTCAATCACCACCTATCTGATTCAAAGAGGTAATTTGTAAAAAAAAAAAAAAAAAAAAGACAATAAAATGACTATTCTGGCACAAAGCATGGCATTGATATCGGCAAATGAGTGCCCATGGTGGTGTAGAAGGACATTTGGGGAACACCCAAAGTATACGCTGTTCACCCAACGTCTAAAATTGGTTTAAAAAAAAAAAGTGATTAAAAAAAAGTATAAACAAAAACGTAATGATGGTAGAGTTAAATGAAGGGAAAAAAAACAAGGTGCATATGACCACATTCCAATCTGCACTTTATGAGGACACCCGACCATCAACACCTACCTAAATGGCCGAAAGTATTCACATGATGGAGTTCAGGGGTTTCCAGTGAAGGATCATGTTAATCCTCCTCCATCATACAAAGATATTGTAGACAATTGAGCTCTTCCAACCTTGTTCCACCATGACTGTCCCCCCCCCCCCCCCCCCCCGTGTGTACAAAGCCAGCTCCATAAAGACATGGTGTGACCAGTTTGGTGTGGAGGAATTTAAGTGTCCTGCACAGAGCCCTGACCTCAACCCTACTTTTGGAAGGCCTTTGGTATGAGGTCCTCTCATTCAACATCAGTACCTGCCCTTAAAGGGGTTGTAAAAGGTTCCTTTTTTTTTTAAAATAACAAACATGTTATACTTACCTCCAGTGTGCAGTTCGTTTTGCACAGAGTGGCCCCGATCCTCCTCTTCTGGGGTCCCTCGGGGGCTGTCCCGGCTCCTCCCCGCAAGAGCTAACCCCCGTTCTGGGAAGCGATCTCCCAAGGGGGTTAGCTTGCGGGCGCGCTCCCATTATACAGTCGGCTCCCATAGCCGCCGACTGCATCACTCGGCCCCGGCGCACCGCGTCATTGATTTGATTGACAGCAGCGGGAGCCAATGGCTGCGCTGCTATCAATCATCCAATGAATGAGCCAAGAAGCCAGCACGTTCGTGACGTGGGACTTTCGAGGGCTTAAGTAAACGGGTGGGGGGCCATTATCGTCGGATGTTTTTTCACCTTAATGCATAGAATGCATTAAGGTGAAAAAACATGTACCTTTACAACCCCTTTATCCCTACGGAACACCTATGGGATGAAGTCTTCTCATCCCTAATGCCTTGTACACACGGTCGCAATTTCCGATGAAAAAAGTCTGACGGAATTTTTTCATCGGTTTTTCCGACCGTGTGTGTGCCCCATCGGACTCTTTCCGTCGGAAATTCCGATGGACTTAGAATTTTTTTTCGTCGGGGAAAAAAAGAGAACATGTTCTCTTTCTATCGGAAATTCCGTCCGTCTGTGTGGAGGGAGAAAAAAACACGCATGCTCAGAATCAAGTCGATGCATGCTCGGAAGCATTGAATTTCATTTTTCTCGGCTCGTCGTAGTGTTGTACGTCACCGCGTCCTTGGCGGTTCGGAATTTGGTGTGACGGTGTGTATGCAAGACAGCTTGAACGGAATTCCGTCTGAAAAATCCGTCTGAGTTTATCCCGACGGAAAATCTGATCGTGTGTACAAAGGCATAAAGGTGTTCAGTAGGTTTATGGTCATGGAGACATTTGACTGTCCTGCACAGAGCCCTGACCACAACGCCACTCAACACCTTTGGGATGAATTGGAACGCCAATGGCAAGTTAGGCATTCTTAACCAACATTAGCGCTCCACCAGCCATGTGGCAACAAAGGTGGCTCTTTAATTAGGCGGCCGCCTAAGGCCTCGTACTCACAGGGGCCTCGCAGCCACCTAATTTGCCTGTGATCGGGGGCGTAGTCTCTGCATGGCGGCAACCTCCTGACCAGCTTGCCACACATTGCTGGTACCTACCGGTACCTTGGATACCCAGGAAACCTGACCGCTGATCTGCCCACACCGGTTAGCATTGTTTGCTTCCTAAAGCCACAACAACCGGGAGCATTTTTCCAAGATGTTGCCGTACTGGAGCCAATGCAGCTGCCATTTTTATTGCTTGAATTATTTTACCCATTATGTGCGTTAGTGGGGCCTCATGTCTAAGTTTTGCCTAAGGCCTCACAAAGCCAACAGTGGCAACAGTTTGGTGAAGACCCTTTTCTGTTCCAGCAGGACTGTGCCCCCCCCCCTGTGTACAAAGCCAGCTCCATAAAGACATGAGGTGACCAGTTTGGTGTGGAGGAACTCCAGTGTCCTGCCTTGATAAATGTTGCATGCATGTTCCCATCCGGTTAGACTTACTTTTTATAAAAAAATAAAATAAAATAAATAGTATCGGCTATTAATTCATAGAGAATCCATTTAAAAATGCTTTAGGAGGTGTATGTTGTAATCACCGAGTCATATTCACTTCTAATTTAAGAGTTCCTTGGGGGCTTCCAGAGATTATTCTTTGCACAAGTTCCTCTTTGATCTTTGAAACTTCCTATCTGCCAATTCTTTCAAGATGTTTGAGATACACCGGAGTACTGGTTTGAACTTTTGGCGTAGATCGAGAAATGTCAGTTTTGTATGGGATGAAGGCTTGCCTTAGAGCAGAACTTTAGGTTACAAAAAAAAAAATTCAATAAAAAAAGCACAGTGTTGTAAGCGCGGCCGGTTTTTGGGCTTGAGGAGGGTTTGTGCATCTATTCTGTTAAAAAAAAAAACACACGTTATAGTTGCAAAGTTTCTCCGTATCGAGGCCTGCTTCACCTGGGCAACGTAGAGCCCAACATCCATCATCATCCATCAAAGTCCCGGGCCCCTTGAAGCCTAATGGTGACCTCCAGAGTTAGGGACAGCTGACATCCTTCTGTGTAGAGTGGGTTACAAGGCATGGTGGTGGGTGTACCGCAAGATGAACAGGTGGGCGCCAGACACTTTTTGAATGCAAAGAGATTTATTGTCTCTTAAAACAGAACTGTGGGAGAGAGGGTTAGGGCCAGGAAACCCTTAGGTTGATGCAAAGATAATTGGCAGACTCAGAGACTTCTATAGGTAGACACATGGGCGTAGCATCAGAGGTTGCAGGGGTCACAATTGTGACCCCGCCCCTAGCTCCAGGGGGCCCACCGCTCTGCTCCCTGCTGTAGGGTGACCATGTGTCCCGGATTGCCCGGGACAGTCCCGCATTTTGCAGAACCGTCAATTCTGGTTGGACTGCAAGGCGCAATCCCAACCCTGCGCTGCTCTCTTGCTTCTGGATAGGCCCTCAGACAGCCCAGCAGCCAGATTTGCCTGGGATAGGCCCAATCTCCAGCCTAGCAGCCGGGGGCAATACAACACACGTCCACCCAGACAGCCGTCCAGGTAGGGTATTGCCCAGGACAGTCCTGCATTTTGCAGGTCTGTCCCGGGCACCTTTATTCCAGGACAATACAGTGTCCCGGAATGAAACTGACACAGCCACACCCCCCGGGCCAATCTGATGCCCACATAAAAGGCCGCCACATCACCGCTTTACTCACTAACAGTACTTGTCCTGGCCGGGAATGCCTGGAGGAGCACAATCCCCGCCCCCTGCTTGTGATTGGAGAAATCATAAATCCCACCTCTTGTGTCCAATCACTGTGCTGTGATTCGTTACAGCACAAGCTGATTTTTGTCCCTGAATGGTAGTTTGGAAATGTGGTCACCCTACCCTGCTGTCATATTACATTTGATTTCCTCCACAAAATTCCAGAACTGCAGTCCAGCTCCAGTCCGCCTTGTTTCTCCCAGGGCCCCAGCCAAGTTCTATAATCCAGTAATCAGCTTCCAGTTGTTTTCCTTCTCCCCAGTCCACAACCTTCCTCTGCTCTCATTGGCTGGGGACATGTCATTACTAGGATGGGAGGAGGGGGAGAGGTCATCTCATTACTAGGATGGGAGGGGGGAGGGGTCTAGGTCACGTCGTTAATAGGATGGGGGGGGGGGCGAGGTCATGTCATTAATAGGATAGAGGGGGGAAGGGACAAGGTCATGTCATTACTAGGATGGGGGGCGAGGTCATGTCATTCCTACAATGGGGGGGGAAGAGGACAAGGTCATGTGATTACCAGGATAGTTTCTAGAAAATATTTTGAATCACCCTCTCAATTTGTACATAAATCTCTGAAATAACTCTTTAGCCACTTGGAGTATCTTGGCTCTTAATGGGAGTATCTTGGTGCACAGTGGAAGGGGCGGGTAGTAGTGGGGGGCCCCAGGACAACTTTTGCATCAGGGCCCACAAACTTCAAGCTACGCCTCTGGGTAGACAGCTATACAGGTGAAGGCCTCCAGCCGGACACCACTTCTGGATAGGTAGGACCACTGTCTCCTATGGCAACAATCTTGTAGCTGTTACTAAACGACAATTAAATTCAACTATTTGCAACAGGAACAGTTCTTATTTAACCCCACCATCACTCACTGTGGGTGTTCACTCAACGAGCTCCCAGTCTCTCTCACAAGACTTCAGATCTACTAGCCACTGGATTCCCTGAGCTCTTCCACTGTTAGCACTCAGTATCTTCCTCAAGCGTATCTTCCTGGCTTGGCACTCACAGGTGCTCTTCAAGCGTCACCCCCGCTGACACGTTGGGTCCCTGGCTTTGCACTCACTGATGCTCCACAAGCATCACCCCCGCTGACAAGTTATGTCCCTGGCTTGGAACTCACAGATGCTCTTCAATCTTCACCCCCGCTGACACGTTAGGTCCCTGGCTTGGCACTCACAGGTGCTCTTCAAGCGTCAACCCCGCTGACACGTTGGGTCCCTGGCTTGGCACTCACTGATGCTCCACAAGCGTCACCCCCGCTGACACGTTGGGTCCCTGGCTTTGCACTCACTGATGCTCCACAAGCATCACCCCCGCTGACAAGTTATGTCCCTGGCTTGGAACTCACAGATGCTCTTCAATCTTCACCCCCGCTGACAAGTTAGGTCCCTGGCTTGGAACTCACAGATGCTCTTCAATCTTCAACCCCACTGACACGTTAGGTCCCTGGCTTGGCACTCACTGATACTCTTCAAGCATCACCATCGCTGACACGTTAGGTCCCTGGCTTGGCACTCACTGATGCTCCACAAGCGTCACTCCCGCTGATACGTTAGGTCCCTGGCTTGGCACGCACTGATACTCTTCAAGCGTCATCCCCGCTGACAAGTTAGGTCCCTGGCTTGGAACTCACAGATGCTCTTCAATCTTCAACCCCACTGACACGTTAGGTCCCTGGCTTGGCACTCACTGATACTCTTCAAGCATCACCATCGCTGACACGTTAGGTCCCTGGCTTGGCACTCACTGATGCTCCACAAGCGTCACTCCCGCTGATACGTTAGGTCCCTGGCTTGGCACGCACTGATACTCTTCAAGCGTCATCCCCGCTGACATGTTAGGTCCCTGGCCTGGCACTCACTGATGCTCCACAAGCGTCCCCCCCGCTGACACGTTAGGTCCCTGGCTTGGCACTCACAGATGCTCTTCAATCGTCACCCCCGCTGACACGTTAGGTCCCTGGCTTGGCACTCACTGATGCTCCACAAGCGTCCCCCCGCTGACACGTTAGGTCCCTGGCTTGGCACTCACAGATGCTCTTCAATCGTCACCCCCCGCTGACACGTTAGGTCCCTGGCTTGGCACTCACTGATGCTCCACAAGCGTCACCCCCGCTGACACGTTAGGTCCCTGGCTTGGCACTCACTGATGCTTCACAAGCATCACCATTGCTGTCCCGCTGGGTCCCTGACTTGGCACTTGCTGAAGTTTTCCCTCTTCTGCACCGTCCCTGGCTGGCGAGAAGTCTGCTCTGGTACTGGCCTCAGCTTACTCACTGTGGTCTCCGGTTGAAAGGTTTTTTGCCCCTTAGTGGCGACAGTTTCCCCTCTACCTCCGACCATAACTGGTTCCCCGGCCAGCGGAACCATTACTTCTTGTACTACAAGTCTGCAATCCCAACCCTACGCTGCTTCTCCTGCTTCTGGAGAGACCCTCAGACAGCCTAGCAGCCTGATGTCCCCAGGATAGGCCTCAGGTTTCTGGCCTAGCAGCCCGGGGCAGTACAACACACGTCCACCCAGACAGCCGTCCAGGTGGCACAGAACCCGGATCACCTGACTCCACCCAAATAAATAGGCTCTCCCAGCAGGCCAAGGGATCTAAGAAAATCCCTGCCCATTGGCTGAGACGCCCCATTCAGTCATAATCTGTCCTTGCTATGCCCTTGTTTTATCCAATGCAACCAGCTACAATGCCACCTAGTGACAGAAGAGAGAAGTGCAGCAATTCCAGAATTAGGGGGAAAGCAATTGATCTCCTAACAATTGGCCAAGGCAACTATCGTCTGGCAACTAAAGGTGATAGCAGCCCTGCCTAATATCAGGCTGCTGCAATCAGTTGAGGATCAAAGCCTAGTCTCAGGGTGGTGCTCGATAATCACGTATGTGAGTTGCATCTAGGGTTGCCACCTCATCCCTTTAAACTAGGGCTGTGGAAATTAACTATTAATTCCCCAGTTGTGGCCCCTGGCTATTACGTTCACAGCTACCGTCTTCCACTGACGTGGAGCTTACCAGGAATAATAAAGCCCCAAAACGGAACAAAGATTATGAGAGACGTGTCATATGTCGAGTTGGCTCAGTAGCGAAGAACACCGGTTCTCAACCGCCAAGCCATGGCCCACTAGCTGCAAGTTCCCTAACCTCCCACAATGCCTCCCAGCTCCCATGGTGCCACCCAACCTCCTGTAGTAGCCCACATTTCCCTTCAACCTCTCACAGTGCCCCCCAGGTCCCCTAGGAGCCCACAATCCTCACCAATCTCACACAGTGCTCCCCAGCTTGCTGCAAAGCCTCCAGTCTCTTAACAGTGCCTCCCAGTCTCCCTGAAAAAAACCCTGGTCCCCTTCAAAGGCCCCAATTCCCCCCAGCTCCCTTCAGAAATCTCATCAAATACAGGGCCACCAAGTCTGCTGCAGAGTCTCCTAGGAGCTCACAGTGGGGAGCACTGTGGGAGGTTGGTGGTCAGAGCCTCCAGTACCCCAACAGTGCCCCCCCCCAGTCTCCCACAATTACCCAGAAGACCACCCCGGATGCCACTCCTATCAGATAAGAACAGGAAACTGAGGCTACAATTGGCACGGGATCACCAAAATTGGACAATAGAAGATTGGAAAAACGTTTCCGGGTCTGATGAGTCTGGATTTCAGACGCGACATTCAGATGGTGGGGTCAGAATTTGGCGCATGGATCCATCCTGCCTTGTATCACTGGTTCAGGCTGGCGGTGGGGGTGTAATGATGTGGCGGATGGGGTATCACTGGTTCAGGCTGGTGGTGGGGGTGCAATGGTGTGGGGGATGGGATATCACCGGTTCAGGCTGGTGGTGGGGGTGTAATGGTGTGGGGGATGGGCACACTTTGGGCCCCCCATGGTTTAATAACCACGGCCTACCTGAGTATTGTTGCTGACCATGTCCATCTCTTTATGACTACAGTGTCCCCATCTTCTGATGGCTCCTTCCAGCAGGATAATGCACCATGTCACAAAGCTCCAATCATCTCACCACTGGACAATGAGGTCACTGTCCTCCAATGGCCTCCACATCCCAAAGGTGCTCTATTGGATGAGATGTGGTGAAACGGAAATTGGCATCATAGATGTGCAGCCGACAAATCTGCAGCAACTGTGTGATGTTATCATGTCACTATGGAGCAAAATCTCTGAGGAACGTTTCCAACACCTTGTTGTATCTATGCCACCAAGAATGAAGTCCAAAGGGGGTCCAACCCGCTACTAGCAAGGGGGGCCTAATAAATGGGGTCCAACCCGCTACTAGCAAGGTGGACATAATAAAGGGGGTCCAACCCACTACTAGCAAGGGGGACCGAATAAAGGGGGTCCAACCCACTACTAGCAATGGGGAGCTAATAAAGGGGGTCCAACCTGCTACTAGCAAGGGGGACCTAATAAAGGGGGTCCAACCCGCTACTAGCAAGGTGGACCTAATAAAGGGGGTCCAACCCGCTACTAGCAAGGGGGACCTAATAAAGGGGGTCCAACCCGCTACTAGCAAGGGGGACCTAATAAAGGGGGTCCAACCTGCTACTAGCAAGGGGGACCTAATAAAGGGGGTCCAACCCGCTACTAGCAAGGGGGACCTAATAAAGGGGTCCAACCTGCTACTAGAAAGGGGGACCTAATAAAGGGGGTCCAACCCGCTACTAGCAAGGGGGACCTAATAAAGGGGGTCCAACCTGCTACTAGCAAGGGGGACCTAATAAAGGGGGTCCAACCCGCTACTAGCAAGGGGGACCTAATAAAGGGGGTCCAACCTGCTACTAGAAAGGGGGACCTAATAAAGAGGGGCCAACCCACTACTAGCAAGGTGGGCCTAATAAAGGGGGCCCAACCCGCTACTAGCAAGGGGGACCGAATAAAGGGGGCCCAACCCACTACTAGCGAGGAGGACCCAACAAAGGGGGTCCAAACCGCTACTAGCAAGGGGGACCGACTAAAAGGGGCCCAACCCGCTACTAGCAAGGGGGACCTAACAAAGGGGGTACAACCTGATACTAGCAAGGGGGACCTAATAAAGGGGATCCAACCTGCTACTAGGAAGGAGGACCTAATAAAGTTGCCGGTGAGTTTATATTGCTGGAGTCTAGTTGGCATGGAGCGCTCACAAGACCACAAGTTCCCAGTTGTATGCTGTAAGGTGGGCCCCCAATGTTGGGACTGTTGGGCTCCCCCTTCCTCCTCCAATACCTGGATCAGGTGACCAGTGCGCTCCTGGTAAGAGGAAAGCCATTACCTGCATCTCCAACCTTCCTGTACTGTCCATTTCCAGCCTTAGGAAGAATCTTCCCCTGCCGGGGGAACTGCTCAATACATTCTAAAGGTTTCCAAACAGCGGTGGCTTTCAGCCAATAATCTCCTCTGACTTCACAGCAATTCCAGAAATATCACAATATCTGCAGGTAATTTTCAATCAAACTGGGGTGGCTATTTAGCTGTGAAGTGTTCAAACTAACATGTAAAGCAATTGCCTAGAAACATTAACGGATCAAAAAGGCATGTTACAGCAATCAAGGCTTATGTAAACCAAGATCAGCAAGAACGAATTCTCAAACATGTCCTCATGTCCCACTTGTGTAGCTAGGCTCAGGTCCGTCACTAGAAATCATGGTTCTCCATAAAAAAAACTACCATAAAAACCTACCTGACAGAGCCCCCCCAACAGAATGATTCACAACACAGATCTCCTCCCCTCTCCTCCAGTGCCAAGGTTGGTTGTTAGTATCCTGTTTTTACAGACATAGGTGCAACAACCATTCTCATACATTATACGGCAAATAATAAATCTGCCACTAGGTGGTGGTAGCACGTTAAATTATTATTGCATAATGTGATGTCCTTTCTAGTAGAACTACATTGTTATGATGTCATTTCCTGTAATTTTCCCCCCAAAAAAACAAGAAAGGTTTGGCCGTATGTCCTACGCCATCTTGAATGTTAGGCGTCATATCTGCTGCAACTTTCTAAAAGGAGGAAGCAGAGTAGAGATTTGGACTGACAGTTCTCTTGCACTCTGCCGGAATAATGCTGCCCCGGGCCGCCCTCAAGCAGACCCCGCTGACCTGATGGGCCCCTAATGGTGTATACATGGGTTCTCCACAGGGTGGGTACAGTAGGTGGTGCTGGGATTCGGGGCCAGGATTAGGAGATACTAATTTACAGCACAGCTTCAGATTTATCTCCATTCTTTTTCATGCAGGCAGAATACAAACAGGGCAGCCATCAGAAATGTTTGGGCCCCTTACACAGCTTTAGGCCTGGGCTACCGCATCCGCACACCGTCCACCTCACCTGTACGCACTCAACCCCCCCTCAATACTGTATATATGTCAGCCCCCCTCACACCTGTATATATGTCAGCCCCCCCACACCTGTATATATGTCAGCCCCCACACACCTGTATATATGTCAGCTACCCCACACACCTGTATATATGTCAGCCCCCCTCACACCTGTATATATGTCAGCCCCCCCTCACACCTGTATATATGTCAGCCACCCCACACCTGTATATATGTCAGCCCCCCCCCCACACATCTGTATATATGTCAGCCCCCCTCACGCCTGTATATATGTCAGCCCCCCCCTCACACCTGTATATATGTCAGCCCCCCCACACCTGTATATATGTCAGCCCCCCCCCACACATCTGTATATATGTCAGCCCCCCTCACGCCTGTATATATGTCAGCCCCCCCTCACACCTGTATATATGTCAGCCCCCTTACACCTGTATATATGTCAGCCCCCTCACACCTGTATACATGACAGCCCCCCACACACCTGTATACATGACAGCCCCCCCACACACCTGTATATCTGTCAGCCCCCTCACACCTGTATATATGTCAGCCCCCCTCACACCTGTATATATCAGCCCCCCACACACCTGTATATATGTCAGCCCCCCTCACACCTGTATATTTGTCTGCTCCCTCACACCTGTATACATGTCAGCCCCCTCACACCTGTATATATGTCAGCCCCCCCACACACCTGTATATATGTCAGCCCCCCCCACACACCTGTATATATGTCAGCCCCCCCCACACCCCTGTATATTTGTCTGCCCCCTCACACCTGTATATTTGTCTGCCCCCTCACACCTGTATATATGTCAGCCCCCCCACACACCTGTATATGTCAGCCCCCTCACACCTTTATACATGTCAGCCCCCCTCACACCTGTGTATATATGTCAGCCCCCCCACACACACACACCTGTGTATATGTCAGCCCCCCCACACAGACACACACACACCTGTATATATGAAAGCCCCCCCCCAACCACACACCTGTATATATGTCAGCCCCCCTCACACCTGTATATTTGTCCGCCCCCCACACACCTGTATATATGTCAGCCCCCCTCACACCTGTATTTTTGTCCGCCCCCTCACACCTGTATACATGTCAGCCCCCTCACACCTGTATATATGTCAGCCCCCCACACACCTGTATATATGTCAGCCCCCCCACACACCTGTATATATGTCAGCCCCCCCACACACCTGTATATATGTCAGCCCCCCTCACACCTGTGTATATATGTCAGCCCCCCCCCACACACACCTGTGTATATGTTAGCCCAACCACACAGACACACACACACACACCTGTATATATGAAAGCCCCCCCAACCACACACCTGTATATATGTCAGCCCCCCTCACACCTGTATATATGTCAGCCCCCTCACACCTGTATATATGTCAGCCCCCTCACACCTGTATACATGACAGCCCCCCACACACCTGTATACATGACAGCCCCCCTCACACCTGTATATCTGTCAGCCCCCTCACACCTGTATATATGTCAGCACCCCCCCACACCTGTATACATGTCAGCCCCCCTCACACCTGTATATTTGTCCGACCCCCTCACACCTGTATATATGTCAGCCCCGTCACACCTTTATACATGTCAGCCCCCCTCACACCTGTGTATATATGTCAGCCCCCCCCCCCACACACACACACCTGTATATATGAAAGCCTGTATATTTGCCTGCCCCCTCACACCTGTATATTTGTCTGCCCCCTCACACCTGTATATATGTCAGCCCCCCCCACACACCTGTATATATGTCAGCCCCCTCACACCTTTATACATGTCAGCCCCCCTCACACCTGTGTATATATGTCAGCCCCCCCACACACACACACCTGTGTATATGTCAGCCCCCCCACACAGACACACACACACCTGTATATATGAAAGCCCCCCCCCCCAACCACACACCTGTATATATGTCAGCCCCCCTCACACCTGTATATTTGTCCGCCCCCCACACACCTGTATATTTGTCCGCCCCCCACACACCTGTATATATGTCAGCCCCCCTCACACCTGTATTTTTGTCCGCCCCCTCACACCTGTATACATGTCAGCCCCCTCACACCTGTATATATGTCAGCCCCCCTACACACCTGTATATATGTCAGCCCCCCCACACACCTGTATATATGTCAGCCCCCCACACACCTGTATATATGTCAGCCCCCCTCACACCTGTGTATATATGTCAGCCCCCCCACACACACACCTGTGTATATGTTAGCCCAACCACACAGACACACACACACCTGTATATATGAAAGCCCCCCCAACCACACACCTGTATATATGTCAGCCCCCCTCACACCTGTATATATGTCAGCCCCCTCACACCTGTATATATGTCAGCCCCCTCACACCTGTATACATGACAGCCCCCCTCACACCTGTATATATGTCAGCCCCCCTCACACCTGTATATATCAGCCCCCCACACACCTGTATATATGTCAGCCCCCCTCACACCTGTATATTTGTCTGCTCCCTCACACCTGTATATATGTCAGCCCCCTCACACCTGTATATATGTCAGCCCCCCTCACACCTGTATATATCAGCCCCCCACACACCTGTATATATGTCAGCCCCCCTCACACCTGTATATTTTTCTGCTCCCTCACACCTGTATACATGTCAGCCCCCTCACACCTGTATATATGTCAGCCCCCCCACACACCTGTATATATGTCAGCCCCCCTCACACCTGTATATTTGTCTGCTCCCTCACACCTGTATACATGTCAGCCCCCTCACACCTGTATATATGTCAGCCCCCCCACACACCTGTATATATGTCAGCCCCCCCCCACACACCTGTATATATGTCAGCCCCCCCCCACACCCCTGTATATTTGTCTGCCCCCTCACACCTGTATATTTGTCTGCCCCCTCACACCTGTATATATGTCAGCCCCCCCACACACCTGTATATGTCAGCCCCCTCACACCTTTATACATGTCAGCCCCCCTCACACCTGTGTATATATGTCAGCCCCCCCCCACACACACACCTGTGTATATGTCAGCCCCCCCACACAGACACACACACACCTGTATATATGAAAGCCCCCCCCCAACCACACACCTGTATATATGTCAGCCCCCCTCACACCTGTATATTTGTCCGCCCCCCACACACCTGTATATATGTCAGCCCCCCTCACACCTGTATTTTTGTCCGCCCCCTCACACCTGTATACATGTCAGCCCCCTCACACCTGTATATATGTCAGCCCCCCACACACCTGTATATATGTCAGCCCCCCCACACACCTGTATATATGTCAGCCCCCCCCACACACCTGTATATATGTCAGCCCCCCTCACACCTGTGTATATATGTCAGCCCCCCCACACACACACCTGTGTATATGTTAGCCCAACCACACAGACACACACACACACCTGTATATATGAAAGCCCCCCCAACCACACACCTGTATATATGTCAGCCCCCCTCACACCTGTATATATGTCAGCCCCCTCACACCTGTATATATGTCAGCCCCCTCACACCTGTATACATGACAGCCCCCCACACACCTGTATACATGACAGCCCCCCTCACACCTGTATTTCTTTCTCGTACATCACGGGACACAGAGCGACATAGTCATTACTAATGGGTTATATAGATACCGTCAGGTGCTGGCACTGGCAACTTCCAAAACCGGAAGTACCCTCCCCTATATAAGCCCCTCCCATCCGGGAGCACCTCAGTTTTTTGCCAGTGTCTAAGGTGTTGGCCAAGAAGAAACATGTGTTTTTCACTGAGCTTGCGTACAGGTTCTTTTGGGCCTCAGTAAGCTATTCCGGATCCGACCAAAAAAGCTTCATAGCTAAACGGTCGGTACCCGGGCCTTGCAGAGAAGAGCAAGGTTTTGCCTGTAATGCTTCTCTTAGGAGAGCTGGACCCTGGGATCCAGAGCTCTGGTCATACCCACGACCAAGATGTTTTCTGTGCAGGGTGCTATACAGGTCCAGGGGAGTGGAATCCTTGGGAACCCGGTCCCTGAAGGTTTGATTACAATGCCTGCCGTGATAGGTGAAGTTTGGGCTTCTGTGGACCAAACAAAGTCCTGCGGCGAGGAAAAGGTAAGTGGGGGCCCTCAGGAACTTGGTTCTATTGAGGGACCCCCAAGCCTATTTTGTCTTTCTGCCTGTTACCTAAGGTATTCCCGCTAATATTCTGTGTATGCCTGTTACTACTGAGAAAATGTAAAAATTTTAATAGTAGGCAAGAAAAAAAAAATAAAAAAAAATGTAAGACCGCGGTACCTGTGTTAGACACTAGAGGCCGCTATGGTTCTTTTTCTTGTAATGTGGATTTTTTTCTTCCAGAATCAAATCCAGGCAGTTGGTATGTTCTCTGCTGGGAAGCTGTCTCCTCTGCCCTGTTGCTGCGCTCATCCATCCCCGGGCCCTGCGGCAAAGGGGGCCCTGGCTCCCGTCTAGCTCCTTATTGTTTTTAAAAAAGGGCGCCGAAGGCGCACGTGCCCGCGCGCGTGCGCGTGCACGCGCCTCTATTCATAGAGGCGATCTGAAAAAAGGGGCGGAGCGGGTGGATGACGCTCAGGTGTGCGCCGCGGCGCTGCTGCGCATGTGCGGGCGTCCAGCGTGTTTTAAAGCACATTATAGCTGGCTATTGAATGCACAGACAGAGCTAGCAACAGATAAAGGCACACAGAGGCGGTTGATGCAGGCATCACCTAGAAAGGCACTTTAGTAGACACCAACTGTGATATAGCAGCAATTGTGCTAGACTATTCTCAGTAAAAGTGGTGTATTACGGCTGGAATACCTCAGCTTTAGGCTTAAGAATATGCCGTCCAGAAGCTCCGGAACTGAATCTTCCAGGAAGCAAAGGGGGTCTCATCGGGCTCTGAGGTGGGCATGCTTCTGCTGCACCAGTCTCCCCTGAAGTTCAGAGGTAAGTGACCATAGAGACCCCGCAGGGGTACTTGGTACTGTGGCTGTCCTCAGTCACCTGCTCCTGTGTATGTAACAGAGGAGGTTTTTTCCTCAGCTCTGGGAGGATTAGAGAGAGATTGTCAACATTGATCGCTGCCTCCCTGTCAGGGAAAGCACGCCGATCTCCGTCTCCTCCTTCAGAGTGCCTGTTAGCAGAGCAACAGTCCCATACAGGGATCGACCTGCCTGAAGGGGATCAGGATGAGGTTGATTCTGTTATAGAGGAATCAACAGTGGAGGAACCTTTCTCAGCAGCTCAAGCTGAAAGATTATGGGTTCAGTCTCTGACTAACATGGTCCGATCGGCATTAAAAATGCACCTTGCGGAACCATCAACCACTACTGTATCCTCGTTGGGGTCGCTAGAAGCCCCCAGACTGTCTGTTCTTTTCCACTTCACCCTTTTACTGAAAGGGCTTATTTACCAGGATTGGGAACGTCCTGAGAAAATATTATTCCCCCAAGAGATTTCCGGTGGTCTATCCCATGGAGGATAAGTTCATCAAAAAAAAATGGAAGGTCCCTACAGTGGACGCAGCCATCTCTTGTATGTATAAATCACTGACATGTCCAGTGGATAATGTCCAAATGTTCAAGAACCCAATAGATAAAAGATTGGAGTCCTTATGAAAGTCTGCTTCTTTCTACAGCAAGCTTGGTGACACAACCAGCAGTAGCAGCTATTGGGGTCTGCTAAGCAGTGAAGGATCAGTTAAAACAGGTCTTGAGGGACTTGACAGATCAGCAGGCCTTGCCCTAGCTGATCTACCTAGAGCCTTAGGCTTTGCGGTTGACGCCATAAAGGATTCAGTCCATCAGGCCTCCCGCCTTACGCTGTCTAGAGTACATATGCGTAGGCTTCTATGGCTCAAAAACTGGTCTGCTGAAGCTCCCTGTAAGGAATGGCTGGTTAGCGTCCCATTTCATGGTGAACGCTTATTCAGGGAAAACCTGGACAAATATATCCAGAAAATTTCCAGCGGTAAAAATACGCTCTTGCCGGTTAAAAACAGAGTTAGAGGTCCCTCTTTAAGAGGCCTGCTTCTCCAGTCCCTGGGGCATCGGCTGTGTAACAGTTCCGACGGCCTCCTCGGTCAATTCCCGGGGGTAAAAAACAGGGACAATAGCAGGGTAATGAGAAACCCTGGGTCAGGGGAGGTACAAAACCTCCCCCAAAGTTAAATTCATTGAAGGGTTGCCCCCACTCAGTCGGGTGGGGGGAGGACTCCAGTTGTTCACAAGAGACCTGGCGGGACGCGATCAAGACAGATAGGTGCTCTCCGCAGTATGTTGGGGATACAGATTGGAGTTAAGAGACTCTCCTCCTTCCCATTTTTGAGGTCAAACGTGCCAAGGGATCCCCGGAAGAGAGGATCCCTCCTGTTGGCACTAGAACAACTATTGCTCCAAGGAGTAATTATGGAGGTTCCCCTGGAAGAATGAGGGTTCGGGTTTTACTCAAACCTCTCTACAGTCCCGAAGCAAACGCGGACGGGAGGCCCATATTAATTCTAAAAGGGCTATACAAATTCCTGTATATCAGGACTTTCCGATGAAGTCGATCCGATCGGTGGCCACTGCCCTACAAGGGGAGGATTGGTTAGCCGCGATCGACATCAAAGATGCTTATCTGCACATTCCCATCTTTCCAGTCTACCAAAAGTTTCTACGCTTTGCAGTAGAAGGGCGCCATTTTCAGTTCAGAGCCTTACCCTTCGGTTTGGCCACAGCACCACGAGTGTTTACAAAAATTCTGGCCCTTTATTGGCCAATCTAAGAACACAAGGTGTAATGATAATGGCATATCTAGATGACTTGTTGCTGATAGACCACTCAGTGAAAAAACTAGAAGTGGTCGTTCACAAGACAATCAAGTATCTGGAATCTCACGGTTGGATTATCAACCGAGAAAAGTCAGCCCTAAAAACCAGTCAAAAGTCTGGAATACTTGGGGCTAAGGTTGGATTCAGGCCAGAGAAAAATATTCTTGCCTCGAGGAAAGGTGTTGTCTTTGAAAGATTTGATACACTTAGTGGGTACAAAAAAGACAGCCGTCCATACGCCTGTGCATAAGGCTGCTGGGAAAAATGGTGGCATCATTCGAAGCAGTACCCTACGGTCAATTCCATTCAAGGAATTTGCAGGGGGCCATACTGTCAGCCTGGAACAAAAAAGTTCAGGCCCTAGACTTACAATGTCCTTGTCCCCTTCCGTTCGCAAGAGCCTCCGTTAGTGGTTGGTTCCCCAGAATCTGGAAAAAGGGAAATCCTTCAGTCTGATTTCTTGGAAGGTGGTCACTACAGATGCCAGCCTTATAGGCTGGGGAGCAGTACTGGAGCAATAGTCTCTCCAGGGCAGATGGTCGGATGCAGAAAAGGCCCTGCCCATCAATCTCTTAGAGATACGAGCAGCCCGGTATGCCCTAGTAGCATGGACATCCAAACTCCAAGGGTCCCCTGTCAGAATTCAATCAGACAATGCCACAGCAGTGGCATATATCAATCATCAGGGGGGCACCAGGAGTCGTGCAGCCCAGAGGGAAGTAAATTACATCCTGAAATGGGCAGAAAAATATGTCCCAGCCATATCTGCGGTATTCATTCCAGGAGTGGAGAATTGGAAGGCGGACTTTCTAAGTCGCCAGCAATTAGGCCCAGAGGAAGGGTCCCTTCACCCCGAGGTTTTCTGGACAATATGTCAGCGGTGGGGAACATCGGATGTAGATCTTCTAGCATCCAGATTCAACGCAAAGGGGGACAGGTTTGTCTCTCGGACAAGGGATCCCCTAGCTTGCGGCTCGGATGCCCTAGTGTTCCCTTGGGATCAGTTCAAGCTGATATATGCATTCACACCGCCACAATGGTTACCTCGATTACTCCGCAGAATCAGGGTAGAAAAGAAACCAGTGATTCCGGTGGCTCCAGCGTGGCCCCGAAGAGCGTGGTACGCGGAGATTGTAAAATTTCAGTGGGGAGTCCTTGGACTCTCCCACGTCGTCCGGACCTGCTTTCGCAAGGACCGATATACCACCCTTCCTTACCAGCCCTAGGTTTGACGACCTGGCTATGGAAGCCCACATTCTAAAAAAGAGAGGGCTCTCTAATCCTGTGGTATCTACCATGATCAATGCCAGGAAGCCGGTATCCAGGCAGATCTAATATAGAATCTGGAAGGCGTACATCGCGTGGTGTGAGGCCAAGAAATGGCATCCACATAAGTACGTAATAGGTAGGATTCTGGACTTCCTACAATGGGCTGTAGATAGGAAGCTTGCCTTGAGTACTATCAAGGGTCAGATTTCGGCCTTGTCAATATTTTTTCAAAGGCCCTTGGCTTCGCATTCACTAGTCAAAGCCTTTATACAAGGAGTGATGCGTATTAGTCCTCCGGTTAATATTCCCATATGTCCATGGGATCTAAACTTGGTTCTGTCGGTTCTACAGAAACAACCATTTGAACCATTACAGCATATTTCTTTGGTGCTTCTCACCAGGAAATTGATTTTTCTAGTAGCCATTTGTTCGGCTAAAAGAGTGTCGGAATTAGCAGCTATGTCCTGTAAGGAGCCATATCTGGTTATCCATAAGGATAGAGTAGTGTTACGTCCTCATCCAGCCTTTCTTCCTAGGGTGGTATCGAGGTTTCATTTGAACCAAGATGTGGTTCTTCCTTCTTTTTTCCCCAAACCTACTTCGGTAGAGGAAAAGTTATTGCATTCTTTGGATGTAGTAAGAGCAGTTAAAGCTTATCTAAAGGCCACTGCTCAGATTCGCAGAACGGATACTTTGGTTATTCTGCCGGAAGGCCCCAGAAAGGGTCAGGCAGCGTCAAAATCTACTTTAGCCAAGTGGATTCGACAGGTCATAATACAAGCCTATGGCTTGAGAAGGAGACCGCCTCCGTTCAAAGTTAGAGCGCACTCCACGAGAGCAGTTGGAACTTCATGGGCAGTGCATCACCAGGCCTCCCTGGCTCAAATCTGTAAGGCCGCAACATGGTCTTCAGTACACACGTTTACTAGGTTCTACCAGGTGGACGTTAGAAGTCAGGAGGATGTCGCCTTTGGGCGCAGTGTGTTGCAGGCCGCAAAAGATCCTCATGTCTGATAGCGCTCAGCTTATATATGGTGTATCCCCCCCCTCATTGGGCATTGCTTTAGGACATCCCATTAGTAATGACTATGTCGCTCTGTGTCCCGTGATGTACGAGAAAGAAAATAGGATTTTTATAACAGCTTACCTGTAAAATCCTTTTCTTGGAGTACATCACGGGACACAGAGCTCCCGCCCCTCTTTGGGGACACTTATTGCTTTGCTACAAAACTGAGGCGCTCCCGGATGGGAGGGGCTTATATAGGGGAGGGTACTTCCGGTTTTGGAAGTTGCCAGTGCCAGCACCTGACGGTATCTATATAACCCATTAGTAATGACTATGTCGCTCTGTGTCCCGTGATGTACTCCAAGAAAAGGATTTTACAGGTAAGCTGTTATAAAAATCCTATTATCTGTCAGCCCCCTCACACCTGTATACATGACAGCCCCCCACACACCTGTATACATGACAGCCCCCCTCACACCTGTATATCTGTCAGCCCCCTCACACCTGTATATATGTCAGCCCCCCCACACCTGTATATATGTCAGCCCCCCCACACCTGTATACATGTCAGCCCCCCTCACACCTGTATATTTGTCCGACCCCCTCACACCTGTATATATGTCAGCCCCGTCACACCTTTATACATGTCAGCCCCCCTCACACCTGTGTATATATGTCAGCCCCCCCCCCCACACACACACACACCTGTATATATGAAAGCCTGTATATTTGCCTGCCCCCTCACACCTGTATATTTGTCTGCCCCCTCACACCTGTATATATGTCAGCCCCCCCACACACCTGTATATATGTCAGCCCCCTCACACCTTTATACATGTCAGCCCCCCTCACACCTGTGTATATATGTCAGCCCCCCCCCCACACACACACCTGTGTATATGTCAGCCCCCCCACACAGACACACACACACCTGTATATATGAAAGCCCCCCCCAACCACACACCTGTATATATGTCAGCCCCCCTCACACCTGTATATTTGTCCGCCCCCCACACACCTGTATATTTGTCCGCCCCCTCACACCTGTATATATGTCAGCCCCCCTCACACCTGTATATTTGTCCGCCCCCTCACACCTGTATACATGTCAGCCCCCCTCACACCTGTGTATATATGTCAGCCCCCCCACACACACACCTGTGTATATGTTAGCCCAACCACACAGACACACACACACCTGTATATATGAAAGCCCCCCCAACCACACACCTGTATATATGTCAGCCCCCCTCACACCTGTATATATGTCAGCCCCCTCACACCTGTATATATGTCAGCCCCCTCACACCTGTATATATGTCAGCCCCCTCACACCTGTATACATGACAGCCCCCCACACACCTGTATACATGACAGCCCCCCACACACCTGTATATCTGTCAGCCCCCTCACACCTGTATATATGTCAGCCCCCCCCACACCTGTATACATGTCAGCCCCCCTCACACCTGTATATTTGTCTGACCCCCTCACACCTGTATATATGTCAGCCCCGTCACACCTTTATACATTACAGCCCCCCTCACACCTGTGTATATATGTCAGCCCCCCCCCCCACACACACACACACACACACCTGTATATATGAAAGCCTGTATATTTGCCTGCCCCCTCACACCTGTATATATGTCAGCCCCCCCACACACACCTGTATATATGTCAGCCCCCCCCCACACACCTGTATATTTGTCCGCCCCCTCTCACCTGTATACTTGTCCGCCCCCTCACACCTGTATATATGTCAGCCCCCCCCCACACACCTGTATATATGTCAGCCCCCCCACACACCTGTATATATGTCAGCCCCCCTCACACCTGTGTATATATGTCAGCCCCCCACACAGACACACACACACCTGTATATATGAAAGCCCCTCCCAACCACACACCTGTATATATGTCAGCCCCCTCACACCTGTATATATGTCAGCCCCCTCACACCTGTATATATGTCAGCCCCCCTCACACCTGTATAAATGTCAGCCTCCCTCACACCTGGGTATATATGTCAGCCCCCCACACAGACACACACACACACCTGTATATATGAAAGCCCCTCCCAACCACACACCTGTATATATGTCAGCCCCCTCACACCTGTATATATGTCAGCCCCCCTCACACCTGTATACATGTCAGCCTCCCTCACACCTGTATATATGTCAGCCCCCCACACACCTGTAAATATGTCAGCCCCCCCCACACACCTGTATACATGTCAGCCCCCTCACACCTGTATATATCAGCCCCACACACACCTGTATATATGTCAGCCCCCCTCACACCTGTATATTTGTCTGCTCCCTCACACCTGTATACATGTCAGCCCCCTCACACCTGTATATATGTCAGCCCCTCACACACCTTTATATATATGTCAGCCCCCCCCCACACCCCTGTATATTTGTCTGCCCCCTCACACCTGTATATATGTCACCCCCCCCACACACCTGTATATATGTCAGCCCCCCCACACACCTGTATATGTGTCAGCCCCCTCACACCTTTATACATGTCAGCCCCCCTCACACCTGTGTATATATGTCAGCCCCCCACACACACACACCTGTGTATATGTCAGCCCCCCCACACAGACACACACACACCTGTATATATGAAAGTCCCCCCCCAACCACACACCTGTATATATGTCAGCCCCCCTCACACCTGTATATATGTCAGCCCCCCTCACACCTGTATATATGTCAGCCCCCCTCACACCTGTATATATGTCAGCCCCCTCACACCTGTATATATGTCAGCCCCCTCACACCTGTATACATGACAGCCCCCCACACACCTGTATACATGACAGCCCCCCCCACACCTGTATATCTGTCAGCCCCCTCACACCTGTATATATGTCAGCCCCCCCCCACACCTGTATACATGTCAGCCCCCCTCACACCTGTATATATGTCAGCCCCGTCACACCTTTATACATGTCAGCCCCCCTCACACCTGTGTATATATGTCAGCCCCCCCACACACACACACCTGTGTATATGTCAGCCCCCCCACACAGACACACACACACCTGTATATATGAAAGCCTGTATATTTGCCTGCCCCCTCACACCTGTATATATGTCAGCCCCCCCCCCACACACACCTGTATATATGTCAGCCCCCCCACACACCTGTATATTTGTCTGCCCCCTCACACCTGTATATTTGTCCGCCCCCTCACACCTGTATATATGTCAGCCCCCCCACACACCTGTATATATGTCAGCCCCCCCACACACCTGTATATATGTCAGCCCCCCTCACACCTGTGTATATATGTCAGCCCCCCACACAGACACACACACACACACCTGTATATATGAAAGCCCCTCCCAACCACACACCTGTATATATGTCAGCCCACCTCACACCTGTATATATGTCAGCCCACCTCACACCTGTATATATGTCAGCCTCCCTCACACCTGTATATATGTCAGCCCCCCACACACCTGTATAAATGTCAGCCCCCCTCACACCTGTATAAATGTCAGCCTCCCTCACACCTGTATATATGTCAGCCCCCCACACCCCTGTAAATATGTCAGCCCCCCCACACACCTGTATATATGTCAGCCCCCTCACACCTGTATATATGTCAGCCCCCCTCACACCTGTATACATGTCAGCCCCCCTCACACCTGTATATATCAGCCCCCCACACACCTGTATATATGTCAGCCCCCCTCACACCTGTATATTTGTCTGCTCCCTCACACCTGTATACATGTCAGCCCCCTCACACCTGTATATATGTCAGCCCCCTCACACACCTTTATATATGTCAGCCCCCCCCCACACCCCTGTATATTTGTCTGCCCCCTCACACCTGTATATATGTCAGCCCCCCCACACACCTGTATATATGTCAGCCCCCTCACACCTTTATACATGTCAGCCCCCCTCACACCTGTGTATGTATGTCAGCCCCCCCACATACACACACCTGTGTATATGTCAGCCCCCCCCCCCACACAGACACACACACACCTGTATATATGAAAGCCCCCCTCAACCACACACACCTGTATATATGTCAGCCCCCCTCACACCTGTATATTTGTCCGCCCCCCACACACCTGTATTTTTGTCCGTCCCCTCACACCTGTATACATGTCAGCCCCCTCACACCTGTATATATGTCAGCCCCCCCCACACACCTGTATATATGTCAGCCCCCCCACACACCTGTATATATGTCAGCCCCCCTCACACCTGTGTATATATGTCAGCACCCCCCCCCCCCACACACACACCTGTGTATATGTTAGCCCAACCACACAGACACACACACACACCTGTATATATGAAAGCCCCCCAACCACACACCTGTATATATGTCAGCCCCCCTCACACCTGTATATATGTCAGCCCCCCCTCACACCTGTATATTTGTCCGCCCCCTCACACCTGTATATATGTCAGCCCCACCACACACCTGTATATATGTCAGCCCCCCCACACACCTGTATATATGTCAGCCCCCCTCACACCTGTGTATATATGTCAGCCCCCCACACACACACACCTGTGTATATGTCAGCCCCCCCACACAGACACACACACACCTGTATATATGAAAGCCCCCCCAACAGCACACCTGTATATATGTCAGCCCCCCTCACACCTGTATATATGTCAGCCCCCTCACACCTGTATATATGTCAGCCCCCTCACACCTGTATACATGACAGCCCCGCCACACACCTGTATACATGACAGCCCCGCCACACACCTGTATATCTGTCAGCCCCCTCACACCTGTATATATGTCAGCCCCCTCACACCTGTATATATGTCAGCCCCCCTCACACCTGTATATATGTCAGCCCCCCCACACCTGTATACATGTCAGCCCCCCTCACACCTGTATATTTGTCCGACCCCCTCACACCTGTATATATGTCAGCCCTGTCACACCTTTATACATGTCAGCCCCCCTCACACCTGTGTATATATGTCAGCCCCCCCACACACACACCTGTGTATATGTCAGCCCCCCCACACAGACACACACACACACACCTGTATATATGAAAGCCCCCCCCCAACCACACACCTGTATATATGTCAGCCCCCCTCACACCTGTATACTTGTCCGCCCCCCACACACCTGTATATATGTCAGCCCCCCTCACACCTGTATTTTTGTCCGCCCCCTCACACCTGTATTTTTGTCCGCCCCTCACACCTGTATATATGTCAGCCACCCCCACACACCTGTATATTTGTCCGCCCCCTCACACCTGTATATTTGTCCGCCCCCTCACACCTGTATATATGTCAGCCCCCCCACACACCTGTATATATGTCAGCCCCCCTCACACCTGTGTATAGATGTCAGCCCCCCCACACACACACCTGTGTATATGTCAGCCCAACCACACAGACACACACACACCTGTATATATGAAAGCCCCCCCAACCACACACCTGTATATATGTCAGCCCCCCTCACACCTGTATATATGTCAGCCCCCTCACACCTGTATATATGTCAGCCCCCTCACACCTGTATATATGTCAGCCCCCTCAGACCTGTATACATGACAGCCCCCCACACACCTGTATACATGACAGCCCCCCTCACACCTGTATATCTGTCAGCCCCCTCACACCTGTATATATGTCAGCCCCCCCCCACACCTGTATACATGTCAGCCCCCCTCACACCTGTATATTTGTCCGCCCCCTCACACCTGTATATTTGTCCGCCCCCTCACACCTGTATATATGTCAGCCCCCCCACACACCTGTATATCTGTCAGCCCCCTCACACCTGTATATATGTCAGCCCCCCCCACACCTGTATACATGTCAGCCCCCCTCACACCTGTATATTTGTCTGACCCCCTCACACCTGTATATATGTCAGCCCAGTCACACCTTTATACATGTCAGCCCCCCTCACACCTGTGTATATATGTCAGCCCCCCCCACACACACACACCTGTATATATGAAAGCCTGTATATTTGCCTGCCCCCTCACACCTGTATATATGTCAGCCCCCCCCACACACACCTGTATATATGTCAGCCCCCCCCACACACCTGTATATTTGTCCGCCCCCTCTCACCTGTATACTTGTCCGCCCCCTCACACCTGTATATATGTCAGCCCCCCCACACACCTGTATATATGTCAGCCCCCCCACACACCTGTATATATGTCAGCCCCCCTCACACCTGTGTATATATGTCAGCCCCCCACACAGACACACACACACCTGTATATATGAAAGCCCCCCTCAACCACACACACCTGTATATATGTCAGCCCCCCTCACACCTGTGTATATATGTCAGCCCCCCACACAGACACACACCTGTATATATGAAAGCCCCTCCCAACCACACACCTGTATATATGTCAGCCCCCTCACACCTGTATATATGTCAGCCCCGCCACACACCTGTATATTTGTCTGCCCCCTCACACCTGTATATATGTCAGCCCCCCCACACACCTGTATATATGTCAGCCCCCTCACACCTTTATACATGTCAGCCCCCCTCACACCTGTGTATGTATGTCAGCCCCCCCACATACACACACCTGTGTATATGTCAGCCCCCCCACACAGACACACACACACCTGTATATATGAAAGTCCCCCCCCCCAACCACACACCTGTATATATGTCAGCCCCCCTCACACCTGTATATAGGTCAGCCCCCCTCACACCTGTATATATGTCAGCCCCCTCACACCTGTATATATGTCAGCCCACTCACAACTGTATATATGTCAGCCCCCCTCACACCTGTATAAATGTCAGCCTCCCTCACACCAGGGTATATATGTCAGCCCCCCACACAGACACACACACACACCTGTATATATGAAAGCCCCTCCCAACCACACACCTGTATATATGTCAGCCCCCTCACACCTGTATATATGTCAGCCCCCTCACACCTGTATACATGTCAGCCTCCCTCACACCTGTATATATGTCAGCCCCCCACACACCTGTAAATATGTCAGCCCCCCCACACACCTGTATACATGTCAGCCCCCTCACACCTGTATATATCAGCCCCACACACACCTGTATATATGTCAGCCCCCCTCACACCTGTATATTTGTCTGCTCCCTCACACCTGTATACATGTCAGCCCCCTCACACCTGTATATATGTCAGCCCCCTCACACACCTTTATATATGTCAGCCCCCCCCACACCCCTGTATATTTGTCTGCCCCCTCACACCTGTATATATGTCACCCCCCCACACACCTGTATATATGTCAGCCCCCCCACACACCTGTATATGTGTCAGCCCCCTCACACCTTTATACATGTCAGCCCCCCTCACACCTGTGTATATATGTCAGCCCCCCACACACACACACCTGTGTATATGTCAGCCCCCCCCACACAGACACACACACACCTGTATATATGAAAGTCCCCCCCCAACCACACACCTGTATATATGTCAGCCCCCCTCACACCTGTATATATGTCAGCCCCCCTCACACCTGTATATATGTCAGCCCCCTCACACCTGTATATATGTCAGCCCCCCACACACCTGTATACATGACAGCCCCCCACACACCTGTATATCTGTCAGCCCCCTCACACCTGTATATATGTCAGCCCCCCCCCCCCACACCTGTATACATGTCAGCCCCCCTCACACCTGTATATATGTCAGCCCCGTCACACCTTTATACATGTCAGCCCCCCTCACACCTGTGTATATATGTCAGCCCCCCCCACACACACACACCTGTGTATATGTCAGCCCCCCCCACACAGACACACACACACCTGTATATATGAAAGCCTGTATATTTGCCTGCCCCCTCACACCTGTATATATGTCAGCCCCCCCCCCACACACACCTGTATATATGTCAGCCCCCCCACACACCTGTATATTTGTCCGCCCCCTCACACCTGTATATTTGTCCGCCCCCTCACACCTGTATATATGTCAGCCCCCCCACACACCTGTATATATGTCAGCCCCCCCACACACCTGTATATATGTCAGCCCCCCTCACACCTGTGTATATATGTCAGCCCCCCACACAGACACACACACACACACCTGTATATATGAAAGCCCCTCCCAACCACACACCTGTATATATGTCAGCCCACCTCACACCTGTATATATGTCAGCCCACCTCACACCTGTATATATGTCAGCCTCCCTCACACCTGTATATATGTCAGCCCCCCACACACCTGTATAAATGTCAGCCCCCCTCACACCTGTATATATGTCAGCCCCCCTCACACCTGTATAAATGTCAGCCTCCCTCACACCTGTATATATGTCAGCCCCCCACACCCCTGTAAATATGTCAGCCCCCCCACACCCCTGTATATATGTCAGCCCCCTCACACCTGTATATATGTCAGCCCCCCTCACACCTGTATACATGTCAGCCCCCCTCACACCTGTATATATCAGCCCCCCACACACCTGTATATATGTCAGCCCCCCTCACACCTGTATATTTGTCTGCTCCCTCACACCTGTATACATGTCAGCCCCCTCACACCTGTATATATGTCAGCCCCCTCACACACCTTTATATATGTCAGCCCCCCCCCACACCCCTGTATATTTGTCTGCCCCCTCACACCTGTATATATGTCAGCCCCCTCACACCTTTATACATGTCAGCCCCCCTCACACCTGTGTATGTATGTCAGCCCCCCACATACACACACCTGTGTATATGTCAGCCCCCCCACACAGACACACACACACCTGTATATATGAAAGCCCCCCTCAACCACACACACCTGTATATATGTCAGCCCCCCTCACACCTGTATATTTGTCCGCCCCCCACACACCTGTATTTTTGTCTGCCCCCTCACACCTGTATACATGTCAGCCCCCTCACACCTGTATATATGTCAGCCCCCCCACACACCTGTATATATGTCAGCCCCCCCACACACCTGTATATATGTCAGCCCCCCTCACACCTGTGTATATATGTCAGCACCCCCCCCCACACACACACCTGTGTATATGTTAGCCCAACCACACAGACACACACACACACCTGTATATATGAAAGCCCCCCAACCACACACCTGTATATATGTCAGCCCCCTCACACCTGTATATATGTCAGCCCCCCCTCACACCTGTATATTTGTCCGCCCCCTCACACCTGTATATATGTCAGCCCCACCACACACCTGTATATATGTCAGCCCCCCACACACCTGTATATATGTCAGCCCCCCTCACACCTGTGTATATATGTCAGCCCCCCACACACACACACCTGTGTATATGTCAGCCCCCCCACACAGACACACACACACACCTGTATATATGAAAGCCCCCCCAACAGCACACCTGTATATATGTCAGCCCCCCTCACACCTGTATATATGTCAGCCCCCTCACACCTGTATATATGTCAGCCCCCTCACACCTGTATACATGACAGCCCCGCCACACACCTGTATACATGACAGCCCCGCCACACACCTGTATATCTGTCAGCCCCCTCACACCTGTATATATGTCAGCCCCCTCACACCTGTATATATGTCAGCCCCCCTCACACCTGTATATATGTCAGCCCCCCCACACCTGTATACATGTCAGCCCCCCTCACACCTGTATATTTGTCCGACCCCCTCACACCTGTATATATGTCAGCCCTGTCACACCTTTATACATGTCAGCCCCCCTCACACCTGTGTATATATGTCAGCCCCCCCACACACACACCTGTGTATATGTCAGCCCCCCCACACAGACACACACACACACACCTGTATATATGAAAGCCCCCCCCCAACCACACACCTGTATATATGTCAGCCCCCCTCACACCTGTATACTTGTCCGCCCCCCACACACCTGTATATATGTCAGCCCCCCTCACACCTGTATTTTTGTCCGCCCCCTCACACCTGTATTTTTGTCCGCCCCCTCACACCTGTATATATGTCAGCCACCCCCACACACCTGTATATTTGTCCGCCCCCTCACACCTGTATATTTGTCCGCCCCCTCACACCTGTATATATGTCAGCCCCCCCACACACCTGTATATATGTCAGCCCCCCTCACACCTGTGTATAGATGTCAGCCCCCCCACACACACACCTGTGTATATGTCAGCCCAACCACACAGACACACACACACCTGTATATATGAAAGCCCCCCCAACCACACACCTCTATATATGTCAGCCCCCCTCACACCTGTATATATGTCAGCCCCCTCACACCTGTATATATGTCAGCCCCCTCACACCTGTATATATGTCAGCCCCCTCAGACCTGTATACATGACAGCCCCCCACACACCTGTATACATGACAGCCCCCCTCACACCTGTATATCTGTCAGCCCCCTCACACCTGTATATATGTCAGCCCCCCCCCACACCTGTATACATGTCAGCCCCCCTCACACCTGTATATTTGTCCGCCCCCTCACACCTGTATATTTGTCCGCCCCCTCACACCTGTATATATGTCAGCCCCCCCACACACCTGTATATCTGTCAGCCCCCTCACACCTGTATATATGTCAGCCCCCCCCACACCTGTATACATGTCAGCCCCCCTCACACCTGTATATTTGTCTGACCCCCTCACACCTGTATATATGTCAGCCCCGTCACACCTTTATACATGTCAGCCCCCCTCACACCTGTGTATATATGTCAGCCCCCCCCCCCCACACACACCTGTATATATGAAAGCCTGTATATTTGCCTGCCCCCTCACACCTGTATATATGTCAGCCCCCCCCCCACACACACCTGTATATATGTCAGCCCCCCCCCCACACACCTGTATATTTGTCCGCCCCCTCTCACCTGTATACTTGTCCGCCCCCTCACACCTGTATATATGTCAGCCCCCCCACACACCTGTATATATGTCAGCCCCCCCACACACCTGTATATATGTCAGCCCCCCTCACACCTGTGTATATATGTCAGCCCCCCACACAGACACACACACACCTGTATATATGAAAGCCCCTCCCAACCACACACCTGTATATATGTCAGCCCCCTCACACCTGTATATATGTCAGCCCCCCTCACACCTGTATAAATGTCAGCCTCCCTCACACCTGTATATATGTCAGCCCCCCTCACACCTGTGTATATATGTCAGCCCCCCACACAGACACACACCTGTATATATGAAAGCCCCTCCCAACCACACACCTGTATATATGTCAGCCCCCTCACACCTGTATAAATGTCAGCCTCCCTCACACCTGTATATATGTCAGCCCCCACACACCTGTAAATATGTCAGCCCCCCACACACCTGTATACATGTCAGCCCCCCTCACACCTGTATATATCAGCCCCACACACACCTGTATATATGTCAGCCCCCCTCACACCTGTATATTTGTCTGCTCCCTCACACCTGTATACATGTCAGCCCCCTCACACCTGTATATATGTCAGCCCCCTCACACACCTTTATATATGTCAGCCCCCCCCACACCCCTGTATATTTGTCTGCCCCCTCACACCTGTATATATGTCAGCCCCCCCACACACCTGTATATATGTCAGCCCCCCCCCACACACCTGTATATGTGTCAGCCCCCTCACACCTTTATACATGTCAGCCCCCCTCACACCTGTGTATATATGTCAGCCCCCCCCCACACACACACCTGTGTATATGTCAGCCCCCCCACACAGACACACACACCTGTATATATGAAAGTCCCCCCCAACCACACACCTGTATATATGTCAGCCCCCCTCACACCTGTATATATGTCAGCCCCCCTCACACCTGTATATATGTCAGCCCCCTCACACCTGTATATATGTCAGCCCCCTCACACCTGTATACATGACAGCCCCCCACACACCTGTATACATGACAGCCCCCCACACACCTGTATATCTGTCAGCCCCCTCACACCTGTATATATGTCAGCCCCCCCCACACCTGTATACATGTCAGCCCCCCTCACACCTGTATATATGTCAGCCCCGTCACACCTTTATACATGTCAGCCCCCCTCACACCTGTGTATATATGTCAGCCCCCCCACACACACACACCTGTGTATATGTCAGCCCCCCCACACAGACACACACACACACCTGTATATATGAAAGCCTGTATATTTGCCTGCCCCCTCACACATGTATATATGTCAGCCCCCCCCCCACACACACACCTGTATATATGTCAGCCCCCCCACACACCTGTATATTTGTCCGCCCCCTCACACCTGTATATATGTCAGCCCCCCCACACACCTGTATATATGTCAGCCCCCCCACACACCTGTATATATGTCAGCCCCCCTCACACCTGTGTATATATGTCAGCCCCCCACACAGACACACACACACACCTGTATATATGAAAGCCCCTCCCAACCACACACCTGTATATATGTCATCCCACCTCACACCTGTATATATGTCAGCCCACCTCACACCTGTATATATGTCAGCCTCCCTCACACCTGTATATATGTCAGCCCCCCACACACCTGTATAAATGTCAGCCCCCCTCACACCTGTATATATGTCAGCCCCCCTCACACCTGTATAAATGTCAGCCTCCCTCACACCTATATATATGTCAGCCCCCCACACACCTGTAAATATGTCAGCCCCCCCACACACCTGTATATATATGTCAGCCCCCTCACACCTGTATATATGTCAGCCCCCCTCACACCTGTATATATCAGCCCCCCACACACCTGTATATATGTCAGCCCCCCTCACACCTGTATATTTGTCTGCTCCCTCACACCTGTATACATGTCAGCCCCCTCACACCTGTATATATGTCAGCCCCCTCACACATCTTTATATATGTCAGCCCCCCCCCACACCCCTGTATATTTGTCTGCCCCCTCACACCTGTATATATGTCAGCCCCCCCACACACCTGTAAATGTGTCAGCCCCCTCACACCTTTATACATGTCAGCCCCCCTCACACCTGTGTATGTATGTCAGCCCCCCCACACACACACACCTGTGTATATGTCAGCCCCCCCCCCCCACACAGACACACACACACCTGTATATATGAAAGCCCCCCTCAACCACACACCTGTATATATGTCAGCCCCCCTCACACCTGTATATTTGTCCGCCCCCCACACACCTGTATTTTTGTCCGCCCCCTCACACCTGTATACATGTCAGCCCCCTCACACCTGTATATATGTCAGCCCCCCCCACACACCTGTATATATGTCAGCCCCCCCACACACCTGTATATATGTCAGCCCCCCTCACACCTGTGTATATATGTCAGCCCCCCCCCACACACACACCTGTGTATATGTTAGCCCAACCACACAGACACACACACACACCTGTATATATGAAAGCCCCCCAACCACACACCTGTATATATGTCAGCCCCCTCACACCTGTATATATGTCAGCCCCCCTCACACCTGTATATTTGTCCGCCCCCTCACACCTGTATATATGTCAGCCCCCCCCCACACACCTGTATATATGTCAGCCCCCCCACACACCTGTATATATGTCAGCCCCCCTCACACCTGTGTATATATGTCAGCCCCCCACACACACACACCTGTGTATATGTCAGCCCCCCCACACAGACACACACACACACCTGTATATATGAAAGCCCCCCCAACCACACACCTGTATATATGTCAGCCCCCCTCACACCTGTATATATGTCAGCCCCCTCACACCTGTATATATGTCAGCCCCCTCACACCTGTATACATGACAGCCCCGCCACACACCTGTATACATGACAGCCCCGCCACACACCTGTATATCTGTCAGCCCCCTCACACCTGTATATATGTCAGCCCCCTCACACCTGTATATATGTCAGCCCCCCTCACACCTGTATATATGTCAGCCCCCCCACACCTGTATACATGTCAGCCCCCCTCACACCTGTATATTTGTCCGACCCCCTCACACCTGTATATATGTCAGCCCCGTCACACCTTTATACATGTCAGCCCCCCTCACACCTGTGTATATATGTCAGCCCCCCCCACACACACACCTGTGTATATGTCAGCCCCCCCACACAGACACACACACACACCTGTATATATGAAAGCCCCCCCCCAACCACACACCTGTATATATGTCAGCCCCCCTCACACCTGTATACTTGTCCGCCCCCCACACACCTGTATATATGTCAGCCCCCCTCACACCTGTATTTTGTCCGCCCCCTCACACCTGTATTTTTGTCCGCCCCCTCACACCTGTATATATGTCAGCCACCCCCCACACACCTGTATATATGTCAGCCCCCCACACACCTGTATATTTGTCCGCCCCCTCACACCTGTATATTTGTCCGCCCCCTCACACCTGTATATATGTCAGCCCCCCTCACACCTGTGTATATATGTCAGCCCCCCCACACACACACCTGTGTATATGTCAGCCCCCCACACAGACACACACACACCTGTATATATGAAAGCCCCCCCAACGACACACCTGTATATATGTCAGCCCCCTCACACCTGTATATATGTCAGCCCCCCTCACACCTGTATATATGTCAGCCCCCCACACACCTGTAAATATGTCAGCCCCCCCACACACCTGTATATAAGCCCCCCTCACACCTGTATATATATGTCAGCCCCCTCACACCTGTATATATATATATATCAGCCCCCCTCACACCTGTATACATGTCAGCCCCCCTCACACCTGTATATATATATGTCAGCCCCCCTCACACCTGTATACATGTCAGCCCCCCTCACACCTGTATATATATGTCAGCCCCCCTCACACCTGTATATATATGTCAGCCCCCCTCACACCTGTATATATAGGTCAGCCCCCTCACACCTGTATACATGTCAGCCCCCTCACACCTGTATACATGTCAGCCCCCCTCACACCTGTATATATATGTCAGCCCCCTCACACCTGTATACATGTCAGCCCCCCTCACACCTGTATATATGTCAGCCCCCCTCCCACACACCTGTAAATATTCCCCTTCACCTGTCCTGCCTTCTTCTGACCCAGGCGGGCCCCGGGGCCCCTTACAGTTGTAACGGCTGTACCCCCCTTGTCAAAATAGCTTCTTCTCTGCTTCTGCTCTTCTCTGAATGCCTATTGGACACTCAACCCGTTCTTCACACATGTAGCACCCTGGAGTTTAGGTCAGGGTTGCTCCTCACAAATTTGCTTGCCAGGAGTAGATATCCTGGTTGGTTGCTAGAGATTAGGGATGAGCTCAGGCGTGTTCGCATTGAACACATGCAGAGCCCGCCAAGGAAGTCGGCACCGTCGGAACCGTGCTGTGCTAATCACAGGCAGGGAGACATTTCCCGATCTCTGCAGCTGAGCATCCCTACTAGAGATCTATTGATTTCTCCCTAAGTTTGGCCTTTTGTTTGCACTTTTCTCTTCTACGTGGCCGGGTACTTGGTGGTACTAGATACGAGAAGGGCAACCCAAGGTCAGATTATGGGTATATGGGGTATCTGAGCCAATGGGCAGGGGTTTTCTTGAATCCCTTGTCCTGCTGGCAGAGCCTATATATTCAGGTGGAGTCAGGTGATCGGTGTTCTGTGCCACCGGGACGTAGGGTGACCACATTTCCAAACTACTATTCAGGGACACCCTCCTTTCCCAAAAATCAACTTGTGCTGTAATGAATCACAGCACAGTGATTGGACACAAGAGGCGGGATTTATGATTTCTCCAATCACAAGCAGGGGGCGGGGATTTTGCTCCTCCAGACATTCCCAGCCAGGACAAGTACGGTCAGTGAGTAAAGCGGTGATGTGGCGGCCTTTTTTTGGGGCATCAAATTGGCCCTGGGGGGGGGGGGTTTGGCTGTGTCAGTTTCATTCCGGGACACTGTAATGTCCTGGAATGAAGGTGCCTGGGACAGACCTGCAAAATGCGGGACTGTCCCTGGCAATCCGGGACACGTTGTCACCCTACCTGGACGGCAGTCTGGGTGGACGTGTGTTGTACTGCCCCCGGCTGCTAGGCCAGAGATTGGGCCTATCCCAGGCAAATCTGGCTGCTGGGCTGTCTGAGGGCCTATCCAGAAGTAAAAGGGCAGTGCAGGGTTGGGATTGCGGCTTGCAGTCCAACCAAAAGTGACGGTTCTGCTGGCCGGAGAACCTGTCATGGTCCGAGATAGAGGGGAAGCTTTTGCCAGGAAGGGACTATCCACCTTATTATCAGGGACCACAGTGAGTAACTGAAGCAAGTACCGGAGCAGCATTCTCACCAAGAATCTGGAAACTTCAGTGGGCATCAAGCCAGGGACCCAACCAGCGGAGGAGACGCTTGCAGAGCAGCCTTGTGTGCCAAACCAGGGACCCAACCAGCGAAGGAGAAGCTTGCAGAGCAGCCTTGTGTGCCAAGCCAGGGACCCAACCAGCGGAGGAGACGCTTGCAGAGCAGCCTTGTGTGCCAAGCCAGGGACCCAACCAGCGGAGGAGACGCTTGCAGAGCAGCCTTGTGTGCCAAGCCAGGGACCCAACCAGCGGAGGAGACGCTTTCAGAGCAGCCTTGTCTGCCAAGCCAGGGACCAAACCAGCGGAGGAGACGCTTGCAGAGCAGCCTTGTGTGCCAAGCCAGGGACCCAACCAGCGGAGGAGATGCTTGCAGAGCAGCCTTGTGTGCCAAGCCAGGGACCCAACCAGTGGAGGAGACGCTTGCAGAGCAGCCTTGTGTGCCAAGCCAGGGACCCAACCAGCGGAGGAGACGCTTGCAGAGCAGCCTTGTGTGCCAAGCCAGGGACCCAACCAGTGGAGGAGACGCTTGCAGAGCAGCCTTGTGTGCCAAGCCAGGGACCGAGCGGGCCAGCGTGGGCGAAGCTTGAGAGGTATCTAGAGTGTCAAGCTAGGGACCAAGCAGAGAGGCGGGGGTGACGCTTGAGGCAGATCGCTGTATGTATGTGGGAAAAAAAGTGACATTTATTTTTTTGCCTTGCTTGGAAGGTGAGGTATATTTAACACTATAGGTGGTGGTGAACAATTTTATACATAATTAATTATTTCACTCACGGAGGAATTTTATTTTATTTTTTGTGATGTTCTATTACTTGTCTATATGATAAAGGGCACTGTGCAATATTATTAAGAGGTTGTTATTAGCGCACTATTATCGTTATATTATTATTTTGATGTCAGATCACTATTTGAATGGTTGCAGCCGATTTTATTTAGTATTCTTTTATTCTAGTCAGTTATTTAAATCATATGTAGCGCTACCCCCAGTTAAGAGAGCCGCTGGTTTGATTTCGGGCCCTGTATACAGCACCGCCAACCCCCGGCAATCTTACTCGACCCACTCTGGCACAGCTAGTCTAGGGATTATATTTGTATCACAATCAACAGTATTGCTAGGAGTAATCTCTTTGCAGTAAGACAACACACTGAGGCGAGAGATCAAATATAATAGTTTTACTTTTATATCAAAAGGCATAGGCAGAACAGAACACATGCAACTTGCTTACAGAGCCCTGTAGCAATAGGTGTAGCACACAACAATGGCCCAGCGCGGTAACCCACCACGCGCAGCTATTATTGTGTATGCGCCCTGTGGCGCACTAAACAATATTCTATCTCCCCTCCCTGGTCAAGCCTGACATAGAAGAAATCTCAGTCTTTTCACTTAGTATTTCTTCGCATGCAAACTTTCAGTGGTGCACTTGATGAAACAGTATTTGTAATCCACAAGTAGGCAGTCCCAAGGAACACTATACTGGAGACCCTTTAACTCTGTCCTGCTACTGGTCTCCTAATGGAACAATAAACAACGATAGGTGGGCCAAGGCAGTCTATAGGCCTAAACACGGCACAGTCTATTGGCTTGAGCAAGTGCTCGGTCACCACTCCGGATGCGATCCCAGTCCGGGACTTTCACCTGCTGTGTCTCCGCACACAGCGTCTGCAACGATCGGGTCCCCGATCCAACTGATGTCCTCACTCGACAAGTCTGGTGCCACCCAGGCTCCGCAGTGGGGTGGAAGGCTCTTCAGAAGTTGCGCAAGGCCCCAGGCTTCAGGCCTTGCACTGCAGCAGATCCGCACAGGAAGAAGCTGTTACTTGCAGCGCGGTGTCCCAAAGAGCCCGAGCTCCGCCTCGCCTCCTTCTTAAATAGCCCCTCCCATTAGTCTCTGCGGTGGCCAATTGCACTCTGGGTGCCGAACGGGGTTCTGGGTAACGTAGTCCCGGAGCCTTAAAGGAGACCCCGCTACACACTCCCCCCACTTAAACTCTTTGGTCCCCAAAGATAACATAACATTACATTACAGAACGTACAACATCAACCAAAGTGGTGTATGATGTTGGCAGAGGAAATTCTCACCAAAAACGAGGCAGGGAACTTCCCTGCTCACAGGTCACACTATCATTAGTGTCCTGCCTAACTGTGCCAGAGAGCGAGTTGGGGTTGCCCCCCACTAAATGAACAGTGGGAGGCTCAGGGTCTTCTATACTCCTCCTGGCAGTAACCACAGTGTCTTCCGCACTCCTCCCCATCTGTGGGTAAGTTAATCTTCTGGGAGGTTTTATGGCTCTTTGCTTCCTCTGACCTCTTGGGCTTTCTGTTAAAACAGGCTCCTCCTCTGGAACCGACTTAGGAATTTCCTCTGGTTCAGGAGCACTGGACTCCGGAGCAGGGAGGTACAGGGATTCCCTTGGATCTTCTTCTGGGAGTAAGTCACAGGCACACTCCCAAGAATCTGACCAAGGACTGGACGGAATGAACTCAGTAGCTTCTGCATTCAGCGTTCGATCTATGGTGTCTTCTTCAGGTGGAAGATCAATAGCAGAAGTTTCTGGGGCCTGTGAAGGCCAAAGCCAATCAAGTTCTTCTCCCTCATCTTCACTTATCTCCGAGGTCTCTGTATCCCCACTCTGAGGGGTCTGGGACCGAGTTTTTGGCCTGGGAGTATCCAGGATGGAAATTGGCTATGGGGAATCCATCACAGGGGGTATCCGAACTGCCTCAGCTAGTGGGAGTAGGTGGTTCCGATGCCAGGTCTTCAAAGGTCCCACCTTCCCTTCTGGTTTAAGTCTGTAAACGGGCAGGCCCGGTAGCCTTTTGCAAACAACATAAGGTTTAGGTCTCCATCTGTCTGCAAGCTTGTGTTTTCCAGGGACCCCCAAGTTCCGTAGCAACACTCTGTCTCCGGGTTGTAAATCTTGAATCCTAACTTTCAGATCAAAATTTTTCTTGTTGCGGGCCCCCCTTTGCTCCGAGGCCGCCTGGGCCTGTTCATAGGCCAATTTCAAATTGCGTCTGAGTCTATCGACATATCCCTTGTGGGAAGTAGCAGAACAATGGTCTATGGAAGTGCCAAAGGCCAGATCTACTGGTAGTCTTGCTTTTCTTCCGAACATAAGTCGATAGGGTGAGTACCCTGTAGCGTCACTGGTGGTGCTGTTGTATGCATGCACAACTGCCGCTATGTGGTTGCTCCAATGCTGCTTCTTTTCACTGCTTAGGGTCCCCAGCATGTTGAGCAGGGTTCGGTTGAACCTCTCCGGCTGAGCATCACCTTGTGGATGATAGGGGGTAGTTCTTGTCTTCTTGATCCCCAAAGAATCCAGGAGCTTCCGGATCAACCGACTTTCAAAATCCCTTCCCTGATCTGAATGGAGCCGTTGTGGTAGCCCATAGTGTACTAAGTATTTCTCCATCAGCACTTTGGCCACAGTGGAAGCCTTCTGGTTCTTGGTTGGGAAGGCCTGGGCATACCGGGTGAAATGGTCGGTTACTACCAGAACATTTCCTAGTCCACTCAGGTCAGGTTCGAGGCAGAGAAAATCAATGCATACCAGATCAAGTGGACTTTGACTTTGCAGATGGCCCATTGGGGCAGCTTGATGAGGTAAAGTCTTCCTCTGGATGCATCGTGCACATGAGTGGCAGTATTCTTCCATTTCAGCCCTCATGCAGGGCCAATAGAAACGGTCCCTAACTAGTTGGAAGGTCCTTTCCGCCCCTAGGTGGCCATGGTTGTCGTGTAGAGCAACCAGGACAGTCTCTCTGTGTTTCTCGGGCAGGAACAATTGCCATTTGTCTTCCAGGTCATCAGAGGGGCCCCTTCGGTAGACTACTCCCTGATGCACCTGCAACCTGTCCCACTCCTTCCTCAACAGGCGAGCCTCCTTTGAAGGGTGACACAAGAGTCTATTCGGATTCTGATTCTCTAGGGCCTCCAAGACCAATCTCCCCTAGGGCCTCCAAGACAATGTAGTGACTTTTCTTCCCTGGAACATGGTTTTGGAAAAAACGATGGCAGGACAATATCTTGGTTCAGGTGAAAACCTGAAATTACTTTTGGCAAAAAGCCTGGACGAGGGCGTAGTACCACTCTGTCCTCATGAAAAATTAAATACGGCTCTTTACAAGAAAGAGCAGCCAACTCTGATACCCTCCTTGCTGAGGATATAGCAACCAAAAATACCAACTTCCTTGTCAGAAGGACTAAGGGGATATGTTGTATCGGTTCAAATGGCTGTTTTTGTAAACACAGACAAAACTAAATTTAAGTCCCAGGGATTCAAGGGAGGTTTGACGGGCGGATTAAGCCACGTTACTCCTTGTATAAACCCCCGGACTAAAGAATGAGTAGCAAGTGGTCTCTGAAATAAGACCGATAAAGCTGAGACTTGGCCCTTAATAGTACTTAAGGCCAATTTCATCTCTACCCCTAATTGTAGAAAGGCAAGAATTCTGCCTATGATATATCTCCGAGGGTGCCAACCCTTGGATTCACACCAGGAAACATAAGCCTTCCAGACTCTATAATATATTGTTCTGGAAGCTGGCTTCCTGGCATTGATCAGGGTGGAGATAACTGACCCGGAAAGCCCACGTCTCTTTAGAATGTGGGTTTCAATAGCCAAGCCGTTAAATTTAGAGACCGTAAGGAAGGATGGAATATCGGTCCCTGAGAGAGCAGATCTGACCGTAGTGGGAGGGACCATGGGCCCTCCACTGCCATCTTTACGATTTCTGCATACCATGACCTTCTGGGCCATGCTGGTGCTACCAGAATAATCGGCTTCCTTTCCAGCTTGATTCTGCAAAGAAGTCGAGGCAGCAACTGGATGGGGGGAAATGCATATATCAGTGAGAACTGATCCCATGGGGTCACCAACGCATCCGTTCCACATGCGAATGGATCCCTTGTTCTGGCCACAAAGTTGACCAACTTTGTGTTGAATCTGGATGCTAGGAGATCTACGTCCGGAGTCCCCCATCTTTGGCAAACAGCCCGAAATATGTCGGGGTGAAGCGACCATTCCCCTGGGAACAACTGCTGGCGACTTAAGTAGTCCGCCTGCCAATTCTCTACTCCGGGAATGAATATTGCAGAAAGGCAAGGAACATTCCTTTCTGCCCAAGTTAGAATATGCTTCACCTCTCTCTGCGCTGAGAGACTCTTGGTGCCCCCTTGGTGATTGATATAGGCCACAGCTGTGGCATTGTCAGATTGAATCCTGACAGGGTAATTCTGTAGCCTGGAAGTCCAGGCCTTTAGAGCCAGACGTACTGCCCGAATCTCTAGGATATTGATGGGTAAGCCTCTTTCGGTCCTTGACCATTGTCCTTGGACAGTTGTCCTTTCTAGTACTGCTCCTCAGCCTGAGAGGCTGGCATCCGTTGTTATGACCTTCCAGATAACTGGTCTGAAGGATCTTCCTTTCAGCAGATTCTGGGTTAGTAACCACCAAGTGAGGCTTTGGGCCACTCTTGGGGACAGCCGCATTGGCGAGTCTAAGGCTTGAATTGTTTTGTTCCAAGCAGACAGGATACTGTTTTGCAACAGTCTTGAATGGAACTGGGCAAAAGGAACTGCTTCGAATGAAGCCACCATGGTTCCTAGTAACCTCATGCAGAGGCAAATGGAGGGATTGCCATTTGACCTGACCCGCCGTACCAATTCTTTTATGGAGTTGATCTTTGCTAGAGGCAAGAACACCTTTTCCTGGGCTGTGTCTATGATCAGACCCAAGTACTCCAGTCTTTTTAGCGGTATTAAGGAAGATTTCTCCAGATTGAGAATCCAACCCAATGCTTTCAGATAGTCGGTTGTAGTGCGTACAGCTTGCTCCAAGCGAATCACTGATTGATCTATAAGTAATAGATTGTCTAGGTACGCTATGATTGTTAAGCCCTGTTCCCTTAACCTGGCTAGAGGTGGGGCCAGCACCTTGGTGAACACCCGGGGTGCTGTGGCTAGCCCGAAGGGCAGAGCTACAAACTGGAAATGCTGTTGTTCTAATTTGAACCGCAGAAATTTTTGATGAGCAGGGAATATAGGGATATGCAGATATGCATCCCTGATGTCGATTGACGCGAGAAGTTCTCCTCCTAGAAGGATAGAAACTACTGATCTGATTGTCTCCATGCGAAAGGAGCGGATCTTCAGGAATTGATTTAGCTTTCTTAGATCTAGAATGGGTCTGACGTCTCCATTTGGTTTTGGTACCATGAAAAGATTTGAATAAAACCCCAGACCTTGTTCCCTTGTGGGGATCTGTATGATCACCCCTTGAGATCTTAATCGGTCTAGTGCTTGAAACAGAGATTGTTTCTTCTCTGGATCCTTGGGTATGCTTGATCTTAGGAAACGAGATGGTGGAAAGTTACGGAATTCCAGCTTGTATCCCAGCGTTACCGTGGAGATGACCCATGTGTCCTGAATTTCCCTTTTCCAGACTTCTGAAAAGTGCAGAAGTCTTCCCCCCACCTTGGTGAGGGGGGTTGCCTCTTCATGACGAGGCTTTAGGATTTTGTTTTGCAGATTTCCTACCCCAGGGCTTCTTTTGAGCCTGGGTCTGACTCTGAGGTCTTCCTCTAGAGTCTGATGGCAGAGGCCGTCGCCACTGCTTAGAGGCGGAAGCCCTTGGCGCAGGGGAAAGGGCCTGTTTAAATGAAGGGCGTTTGTATTTTCTTTTGACGGGTAAAAGCGTGCTTTTCCCACTAGAAATTGTCTTGATATATTTATCCAAGTCCTCTCCGAAAAGTCGCTCCCCATGGAAGGGAAACCCAGTTAGGAGGTTCTTACATAGTGTTTCAGCTGACCAATTCTTTAGCCACAGGATCCTGCGCATATGTACAAGCATAAGCGTAAGGCGGGATGCCTGGTGAATGGAATCTTTAATGGCATCTATGGCAAAACATAATGCCTTCGGTAGTTCAGCCAAATCCCGAGCTTGTTGTGTAGGAAGTTCTCTAAGGGCCAATTTAAATTGGTCCTTTAGGGATTGGTAGACGCCTATTGTGGCAACTGCTGGCTGAGTGATGGCACCTGCTATGGAAAAGGCAGATTTTAAGAGGGATTCCAACTTCTTATCTGTTGGATCCTTAAGAATTTGTGCATTGTCTACAGGACAAGTCAAGGTATTATTCACATTGGAAATCGCAGCGTCAACTGCTGGTACTTTCCATCTTTTGGAGAATCTTTCCTCCAGAGGATAGCGATTTGCAAAACTCTTAGGAGGGAGAAAATGTTTATCCGGATGATCCCATTCCGGAAAAATAAGCTGTTCTAGCAATGCATGTGCTGGGAACGCATGCAAAGCATGGGAAGGTTTCAAAGAACCTAAGGAAGAGGCCGGGTTTTCATGAGACTCTGTTAGAGGCAGCATGAAGGTGGAGCGAACCATTTCTGTAAGAGATTGTATCAGCAATTTCTCCGTTTGGGAAGCTGAAAAAGGTTCATCTACCGTTGTCTCCTCCAAGGAGGAATCATCGGTTTGTCTTTCTTCCTGATCGATTGAGGGTAACACCTCATCGTGAGTCCACTGTTCCCCTAGTAAAGCTAAAGTGGGGGAAGGGCTAGTACGTTTCTTATCACTCTGAATAGAGAATGCGATTAAAGCCGCTAATCTTTCTTCCAGACCCTGGACCAGGGTTGCCAACTTTCAGTAAATTTCCGAACAGTTTGTAAAATCTGTACTTTTTGCATCTGTCCTTGAATGTCCATTACGGACATGTAGGTTGCATGTCCGTAACTGACATTCATGGACAGATGCAACAATTATGGATTTTACAAACTGTTAGTAAATTTACTGAAAGTTGGCAACCCTGCCCTGGAGGGAGGAGGAGAGGGCATCCTCAGTTACATATCTAGGTGCTGAGATGTGAGAGGCAGTTGCACCATCAATTTGTTCTAATGCAGTGGTTCTCAACTCCTGTCCTCAGGACCCACTAACAGGTCAGATTTTAAGTATTACCTTGGTGAGATGCAGACTAGAATACTGCAATCCCTGAGCAGCAAATTATATCACCTGTGATGCATTTCAGTTATCTTGCAAACCTGGCCTGTTGGTGGGCCCTGAGGACTCGAGTTGAGAACCAGGGGAGGGGAGGGGAGGGGGAGGGGAGGGGGAGGGGAGCAGAGACTGCAATGAGGCAGGGAAACAAAAAAATTGCCAGACAATCCTATTGTGGTACATAGCGGGACCTCTGCGTCCCCCACAGCGGGGGGAGAGGGTAAATAAGGGGGGTGCAGCACTGCTTTCTCCCTGACCCACTGGTCCCATCAGAGGGGGAAAAAGGCTTTATCTTACCTTGGTAAGAATATCCCCTCCACCTGCTGTACCAATCAAGCACGGACTGAGCTTAGTGAAGACGACAGAATATGGTAAGTGCATAGGCTCCCTCTAGAGGAGACTTTAAGGCATGACAATCTCTTTTCCTTAATGGAACAAATACATAGACATTGAAAATACCTAAGTTTCTTCCTTACCTTATCATCATCGCAGGATTTTTCTGAATTAACAGAAAAAATCCAGCTTTCACCCATCACGGTGGGCTGTGTTTAGCCAAACCTTCAAGGACGGGGGTCCCTGAAAAGGGATTTCCACTGCCTTGGGCCATGTATAGCACCCCATCAGGAAGCAAATAGGTAATGTAACAAGACCTAAGCCCTGGTTTCTAGGGGTCCAGCCCTACAAAGAGAGGCGTTACAGGCAAAACCTTGTGCTTCGGATACGAGGTCCCAGTTACCATCCATTTAGGCCACAGTGGCACTGTGGTGGATCTGGCTTCTTTTTATGGAGGAATTTAAATCCAGCATGGATCCCTCCTGGAGCTCCTCAGAGCACATCTTCACATCTTCACTCGTGACCAACACCTTTAGACACTGGCGAAAAAACTGATGTGCTCCTGGAAGGAGGAGGGGTTATATAGGGAGTAAACTTCCTTAACCACCTCGCGCCCGCCGTACGACTATATACGGCTGCGAGGTGGTTGTTACATGCCGGGAGGCCGTGTTTATACGGCCTCCGCTAATTTGGCCACTGGGGGGCGCGTGAGCGCCGCCGGCGGCGCGCGCACGTACCCGGCGCGTCACTGCAATGCCGATGCGCGCGCCTGGCGGCCGCGATGTCCGCCAGGCACCCGCGATCGGCGGTTACACAGACAAGGACATGGATCTGTGTGTGTAAACACACAGATCCATATCCTGTCAGGGAGAGGGGACCGATGCTGTGTCCCTTGTACATAGGGACACAGATCGGTCACCTCCCCCAGTCTGTCCCCTCCCCCACACAGTAGTAATCACTATAGGGCACACATTTAACCCCTTCCTCGCCCCCTAGTGTTAACCCCTTCCCTGCCAGTCACATTTATACAGTAATCAGTGCATTTTTATAGCACTAATCGCTGTATAAATGTGAATGGTCCCAAAATAGTGTCAAAAGTGTCCGATGTGTCCGCCATAATGTCGCAGTCACGTAAAAAATCACTGATCGCTGCCATTACTAGTAAAAAATAAAAAAAATTATAAAAATGCCATAAAACTACCCCCTATTTTGTAAACGCTATAACTTTTGCGCAAACCAATCAATAAACGCCACTTGCGATTTTTTTAACCAAAAATATGTAGAAGAATACGTATCGGCCTAAACTGAGGGAAAAAAAACATTTTTTCCAAAAAAATTGGGATATTTATTATAGCAAAAATCATAAAAAATATTGTTTTTTTTTCAAAATTGTCGCTCTATCTTTGTTTATAGCGCAAAAAATAAAAACTGCCGAGGTGATCAAATACCACCAAAAGAAAGCTCTATTTGTGCGAAAAAAAGGACGCAAATTTTGTTTGGGAGCCACGTCGCACGACCGCGCAATTGTCATTCAAAGCGTGACAGTGCTGAAAGCTGAAATTTCGCCTGGGCAGGAAGGGGGTATATGTGCCCAGTAAGGAAGGGGTTAATTAGGGTTTACCAGTGTCAACACCTGAAGGTAGGCCTATTACCCATTAAGTAAATTACTTAAGGCTCTGTGTCCCATGATGTACGATAAAGAAATGAAGTTTGTTGGCCAAAAGTCCGACCGTGTGTACAGGGCTTTAATCTAGGCTCACCTGTAGGTGCAAGTTGTCAAAGTGGGTTTACAACCGCTTTAAGTCGCTGAATACTAGCATAATATTAAAAAAATAAATAAAAAATTCCAGTATATATCCCATAGTTTGTAGACGTTATAACTTTCACACAAACCAATCAATATACGCTTATTGGGATTTTTTTTTTTTTTTAAATATGTAGCAAAATACATTCTGGCCTAAATTTATGAAAAGATTAGATTTTATTTTATTTTTTTATTGGATGTGTTTTATAGCAAAAAGTTAAAAATATTGTTTTGTTTTTAAATTTTCGGTTTTTTTTTTCGTTTATATAATAAAAAACTAAAAAACACAGAAGTAATCAAATACCACCAAAATAAAGCACTATTTATGGGAAGAAAGTATACAAATATAATTTGGGTACAGTGTTGCATAACCGCGCAATTACCAGGTAAAGTAGGAAAAAATGGCCTGGTCATGAAGGGGGGGGGGGGGGGGTAAACCTTTTCGAAGGGAAAGGGGTTAAAGTGAAACAAACAAAATGCCTGGGTGGGGGGGTCCTAATCCTGCCTGTTAAGGGGCATCTCTGTTATGTACAGTAAGTGCTGCAACACCACTGACATTTACAAAGGAAAAAAAGTTTGAATTGCCGACGAAGGACTGACTGCAGGAGGACCCCAAAAAAGTCCTAAAAGGGGACTACACACAACTAACCAAAAAACGTCTGAGATCCTCCTAAAAATCCATATCAGACCTTTAATCTGAGCAGGCAGCCTGGCTGGCCAGGAAAAGGGGGCTGAGCATTAGGGTGACCACATTTCCAAACTACCATTCAGGGACACCCCCCCTTCCCAAAAATCAGCTTGTGCTGTAACGAATCACAGCACAGGGATTGGACACAAGAGGCGGGATTTATTATTTCTCCAATCACAAGCAGGGGGCGGGGATTGTGCTCCTCCAGGCATTCCCGGCCAGGACAAGTACTGTTAGTGAGTAAAGCGGTGATGTGGCGGCCTTTTATGTGGGCATCAGATTGGCCCGGGGGGGGGGTTTGGCTGTGTCAGTTTCATTCCGGGACACTGTATTGTCCTGTAATTAATGTGCCCGGGACAGACCTGCAAAATGCGGGACTGTCCCGGGCAATCCGGGACACGTGGTCACCCTACAGAGCATGCATTATACCAATCCCTTCTTGAACCAGGAAGGAAGGCTACGTACCAGGGGCGGATCCAGGGGGGGGGGCAACGGCGCAATTGCCGCCCCCGAGAAATTCGTTTTAGTTGCGGAACTTGCTGGCTGATGAGAGTCTGAGCGGGCGGTAGTTGCGGAACTTGCGGGCGGCTCCACGGGCGGGTGACAGCGTGGGCTGCCGGGTGCCCGGGTGTGTGGGCGGGTGGTTCAGCGGCAAGTGAGAGTCAGAGAGTGGCGGTCAGCTGGTCGGCTCTGTGGGTGAGCGGGCGGCTGGCCAATCAACAAGCCGGCGGCCGGGGGAGCAGAGAGATGACATCATCTCTCACTGCCCGCGCCCGCCCTGCATCCCTGCAGTAACTTCCGCCCTCACTGTGCAGGCAGCAGAGAGATTACATCATCTCTCAGCTGCCTGACTCTGACAAGCAAAACACCACCTTAGCAAGTGACAATCCGCAACACGTGGCAAGTGACCATCTGCATCTGGTGGCAGGCAAGTGACATTCCGCAATATGTGGCAGGCGACGTGGAAAGTGACAATCCGCAACGTGTGGCAGGTGACGTGGCAAGTGACACACTCGGGGCTCCCACTGATTCTGCATTATGGTGAGTTGAACTATTTCATTTTATATTACAATGTAATAATAGAAATAATGCGCTTCAATCATCCTGAGACCATAATAACCATGGTGCAGTGATGATTGAAGCGCCAACACCAGCCATTGCCCTGATAAATTTCCCCCCCAAAAAAATATTTTCTGGTAGTGCCCCTCCCGAGACTAGACTCTGGATCCGCCCCTGCTACGACCCTCAACATGGTGGCGGTGGGGGGGTGCCTTGCCAGGAGGGCCTGCCTTTAAAAGGACCTTGTTCCCATGTTGATAAAGACAAGGGCCTCTTCCCCACAACCCTGGCCCAGTGCTTGTGGGGGTCTGTGTGGAGCTTATTGAAATCTAGAAGCCCCCCTCCCAGTCCAATGCAGCACGCATTAAGTTGGTGCATAGGAATATTGTCCTTATCATGAACGTGCCCCCCACCCCATCTTATGTGAATGACACTGGGGTACATTGGTACATAGGAATATTGTCATTAACATGAACATCCCCCCCCAACCTATGTGAAGGAGTATGGGGTACAGAGGAATATTGTCCTTATCATGAACGTGCCCCCCCCCCACCCCATCTTATGTGAATGACACTGGGGTGCATAGGAATATTGTCATTAACATAGACACCCCCCCAACCTATGTGAAGGAGTATGGGGTACATAGGAATGTTGTCCTTATCATGAACACCCCCCCCCCATCCTATGTTAATGACATTGGGGTACATAGGAATACTGTCCTTCTCGTGATCCCCCCCCTCCATCCTATGTGTATGAGTGTGGGGTACATTGGTGGATAGGAATATTGTCCTTCTTATGAACATGCCAAGGAGGGTGGCCATGTAAACCCAGCACAGCCACCCTCATAAAGGAAGTGTTATGAAGAACAGATCATTTTCATCCTATACATTCCAATTCAAAAGTATTTGGGCAACCACCTATGAAGTATTACCGTATATTTACATTTTTGTATTGGGCTTAGTGACTTATTTTTATGTTGTTTTTTTTTGGGGGGGGGGGGGGGTTAATTACTTAAAAGTGTCAGCGTTGATCTTCCTCGTGTCGTTTCTGCAACGGACTTTTGTTTTGTGCTGTGAAAAGCCCCAGCCTGCCATGTGTTCACATACATTGGATTATCTGTATTCCCCTGATGTTTCCTTCCTTCCACGGAGCACATAAATAGATCAGAAGACGATGTGGCACGCGTGCAGAATGCCGTCCCGGGGAGAGGCGCAGAGATGGTGTCTTTGGACATCTCACTTTCTACTAATCATCATGTTATGTCAGGTGAACGCCGATCCCGATCCGGCTGAAGCATGCGTCCAGGTATGTACTTCTAACTTTCATCTTCTGGAATAGTGTAACTAAAAGAACACTTTTTATAGAGAGAGGAGAAAGGAGGACCTTTCGGGACCTGGGGCACACCAAGGCTCAGCATGCCGGGGGAAAAATGGCACTGGCAAGCAGTGGCGTCACTAGGGTTGGTGTCACCCGGTGCGAAAAAAAATGGTGTCACCCCCCACCAACTATAGTCCCCCCTCAGTACAGACCCCCCTCCACTAACTACAGACCCCGCTCCCGCAGTATAGATCCCCCTCCCTCAGTACAGACCATCCCACCAAGTACAGACCCCCCTTCATCAATATAGACCCCCTCTCTCAGTATAAACCTCCCCCTCAGTACAGACACCCCCACCTCAGTGCAGACCCCCTCAGTGCAGACCCCCCAGCAGTAAAGACACCCCCCCAGTTACAGACCCCCTTCAGTTACAGACACTCCCCAGTTACAGACACCCCTCAGTTACAGACCCCCCCTCCGATACAGACCCCCTCAGTTACAGACCCCCCTCAGTTACAGACCCCCCCTCAGTTACAGACCCCCCCTCAGTTACAGACCCCCCCTCAGTTACAGACACCCCCTCAGTTACAGACACCCCCTCAGTTACAGACACCCCTCAGTGCAGACCTTCCTCAGTTACAGATCCCCCTCAGTTACAGACACCCCCCTCAGTTACAGACCCCCCCAGTGCAGACCTTCCTCAGTACAGACACCCCCTCAGTTACGGCCCCCCCCTGGTGCAAACCCCCCCTAGTGCAGACCCCAGCAGTACAGACACCCCCTCCCCCCATCAGTATAGACGCCCCTCCTTACCTTACAGAGCAGCAGATACACACAGCGGTGTGTCCCTCGAGCGCGGGCTCCTCCTCCTCTGTGGATGTAAACAGAGAGGAGGGGGCGGCGGCTTCCTTCCGCTCCGCTGAGGGACACAGCCGTGGCGCGAGGTACAGGGCAGCGGGCGGGCGGTGTTAGCTTCATGCCGCTACCCACGGGTGTCACCCCTCTGGTGGGTGTCACCCGGGTGCGGCCCGCCCCCCCCCTGCACCTGGCAAGCAACGCCGCTGCTGGCAGGTTCAGGCTTATATGAGCTTGTTGGACATCCCATTCCAAAAACCATGGTCATTAACGTGAAGCTGCCCCCCATAGCCATTGCTATGGAACTACCCCCCCCCCCCCATGGCCTTTAATATGGTGTTACCTCCCTCTTTGGGGCTAGAACATCTTTGTCTCCTGGGAAGACTTGACCCACAATTTTGGAGGGTGTCTGTGGGAATTTGTGCCCATTTGTGAGGTCAGGTACTGATGTTGGATGAGAAGACCTGCCTTACAAATGGCATTCAGTAGCGTCGAGATCGGGGCTTTGAGCTTGTTGGATATCATATTTTAAAACTATGGCTATTCATTTAGAATTGCCCCGTTGTGGTTAGAACATCCTCCACTCTTCTAGGAAGGTTTTCCTTAAGATTTTGGAGGGTGTCTGTGGGAATTTGTGCCCAATTGTGAGGTCGGGAACTGATGTTGGATGAGAAGAGCTGGCTCACCATCGGCATTCCAATTCATCCCAAAGGTGATCAGCAGGGCTTTTTTTCTCAGACAATAGGTGCAGGAACTCCCCTTTTCTGAGTCCCTTGTTTTCTCCGCCCCTTACCCACCTCCGAGCAACGTCCCTTGGTTCCATCCCCTACCCACTTCCCAGTACCGCCCCTTTTAGACAATACAGAACCAAGTATCATTTTGTTGTGCCAAGTAATACTAATTTGTATGGAATTTGGTTTCCCCTTCAGCCAGCAACAATAGATCCCCCTAACAATGTACCACCCACAACAAAATTCCCCTCCCCCAGCATTAATAGACTCTCTGGCAGCAATCAACAATAGACACCTCCCCCAACAGTAGATCTCCTTCAGCAACAATAGACCCCCCTGCAAAAATAGATCCCCTCCAGCTAGAATAGATCCGCCAGCAGTGAGCATCAATACCCTGCAGCACACCCCAGCACCCCTTGACATTACATAAAGTCAGTCCAGGAGGTGCCGAAACTGCGTTCCCCCGCGTTCCCGCTGAAAAAAAGCCCTTGTGATCAGTAGGGATGAGGTCAGGGTTCTGTGCAGGACACTTGAGTTCCTCCACCCCAAACCGGTCACATCATGTCTTTATGGAGTTGCCTCCCATCTCTCTATGGCCAATAATATGGAGTTGCCCCCTAAATGACTATGACACCCTCCACTCCAACCATCATACATGTATGAGCTTGTTGGACATCCCAATATTTGTGGCTATACCATCCTCCACTCTTCTGGGAAGACTTTCAACAAGATTTTGGAGGGTGTCTGAGGGAATTTTTGTCCATTTGTGAGGTCAGGTACTGATGTTGGATGAGAAGACCTGACTCAACATCGGCATTCCAATCATTCCAAAGGTGTTCAGTAGGCATTCCAATCATTCCAAAGGTGTTCAGTAGGTCAGGGCTCTGTGCAGGACATCTGAAAGCCTTGACACCTGACCATCATACTAATATGAGCTTCTTGGACATTAATCAGGTACTTACGTTGGATGAGAAGACCTTACCCACCATCTTCCAACTCACCCCAAGACTGTTCAGCAAGATTAGGTTGGGGCTCTTTGGGGATTTGTGCCTGTTCAACCAAAAAAGCATTCAAGCTGAAGTCAATGAGCTCTGGTACTGATGCTGAATGAGAAAACCTTGCCCACAATTGGCTTTCCAATTCATCCCAAAGGTGTTCAGTAGGGTTGAGGTCAGGGCTCTGTGCAGGACACTGGAGTCCCTCCACACCAAACCGGTCACACCTTGTCTATGGCATTGCCTCCCATCTCTCTATGGCCATTAATATGGAGTTGCTCCCTTAGTGACTATGACATCCTCCATGCTTCTGGGAAGGTTTTCCACAAGATATTGGAGAGCGTCTGTGGGAATATGAGGTGATTTATGAGGTCAGGTACTAATGCTGGATGAGAATAGCTGGCTCACAATTGGCTTTCCAATTCATCCCAAAGGTGTTCAGTAGGGATAACATCGGGGCTCTGTGCAGGACACTGGAGTTCGTCTATGACCTCCAACCTACTGAACACCTTTGGGATGAGAAGACTTGTTCCCAAAGGTGGTCAGTAGGGATGAGGTCAGGGCTCTGTGCAGGACCACCGGAGTCCCTCCACACCAAACCGGTCACACTATGTCTTTATGGAGTTGCTTCCTATCTCCCCATGGCCATTAATATGGATGTAGCTCCCTATTTTAATTGAATAGGGGCTATCTGTAAATTTTGTGATATCTGAGCTGTAAATAGCTCAGAGTGATTCTGTAAAGTTAATTTTGCTTCTGTTCCAGTTTGGCTGTGTTGCGCGCATTTTTCACTGTTGCCAGTAGGTGTCACTGTCACTACAGGCCAGTGTGAGAATTACAGAAAGCCAAGTGCATTGACTGTTCTTTCCCAGAAACAGCCCAGTGGGAGTGTTCTTACTACTGTGCATTCTGGGAGAGGATATTTAAGGGACAGACGTCATGTTTTCAGTCTCTTCTTCTACCCTGGTTCTCTCTTCTACCCAGGGGCCTACTGGCCTAGGGCCGTGACTCTTCCACCTCGGGCCCTGCTGGCTCGAGGCTGTGCTACTACAAGTAGGCCCAGAAGTTTGTCTGGGGCCTACTTAACTGAGGGTGGTCCTGTGCTGTCTTGCCTGCGGGAAGAAGCCACTCAAACGGAGAAGATTCCAGGGGAGGATCTTGCTGGAGAGAACCGAGCTGAGGCTGGTTTCTCAGGAAAGGCCTGGTGACTCGTTTGGAGGATTTACTGAAATTAACCTACCTCACACAGTACTGCCGGATGGCTTAAAGGATCTGGTACTGTGCAGCTGACCTAAAACTAAATGACTGCTGGTTACACAATCCTGTGGCAGAGGATTATCCAGGAGTTTCCATTTATCGATCGCCAAGTCTGTGGCAGAGACTTTGTCCGTGCTTCATACCGGCTGCTAGGTCGGTTTGAGAGGCCTATCCGGTTGTCACAAGTATCCAGAGACAGAAAGCTGTTTTTCCTCTGGATCCAAGAACCTCATCAGTGATCTGCATTAAGGTATCTGAACTTCCTCAAGCCTCGTACACACGGCCGAGAATCCCGTCAGGAAAAAAACTTTGTTTTTCCTGACGAGATTCCTGGCAAGCTTTTCTTGCCAAGCTGTGCATACAGATGGCCATTCAAAAGAACCACCGTTCTTTTGAATGGCAAGAATGCGGTGACGTCATCGACTTCGACGAGCATGCGCTCGTCACATTCACATTCAATGCCGTCGCCGCCACCTTGCTTCACCCTACACTACCCTTGTAAGCTACCGCGCATGCGTCGAAGTCTCATCGAGCATGCGCGGGCTTACCGGAGGACAGGTAAGCTTGTAGCCACATACACACGCATGGTTTTCTCATCGGGAAACAGGCCGACGAGAAAATAGAGAGCAGGTTCTCTATTTTTCTCGTCGAGATTCCCGGCAGTTTTCTCGACAAGAAACCATACACACGGCCGGTTTTCTCGGCAAAAAGCTCTGCCAGCAGTTTTCTTGATGATTTCTTGCCGAGAAAACCGGTCGTGTGTACGAGGCCTAACCCTCTATATTTCTGCTACTGAAGTTGTTTAATAAAGCAATTGAGAAAAAGACTGAAGTGACTGGCAATCACATCTATTCAAAACTACCTAACATAGACTCTTAGTTCTGGGACGGTAAAATGTGGAGTAATGGCAGGACTCAAATTTAATCCAGCAGCCCTCTAGGGGGTATCGCTACACAGAGTTGCCCCCTTAGTGACTATGACACCCTCCATGCTTCTGGGAAGGTTTTCCACAAGATATTGGAGGGTGTCTGTGGGAATATGAGGCAATTTATGAGGTCAGGTACAAATGCTGGATGAGAAAAATCACAATTGGTGTTCCAATTCATCCCAAAGGTGCTCAGTAGGGTTGAGGTCAGGGCTCTGTGCAGGACACTTGAGTTCCTCCATGACCTCAAACCTACTGAACACCTTTGGGATGAGAAGACCTATTCCCAAAGGTGTTCAGTAGGGATGAGGTCAGGGCTCTGTGCAGGACACTGGAGTCCCTCCACACCAAACCGGTCACACCAGGTCTTTATGGAGTTGCTTCCTATCTCCCCATGGCCATTAATATGGAGTTGCCCCCTTAGTGACTATGACATCCTCCATGCTTCTGGGAAGGTTTTCCACAAGATATTGGAGGGTGTCTGTGGGAATATGAGGCAATTTATGAGGTCAGGTTCTGATGTTGAAAAGGAAGGCTCACAATTGGCTTTCCAATTCATCCCAAAGGTGTTCAGTAGGGTTGAGGTCAGGGCTCTGTGCAGGACACTTGAGTTCCTCCATGACCTCAAACCTACTGAACACCTTTGGGATGAGAAGACCTGACCCCAAAAGGTGTTCTGTGGGGTTAAGGGCAGGGGCTGATGTTGGATGAGAAGACTTTATATCAAAGGCCTTTCAAAAGTAGGGTTGAGGTCAAGTCTCCGTGCAGGACAATGGAGTTCCTCTACACCAGACTGGTCAAACAATGTCTTTTTGGAGCTGGCTTTGTACACAGGCAACACCCGATCTGTCATTTGGAGGGATCACCACAAACTTTTCGTCATATAGGTAGGTGTAATGGTCAGGTGTCCCCAAAATGTATTGTACTGCCCGCAGTCATAGCCCCAAATCTGAAGACGCAATATCATATTTTATTAACATCCTCCTGACACAGAGTCCACCCAGCGAGGATGTTCCTGCACTCCCTACCTTCTTTATCTTTATGATTCTGTCCGATATCTGACCGGTATCCATGTATGATGTGTGCCTGCCAGAAACCAAGCCTGCCAAGCCTTTTTTACTACGTATTAAATCATATTATCAATACTATCTGGCACCATAATACACCAAATTCTTTGTTATACCCCAATGACCTCCTCTGGTCAGATATACGATTGGCAGGTAATGGATAACAGATGAATGTATAAAAGGATGACGGTGTTTTTTTATTTTTTTTATTAGGGTCGGGGTAAGTAAAACTGAAGCCAATTTTTTTTAAGCTTTAGTTAAGAATGGGGGAGGAGTAGAACCTGGGTCGGTAATTTAATCGCTGCCTGCTTCTACGCTGGACAAGTTGACCCTCACTTTCTACAAAAGAACCAAATATACCGTGCTTGAAAAACATATAGTGAAAAATTATGTGAACAATAACTGAGAAGAACAAATCTTTCAAAGTCGAAAACTTCTTAAAATTCCAATTGATACGTCAAGCAAAAAAAAAAAAAAGACTCAAATAATAAAGTCCATGTGCGAGAGTTGTTTAACCACTTGCCGACCGCGCCATGTAGATATACGTCGGAAGAATGGCATGGCTGCGCAGAGCAACGTGAATTGATACATTGCTTTGAATTTCGCGCCGTGCGGGGACGCGCGCGCCCCTGCCGCAAGCTCCGTGACCGTGCCACATGTGTGCCAAGTTTGGAGTCCAGGGGACCTACGGTAGGCTGGGATCAGGCGCACAAATTTGAAGATGGACACAGACTCGAGTATAAGCCGAGGGGGGCATTTTCAGCACAAAAAAAAAGGGGGGGTGAAAAATTCGGCTTATACTCGAGTATATACTGTATATTTACGTCCCCTTTAAATCGCCGGCTGTGTGGTCGCACGTGCGCCGCCACCGGCGCGCTCGCGACCCTGACCCGGGGACCTGATCGCCGCCGGTGTCCCGCAATCGTGTCAGGGAGCTGCAGAACAAAGAGATGTCAGTGTAAACAAGGCATCTCCCTGTTCTGCCTAGTGACACAACACTAATCTTCTGTTCCCTGTAATCGGGAGCGGTGATCAGTGTCGTGTCACTTGCCAGTGTCATTTTCACAGTAATCAGTGCATTTTTATAGCACTGATCGCTGTATAAATGACAACGGTCCCAAAATAGCGTCAAAAGTGTCCGATGTGTCCGCCATAAAGTCGCAGTCACAATAAAAATCTCTGATCGCCGCCATTACTAGTAAAAAAAAATAATAATAAATAAAAACTTTCCCCTATTTTGTAGATGCTATAATTTTTGCGCAAACCAATCAATAAACGCTTATTGTGGGTTTTTTTAACCAAAATATGTAGAAGAATACGTATAATACGCCTAAACTGAGGAAAAAAAATATTTTTTGGGGATATTTATTATAGCAAAAAGTAAAAAAATATTTATTTATTTTCAAAATTGATGCTTTTTTTTTGTTTATAGCGCAAAAAATAAAAACCGCAGAGGTGATCAAATACCACCAAAAGAAAGCTCTTATTTGTGGGGAAAAAAAAAGGACGTCAATTTTGTTTGGGAGCCACATCACACGACCACGCAATTGTCAGTTAAAGCGACGCAGTGCCGAATCGCAAAAAGTGGCCCGGTCATTGGGCCAGCCAAATCCTCCGGGGGCTGAAGTGGTTAAAAGTATTGACCACTCCTGTAGTGCACAAATATACTATATAATAACAGCCTTCCCCTGTGGACACATTCTCACCTTGGTGGTTGGACTTAGAATGACCACATGAAAGGATTAGAAAGGTGGACATCTCGGTAGAGGAGCAGGCCTTTGTTTCGTTATGTCAGAGCTGCCCCCATAATATATATTTCTTTTTCGTACATCACGGGACACAGAGCGACTTAGTCATTACTAATGGGTTATATAGTTTACCTTCAGGTGTTGGCACTGGCCAATTCCAAACCGGAAGTACCCTCCCCTATATAAGCCCCTCCCACCCGGGAGCACCTCAGTTTTTTGCCAGTGTCTAAGGTGTTGGCCAAAGAGTAACATGTGTTTTCACTGGGCTTGCGTACAGGTTCTTTTGGGCCTTAGTAAGCTGTTCCGGATCCCACCAAAAAAGCTTCATAGCTAAACGGTCGGTACCCGGGCCTTGCAGCAGAAGAGCAAGGTTTTGCCTGTAATGCTTCTCTTAGGAGGGCTGGACCCTGGGATCCAGAGCTCTGGTCATACCCACGACCAAGACGCTGTCTGTGCAGGGTGCTATACAGGTCCAGGGGAGTGGAATCCTTGGGAACCCGGTCCCTGAAGGTTTAATTACAATGCCTGCCGTGATAGGTGAAGTTTGGACTTTTGTGGACCAAACAAAGTCCTGCGGCGGGGATCAGGTAAGTGGGGGCCCTCAGGAACTTGGTTCTATTGGGGGACCCCCAAGCCTAATTTGTCTTTCTGTCTGTTACCTAACGGTATTCCCGCTAAATATCTGTGTTTGCCTATAACTACTGAAAATGTAAAATTTTAATAGTAGTCAAGAAAAAAAAACAGGGACCGCGGTACCTGTGTTAAACCACTAGAGGCCGCTGTAGTCCATTTTTCTTGTAAATGTGGATCTTTGGTTTTCTCAACTCAAAAGATCCAGGCAGCTGGTAAGTTTCTCTGAGGGAATCCACTTCCTCTGCCCTGTTGCTGCGTTCATCCACCGCACAGGCCCTCCGGCAAAAAGGGCCCTGGCTCCCTAGTCCTCTGTTGGTTTTCGAAAAGGGCGCCATTGGCGCACGGGCGCGCGCGCGGGCGCGTGCACGCGCCTCCTATGAAAAAAAAGGGGCGGGGCGGGTGGATGACGCTCGATGCGCGCCGCGGCGCTTCTGCGCATGTGCGGGCGTCCCAGCATGGTTAAAAGACACAGTACAAGTGTCAGCTGCATGCAAACAGAGCTAGCAACAAACAGTGGCACACAGAGGCGGTTGATGCAGGCATCCCCATAGAAAGGCACTTTAGTGGACACCAGCTGGTATATAGCAGCACCTGTGTTAGACTATTACCAGCAAAAATTGGTGTATGACGACGGGAATACCTCAGCTTTGTGCTTAAGGGATATGTCGTCCAGACGCTCCGGAAATAGATCTTCCAGGAAGCCAAAGGGGTCTCCATCGGGCTCTGAGGATATTGGGCATGCTTGCACTGCACCAATCTCCCCTGAGAATGCAGAGGTCAGTAGCCGTAGAAACCCCGCAGGAATGCCTGGTGCTGCGGCTGTCCCCAGTCCACCAGCTCCTGTATATATAACAGAGGAGGTTTTATCCTCAACTCTGGGAGGATTGGAAGAGAGATTAACAGCATTGATCGCTGCTTCCCTGTCACAGGAAAAGCGCGTCCGATCTCCGTCTCCTCCTTCAGAGTGCCTGTTAGTGGAGGAACAGCCCCACACAGAGATCGACCTACCTGAAGGGGATCAGGATGAGGTTGATTCACTTATAGAGGAATCAACAGTGGAAGAACCTTTCTCAGCTTCTCAGGCTGAAAGATTATGGGTTCAGTCTCTGACTAACATGGTCCGATCAGCATTTAAAATGCCTCTGGCGGAACCACCATCCACTACGGTTTCCTCGCTGGGGTCGCTAAAAGCTCCCCAGGCGGTCTGTTCCTTCCCAATCCACCCTTTATTAGAAGGGCTTATTTACCAGGATTGGGAGCATCCTGATAAAATATTTGCTCCCCCCAAGAGATTTCCGGTGATCTATCCCATGGAGGATAAGTTCATAAGAAAATGGAGGGTCCCTATAGTGGACGCAGCCATCTCTTCTGTTAACAAATCACTGACATGTCCAGTAGATAATGTTCCAATGTTCAAAGACCCAATAGATAAAAAATTGGAGTCTTTACTAAAATCTGCTTTCTCTACAGCAAGTATGGTGACACAACCTGCGGTAGCAGCGATTGGAGTCTGCCAAGCAGTGAAAGATCAGTTGAAACAAGTCTTAAGGGACTTACCAGATCAGCAGGCTCATGCCCTAGCTGACCTGCCTAGAGCCTTGTGTTTTGCGGTGGACGCCATAAAGGATACAATCCAACAGGCCTCCCGCTTTACGCTGTCTATAGTACATATGCGTAGGCTTCTGTGGCTCAAAAACTGGTCTGCTGAAGCTCCCTGTAAAAAACTGCTGGTTAGCTTCCCATTTCATGGAGAACGCTTATTTGGAGAAGATCTGGACAAATATATCCAGAAAATTTCTGCCGGTAAAAGTTCACTCTTACCGGTTAAGAACAAGGGTAGAAGTCCTTCTTTTAAGAGGCCTACCTCTCCAGTCCCGGGCACATCGGCTGTGAAGCAGTTCCGACGGCCTCCGCGGTCAAATTCAGGGGGCAGAAATCAGGGACAATCACAGGGTAACAAGAAGCCCTGGATCAAGAGAGGTACAAAACCTCCCCCTAAGGCATGAAGTATTGCCCCCGCTCAATCGGGTGGGGGGAAGACTTCAGTTGTTCACAGAGACCTGGCGGGACACCATCAGAGACAGATGGGTGCTCTCCGCAGTAAGTCTGGGATACAAGCTGGAGTTAAAAGGCACTCCTCCTGCCCAATTTATGAGGTCAAACGTGCCAAGAGATCCCCAAAAGAGAGGATCCCTCCTTCTGGCACTAGAACAACTATTGCTCCAAGGGGTAATCATGAAGGTTCCCCTGGAAGAAAGCGGATTCGGGTTTTACTCGAACCTTTTCACAGTCCCCAAACCAAATGGGGACGTGAGGCCCATATTAAATCTAAAAGGGCTAAACAAGTTCCTAAATATCAGGACCTTTCGGATGGAGTCGATCCGATCAGTGGCCACCGCCCTACAAGGGCAGGAATGGCTAGCCTCGATCGACATAAGGGATGCTTATCTGCATATTCCCATCTTTCCGGCCCATCAGAAATTTCTACGCTTTGCAGTAGAAGGGCGCCATTTTCAGTTCAGAGCCTTACCTTTCGGTCTGGCCACAGCACCACGAGTGTTCACAAAAATTCTGGCCCCATTATTGGCCAATCTAAGAACACAGGGTGTAACGATAATGGCATATCTAGACGACCTGCTACTAATAGACCACTCAGTGGAAAAGCTGGAAGTAGCTATTCACAAGACAATCGAGTATCTGGAATATCACGGTTGGATTATCAACCGGGACAAGTCAGCTCTAAGACCAGTCAAAAGTCTGGAATACTTAGGGCTAAGGCTGGATTCAAATCAGAGAAAGATTTTCTTACCTCCAGAGAAGGTGTCGTCTTTAAGAAATTTGACCCACTTAGTGGGTACAAAAAGAAAACCATCCATACGTCTCTGCATGAGGCTGCTGGGAAAGATGGTGGCTTCATTCGAAGCGGTACCCTACGGTCAATTCCATTCAAGGAATTTGCAAAGGGCCATACTGTCAGCCTGGAACAAAAAAGTTCAGGCTTTAGACTTACCAATGTCCCTGTCCCCTTCCGTTCGCAAGAGCCTCCATTGGTGGTTGGTGCCCCAGAATCTGGAAAGAGGGAAACCCTTCAGTCCGGTTTCTTGGAAGGTGGTCACTACAGATGCCAGCCTCATCGGCTGGGGGGCAGTGCTGGAGCAATGGTCTCTCCAGGGCAGGTGGTCAGAAGCAGAAAAGGCCCTGCCCATCAATCTCTTAGAGATACGAGCAGCCCGGTATGCCCTAGTAGCATGGACATCCAAACTCCAGGGGTCCCCTGTCAGAAATCAATCAGACAATGCCACGGCAGTGGCATATATCAATCATCAGGGTGGCACCAAAAGTCGTGCAGCCCAGAAGGAAGCAAATTGCATCCTGGAGTGGGCAGAAAGATATGTCCCAGCCATATCCGCGGTTTTCATCCCAGGAGTGGAAAATTGGAGAGCGGACTTTCTAAGTCGCCAACAATTATGCCCGGGGGAATGGTCTCTTCACCCCGAGGTTTTCCAGGCAATATGCCAGCGGTGGGGAACACCGGATGTAGATCTGCTAGCATCCAGATTCAACGCAAAGGTGGACAGGTTTGTGTCTCGCACAAGGGATCCCCTAGCTTGCGGCTCGGATGCCCTAGTGTTCCCTTGGGATCGGTTCAAGCTGATATATGCATTCCCACCGCCACAATTGTTACCACGATTACTCCGCAGAATCAGGGTAGAAAAGAAACCAGTGATTCTGGTGGCTCCAGCGTGGCCCCGAAGGGCATGGTACGCGGAGATTGTAAAAATGTCAGTGAGGAGTCCTTGGACCCTCCCACTTCGTCCGGACCTGCTGTCGCAAGGACCGATATACCACCCTTCCTTACCAGCCCTAGGTTTGACGGCCTGGCTATTGAAGCCCACATTCTGAAAAAGAGAGGGCTCTCTAATTCTGTGGTATCTACCATGATCAATGCCAGGAAACCGGTATCCAGGCAGATCTATTATAGGATCTGGAAAGCGTACATTACGTGGTGTGAGACCAAGAAATGGCATCCACGTAAGTACATGATAGGGAGGATTCTGGACTTCCTACAGTGGGCTGTAGATAGGAAGCTGGCCTTAAGTACTATCAAGGGTCAGATTTCGGCCTTGTCAATATTTTTTCAAAGGCCCTTGGCTTCGCATTCACTAGTCAAAGCCTTTATACAAGGAGTGATGCGTATTAGCCCTCCGGTTAGTATTCCCATATGTCCTTGGGACTTAAACCTGGTTCTGTCGGTTCTACAGAAACAACCGTTTGAACCATTACAACACATTTCCTTGGTTCTTCTCACCAGGAAATTGGTTTTCTTAGTAGCCATTTGTTCGGCTAAAAGAGTGTCGGAATTAGCAGCTATGTCCTGTAAGGAGCCATATCTGGTTGTCCATAAGGACAGAGTAGTATTACGTCCTCATCCAGCCTTTCTTCCTAAGGTGGTATCGAGGTTTCATTTGAACCAAGATGTGGTTCTTCCTTCTTTTTTCCCCAAACCTAGCTCAGTAGAGGAAAAGTTATTACATTCTTTGGATGTGGTAAGAGCAGTTAAAGCTTATCTAAAAGCCACTGCTCAGATTCGCAGAACGGATTCTTTGTTTGTTCTGCCGGAAGGCCCCAGAAGGGGTCAGGCAGCATCAAAATCTACTTTAGCCAAGTGGATTCGACAGGTCATAATACAAGCCTATGGCTTGAGAAAGAGACCGCCTCCGTTCAAAGTTAGGGCGCACTCCACAAGAGCGGTTGGAACTTCATGGGCAGTGCATCACCAGGCCTCCCTGGCTCAAGTATGTAAGGCCGCAACATGGTCTTCGGTACACACGTTTACTAGATTCTATCAGGTAGACGTTAGAAGTCAGGAGGATGTCGCCTTTGGGCGCAGTGTGTTGCAGGCCGCAAAAGATCCTCATGCCTGATGGCGCCCAGCTTATGTACCCCCCCCTCATTTGGCATTGCTTTGGGACGTCCCATTAGTAATGACTAAGTCGCTCTGTGTCCCGTGATGTACGAAAAAGAAAAAGGGATTTTTATAACAGCTTACCTGTAAAATCCTTTTCTTGGAGTACATCACGGGACACAGAGCTCCCACCCCTCTTTTTGGGACACTTATTGCTTGGCTACAAAACTGAGGTGCTCCCGGGTGGGAGGGGCTTATATAGGGGAGGGTACTTCCGGTTTGGAATTGGCCAGTGCCAACACCTGAAGGTAAACTATATAACCCATTAGTAATGACTAAGTCGCTCTGTGTCCCGTGATGTACTCCAAGAAAAGGATTTTACAGGTAAGCTGTTATAAAAATCCCTTTATATACACATGGGCGTCCGCTCCATAGGGCAAGGGGGGTCGTTTGCCCCCCCTGGAATCAAGAAGGTGTTGGCCAAATTGGCAGTGTTCTACACCCTCCGCCGCCCTTACACCCACTTCCAGCCCGCACAGATCTGCACCACAGCGCATGTACTCCCAACTCCCCCCCCCCCCCCGGCCCACTACACCTCACCGTCGCCGCTTTAAGGCGGCCGCGTCTCGTGGTTTGGCAGAGCTGGCTGGGCGGGGCCTCGCGCTGCAACCCGATTGGCTCTTCTCGTTCTCCTGGGTACGGGCCGGCTCCCCCCCTGGCCCTTGGACTGTGCAGCGCGCCTGGGGAGAGAAGAATAAAAAGAGCCGGGGGGAGATGGCGGAGCGGAGGGTGTCTCGAGTCGGTGGTGGTAGTACCTCGGGGGCCTGGCCTCCTGTGGGGCGGCCTGCTGCACACACCCGCTGGAGCTGCTGAAGGTGAGAAGGAAGGAGAGCCGGGCTGTGTGTGCGGTATGGAGGGAGGAGGAGATGTCCTACAATACATGTGTGTGTGTGTGTGTGACTGCAGAGACATGACATCATAGGACACATCATACATATGGTCAGTGTGGTCAGTGTGCAGTGTAGTGGTCAGTAGTCAGTGAGTAGTGTAGTGGTCAGAGTGTAGTGTCCAGCCAGAGGTGCAGGGTGCTGCTGTGTAATGTAAAGGGGTGCAGGGTGCTGTGTAATGTAAAGGGGTGCAGGGTGCTGTGTAATGTAAAGGGGTGCAGGGTGCTGTGTAATGTAAAGGGGTCCAGTGGTGCAGGGTGCTGTGTAATGTAAAGGGGTGCAGGATGCAGGGTGCTGTGTAATGTAAAGGTGCCCAGTGATGCAGGATGCTGTGTAATGTAAAGGGGTCCAGTGGTGCAGGGTGCTGTGTAATGTAAAGGGGTCCAGTGATGCAGGGTGCTGTGTAATGTAAAGGGGCCCAGTGATGCAGGGTGCTGTGTAATGTAAAGGGGTCCAGTGGTGCAGGGTGCTGTGTAATGTAAAGGGGCCAAGTGATGCAGGGTGCTGTGTAATGTAAAGGGGTCCAGAGATGCAGGGTGCTGTATAATGTAAAGGGGCCCAGTGATGCAGGGTGCTGTGTAATGTAAAGGGGCCCAGTGATGCAGGGTGCTGTGTAATGTAAAGGGGTGCAGGGTGTTGTGTAATGTAAAGGGGTCCAGAGCTGTGGGGTGCTGTGTAATGTAAAGGGGGTCAGTGATGCAGGGTGCTGTGTAATGTAAAGGGGTCCAGAGCTGTGGGGTGCTGTGTAATGTAAAGGGGTCCAAAGGTGCAGTTGTGGAGAGGGGGTACACAGTAGTGACAAATAGATATTTAAAGATGCAGGGGGCACAGTGGGGTGTTTTTAACGTGGGGGGGGTTGCTTTTAACCCCCGCTAGCGGTCGAAGAAAGGGTAAAATGCGACTGTGCATAGCCGCTGCCGAAGCGCCCACCCCCCCACCCCGAAAAAATTTCAGCGAACGCCCATGTATATATACACATACAGTATATAGAAAATGTATTTGTTTTCCAGCTCCCTATAATAATACAGGAGAAGATGATGAGGGTTATACTGCTGTGTGACTGATGGATGACAGAACCAGCGATGACTCGGCTCCTATGAAGCCTGGAAACTCTCTTCAGTTTATATAAAGTTACGGTTGCCGGTTTTCTCTGGAAAAGGGAAATGTGATGTTAACCACTTAAGGACCGAGCCTCTTTCTGAGATTTGTTGTTTAAAAGTTAAAAACAATTTTTTTTTGCTAGAAAATTACTTAGAACTCCCAAAAATTTTACATTTTTTTTCTAACACCCTAGAGAATAAAATGGCGGTTGTTGCAATACTTTATGCCACACCGTATTTGCGCAGCAGTCTTACAAGCGCACTTTTTTTTGGGGGGGAAAAAAAATTGGATTTTTAATAACAGCTTACCTGTAAAATCCTTTTCTTGGAGTACACCACGGGACACAGAGCCTTTAATCATTACCGAGTGGGTTGTATAGTTCACCAGAGGTGATTGGACACTGGCACACCCAATGGAGACGAGTTCCCCTCTATATAACCCCTCCCATAAGGGAAGTACCTCAGTTTTGTAGCAAAGCAGTAAGGATCCCATAGAAGGGGGGTGGGGGGGACCTCTGTGTCCCGTGGTGTACTCCAAGAAAAGGATTTTACAGGTAAGCTGTTATTAAAGCGGAGGTCCACCCATTTTTTTTTTTTTTTAAAGCCAGCAGCTACAAATACTGCAGCTGCTGACTTTTAAAAAAATGGACACTTACTTGTCCAGCGCGCCCGTGATGTCGGCAGCAGAAGACGAGCAATCGCTCGTCTCTCGGCTGCCCCCGCCGCCATCCTCGTTGAGGGAAGCAGGAAGTGAAGTGTTGCAGGTTCACTGCCCGGTTCCCTACTGCGTATGCGCGAGCAGCGCGGCCTGTCCTCACTGGTCCCCACTCTCTTCCAGGTTTCCCAGGAGACAGCGCGGGGGGACGGGAAGTGGCGTGACTCCCACGGGAGTCTATGCCCAGAAGTGGGTGCAAATGCCTGTCTTAGACAGGTATCTGCGCCCCCCTCCCCCCTGAAAGGTGCCAAATGTGACACCGGAGGGGGGGAGGGTTCCGAAAAGCGGAAGTTCCATTTTTGGGTGGAACTCCGCTTTAAAAATACTATTTTCTTTATCGTACACCACGGGACACAGAGCCTTTAATTATTACATAGTGGGACGTCCCAGAGCAATGCTCTATATCAGGGGTCTCCAAACTGTGGCCCGAGGGCCATATGTGGCCCTTTGCTAGCCTTTATCTGGCCCTTGGGGCACTATTCCTCCCACTGATATGAGGCACTGTTCCTCCCACTGATATGAGGCACTATTCCTCCCACTGACACCAACAATGGGGCATTATATCATCCACCGATACCAATGATGGGATGCTATTCCTCCTACTAATAGGGGAATACCCCTCCTCCTATTGACCACCAACCCTGAGGCCATATTTGTTCTCACTGATGCCGGGCCCGTAACATTTTCTTCCCCTGCTGGCCACAATCCGGCCCTCCTAAAGTCTGAAGAGCAATAAACTGGCCCTTTGTTTGAAAAGTTTGGAGACCCCTGCTCTATATGAAGGGAGGGAGACACAGATCAAGCAGACCACCACCGGATGTGAGGCCCTATACTGCTGCCTGCAGCACACTACGCCCGAAGGAGGAATCCCCATGCCCTCTAACATCTATTTGAATATATACTTTTCTGGGATGTGGTGCCAACCTATTTTGGTGTTTCACCTCGGCTTGGACAGAAATTTATGAAAAGATCTATTTGATAGAATTTGGTAAATGTATGGACTGAAGACCAAGTTGCAGCTTTACAGATCTGTGCCATAGAAGCCTGATGATGCACTGCCCATGAAGCACTTATTGCCCTGGTCGAGTGCGCTTTAACAGGGAAGGAGGAATTTTGTTCTTTAAACCATAAGCTTGAATTATCACTTGTCGAATCCACCTAGAAATGGTTGATTTGGATGCCGCTTGGCCCTTTTTGGGAGCCTTTGGCAGAATAAACAAAACATCTGTTTTACGTATCTGAGCAGTTGCTTGCAGATAAACTTTTATTGCTCTCACTACATCCAGAGAGTGCAATAATTTTTCCCCTGCCGACTGTGGCTGTGGAAAAAAGGAAGGTAAAACAATATCTTAAATTGAAATTAAACATCGACACCACCTTAGGAAGAAAAGTAGGATGGGGACGTAACACAATTTTGTCTTTGTGACAAACTAAATAAGGCTCTTTACAAGAAAGAGCTGCTAATTCAGAAACTCTCCTATAAGAGGAGATAGCAACCAAAAAGGCCAATTTCCTACTCAAAAGAATCAATGGAATATGGCAAATAGGTTCAAAGGGCTGCTTTTGCAAGACTAGATTCAAATCCCAGGGACACAAGGGAGGTTTGACTGGCAGATTTACCCGCAGTACCCCCTGAATGAATGCCCGGACTAGGGAATGAGATGCCAGCGGTCTCTGAAAGAAAATTGATAGAGCCGAGATTTGACCCTTATTGGTACTCAGGGCTAGTTTCATATCTACCCCCAATTGACAAAAGGCCAGAATCCTACTAATGACATACTTTTGAGGGTTCCACCCTCTGGATTCACACCAGGAAACATATGCCTTCCAGATTCTGTAGTAGATGAGCCTGGAGGCTGGCTTTCTAGCATTAAGAGAGTAGAGAGAACCGGACCTGAGAGCCCGCGTTTCTTCAATATGTAGGTTTCAATAGCCAGACCGTCAAATTTAGCTTTCGTAAGGAAGGATGGAACACTGGACCCTGCGACAGGGTTCATACACATTTTTACCAATGAAATTCCATGACTTTTCCATGACTTTTCCATGACTTCACGTATAAATATTCATGACCTTATGTTTCATGAAATGTCTATGTATACATGTTAAATAAGAAGAAAATCCATGTCACACCCAGCATATTTTTACTAATATAAATTAGGGCTGTTACTGATTAAAATTTATATGTTCGATTAATCGTTTTTTCTTTTAAATCGATTAAACGACTAATTTTGATTAATTAATTATAACGCACGCACAGATCCAACTACTTTAGCTGATCTCCTTGCATTGCAACTCTGCATTAGTCAGTGGTAAATGTGGTATACACTATATACAATCACCCGACACTAGTTAGTTTCCACAATCCATGACTTAACTTCACAGTTCACACAAATAAATTCAAACTGTAGTACTGACGTCAGTACAGTACAGACACCCCCAGTGCAGACCTCCCAGTACAGACACCCCCAGTAGTACAGCCACCCCCAGTGCAGACCTCTCAGTACAGACACCCCCAGTGCAGACCTCCCAGTACAGACACCCCCAGTAGTACAGCCACCCCCAGTACAGACCTCCCAGTACAGACACCCCCAGTGCAGACACCCCCAGTACAGACCTCCCAGTGCAGACACCCCCAGCGCAGACACCCCCAGTAGTACAGCCACCCCCAGTGCAGACCTCCCAGTGCAGACACCCCCAGTAGTACAGACACCCCCAGTAGTACAGACACCCCCAGTAGTACAGACACCCCCAGTAGTACAGACACCCCCAGTGCAGACCTTGCAGTGCAGACCTCCCAGTACAGACACCCCCAGTAGTACAGCCACCCCCAGTGCAGACATCCCCAGTGCAGACACCCCCAGTGCAGACACCCCCAGTACAGCCACCCCCAGTACAGCCACCCCCAGTGCAGACACCCTCAGTGCAGACACCCTCAGTACAGACACCCTCAGTACAGCCACCCCCAGTGCAGACCTCCCAGTGCAGACCTCTCAGTACAGACCTCCAAGTACAGACACCCCCCCAGTAATGCAGGCACCCCCCCCCACCCCTTACAGACCTCAGAACAGCAATACACGGCGCAGTGTGTGTCCCTCCAGTTCCTGCTGACGTCAGCGTGCCGCTAAGCCAATAGGCTGCCGCCGGGTGTACCAAGATGGCCGCGGCTCCGGAGATAGGCCGAAGCCGCGGCCTTTCCTAATGGCCGAGGCCCCGGAGCGCTCCGGGGATCGCGCCGTGTGCCGATCCGAACAGGATGACCTGTTCGGATCACGGATCGCTTACGATCCGTTGCACGACTAGTAGTGACTAAAATATTCCATGACTTTTCCAAAACTTAGTGGATTCAGTCATTTTCCAAAACTTTTCCAGGCCTGAAAAGTGCCATGTCAAAATCCCATGACTTTTCCAGGAATTTAATGACCGTACGAACCCTGCTGCGATAGCAGGTCCTCAGGAAGTGGAAGAATCCAAGGTTTCCCCACCGCCATCCTTATGATTTCGGTGTACCAAGACCTTCTGGGCCAATTCGGGGCCACCAGGAGTTCTGGTATTCCCTCTTTTCTGATTATGCAAACCAGTCTCTGTAAGAGCAGAACTGGAGGGAATGCATAGATCAGTGAAAATTGATCCCAGGGAATCATTAGTGCATCCGTTCCGTAGGCCAGAGGATCTCTTATCCTCGACATAAAGTTGTCCAACTTCCTGTTGAACCTGGAAGCTAGTAAGTCTACATCCAGGGTGCCTCATTTTTAGCATATAGCCTGAAAAACGTCGGAGTGAAGGGACCACTCTCCTGGTAACAGCTGCTGGTGGCTCAGGTAATCCGCTTGCCAATTTCTACCCCTGGAATGAAGATTGCAGAAAGACAAGGAATATGACTTTCCGCCCATATCAAAATCTGGTTCACTTCTCTCTAAGCATCCCGACTCCGGGTGCCCCCTTGATGATTGACATAAGCTACCACAGTAGCATTGTCGGATTGAATCCGAACAGGATAACCCTGTAACCTGCGTGTCCAGGTGCTGAGGGCTAGATACACTGCCCGAATCGCCAATATGTTGATGGGCAGGCTTCTTTCGGTCTTGGACCAAGTTCCCTGGGCCGAGGCCTCTTCCAGAATTGCCCCCCAGTCAGAAAGGCTGGCATCCATAGACACCACCTTCCAGGTGACCGGGAGGAAAGATTTTCCGCTTCGCAAACTTTTGGTCTTTAACCACCAACTGAAGCTTTGGTGCAGCATTGAAGACAGGTGCATTGGTAAATCTAGAGCTTGGATTCTCCTGTTCCAGGCAGCCAGGATACTGTTTTGAAGCAGTCTCAAATGAAACTGGGCATAAAGGACGGCCTCGAAGGAGGCACCCATTTTGCCTAATAACTTCATGCAAAGGCGGATGGATGGTCCCTTCTTTGTCTTGACCATGCGGACCAGTTCCTTTAACCACCTCCCTACTGTGCACGAAAACCCCCTTCCTGCCCAAGCCATTTTTCAGCTTTCAGCGCTGTCACACTTTAAATGACAATTGCGCGGTCGTGCGACGTGACTCCCAAACGAAATTTGTGTCCTTTTTTCCCACAAATAGAGCTTTCTTTTGGTGGTATTTGATCACCTCTGCGGTTTTTATTTTTTGCGTTTTAAACAAAAGAAGAGCGTCCAGTTTGGAAAAAAAAACACTATTTTTTACTTTTTGCTATAATAAATACCCATTTTATTTTTAAATAAAATTTTCCTCAGTTTAGGCCGATACGTATTCTTCTACATATTTTTGGTAAAAAAAAAAAAAAATCGCAATAAGCGCGTATTGATTGGTTTGCGCAAAAGTTATAGCGTGTACAAAATAGGGGATAGATTTATAGCATTTTTATTTTTTTATATTTTTATTAGTAATGGCGGCGATCTGCGATTTTTTATTGTGACTGCGATATTGCGGCGGACACATCGGACACTTTTGACACATTTTTGGGACCATTCACGTTTATACAGCGATCCCTGCTATAAAAATGCATTGATTACTGTATAAATGTGATTGGCAGGGAAGGGGTTAACCACTAGGGGGCGGGAAGGGGTTAAATATGTTCCCTCAATGTGTTCTTACTGTGAGGGGAGGGGACTGACTGGGGGAGGTGACCGATGGTTGTCCCTATGTACAAGGGACACACCATCGGTCCCCTCTCCCTCACAGGACGTGGATCTCTGTGTTTACACACAGAGACCCACTTCCCTGCTTGTTTCCCGGGCAATCGCGGGTGCCACGCGCACCTGGGCCTTGTGAACGCGGCGAGCGCGCGCCTTCTAGCTCGTTTTAAAGGGAGGACGTCATATGACGTCCTCCCAGAACGAGAGTATCCTCCGCCCGCCGTCAATTGACAGTGGGCGGGGGACAAGTGGTTAAAGATTTGATCTTTGACTCTGGAAGGAATACTCTGCTTTGGGCCGTGTCTATGACCATGCCCAAATACTCCACACTTCTTAAGGGCTGTAGAGAGGATTTCTGTAGGTTTAGGATCCACCCTAATTTCTCTAGATATTTTACCGTACTGAGCACACTGTGATTTAATCGTGCTACTGACTGTTCTACCAGGAGTAGGTCGTCTATATAAGCCGTCACCATTATCCCCCGCGTCCTTTAATTTGCCAAAAGCGGGGCCAGAACCTTTGTAAATACCCGGGGTGCAGTAGCCAAGCCAAAAGGCAGAGCCACAAACTGGAAGTGGCAGTGTTCTACTGCGAACCTTAGGAACTTTTGGTAAACGGGATGGATAGGCACATGTAGATATGCGTCTTTGATGTCTATTGACGCCAAGAATTCTCCGCCTTGTAGGGTGGAGACTACCGAAGGAATAGGCTCCATTCGGAAATGGCGAATGTTCAGAAACCGATTAAGAGCTTTTAGATCCAGAATGGGTCTGACGTCTCCATTTGGTTTCGGAATCACAAAGAGGTTTGAAAAAAACCCAGAACCTGGCTCTTTTAGGGGGACTTCCATGATTACCCCTTGGGACAGCAAGTGATCCAATGCTTGGAAGAGGGGTTTTCTCTTTAATGGATCTTTGGAGATGTTTGAGTTCAGGAACCGATAAGGTGGGATTTCTCGGAATTCCAGTTTGTACCCTAGGGATCCTGTGGAAACGACCCACTTGTCCTGGATCTCTGTCTGCCAAGCCGCTGAAAACTGCCAAAGCCGTTCCCCCCCACTCGGCCGAGCGGGGCGCCCCTTCACAAGGGGGATTTGGGATTTTGCTTGTTAGTTTTTTGAACCCACGGCTTTTTGTGACCCTGGGCTTGATTCTGGGTCTTTGCTCTTGTGGCTGGCTGAGAATGCCGTCGCCACTGCCTGGAGGCTGAGGTTCCGGGAACCGGGGAGAGAGAACGCTTAAAACAAGGGCGCTTATTCTTTTTCTTATCTGGTAACAGAGTAGTTTTACCGCTTATGTATTTATCCAGATCATCCCCAAAGAGTCGTTCCCCATGGAAGGGGAAACCGGACAAAAGTTTTTTACATGGGGCTTCAGCTGACCAATGCTTCAACCAAAGAATTCTGCGCATGTGCACCAGCTGGAGCGTGAGGCGGGATGCCTGCTGAATAGAATCTCTAATGGCATCCACCGTAAAACATAAGGCCTTAGGCAGGTTCTCCCAAAGTTTGACCTGGTCCAGAGGAAGATCCTTAAGCCCTTGCTTCACCTGTTCCTTTAGGGCCCGACACATACCAACCGCTGCCACAGCAGGTTGGGTTACGGCACCAGCCATAAGAAAAGAAGATTTAAGCAAAGATTCCAGTTTCTTCTCAGAAGGATCTTTAAATACCTGAGCATTGTCTACAGGACAAGTTAGGTTTCTATTCACACAAGAAATTGCCGCATCTACTGCAGGCAGCCTCCACTTCTTGGTAAACTTTTCCTCCATAGGATTGTAGCACACCCCCGCAGGAGCTGCTGGTTTAATTTTGGGCCTTGCACGTTACCTCAGTATTCGCTGTCTAGGGGAAGAAAGTCTGTAGAAACTCCAATGTCCACACAAGATGTAAAACCTTAAGCAGTTAGGTTTTATTTTCCTTTTTTGCATAAACATATAGAAAAGTGAAGGGAAAAGGGTAGGTTCAGGCACACGGTACAGATCACTGGGGAGAACTCCTCGAATATACAGTCACTCACCACTCTCCCTGGAGTGGGTATTGCTCACCTGGATAGGCCCCTCTCACCTGGCCTAGCAGCCGGTATGATGCACGAAAAATATCAGGACCAGTCTCTGCCACAGACTGGTGATGCACAGAATTGGATAATCCGGGATCCTCTGCCACAGGACCCAACACCCGAACTTCCAGCCGAACAGTCCAGAGCCTTTAAGCCGACCCAGCAACTTTAGTTGCGGTGCATCCTCCAATAGATTTACCAGGCCCTCCTCAAGACACCAGCCTTCAGCTCGATCTTTTCCAGGACAGGTCCTCCCCTGGTTTCCTCTACTGAGTGGCTTCCTCCCTCGGGACAGACAGCACGGGATCACCTTCAAAGTGCAGACCCTGTCAGCATAACTGGGCCTACTGGTTGGAGTTGCGGCCTCGGACCAGCATGGTTCCGAGGCCAGAAATCACACAATACCCCCCTCACGCCAGGAGGGCCACGAGGGGACAAAGGACCCCAAAAGATGGTGTCTGCTCCTTAAGTACCCTTCCCCAACATGCTCAGTGGGTAGACCACGCCCACTGAACTGTTCCCAGGGGAAGGAACCCAATACACTCTGGCTTGTCAATCTTCCACATTGGCCTAAGGTGGTAACACCACCTACAGGCAACAATGGGAAGTTTTTCCCAACACAGCCATAGCCGGAACAGAGACTAATTTAACATCAATTATTTACATCTGAGCCTAACTATTGGCTCAGATACCCTCTAAAGTCAAACATAGCGCCCAGTTATTGGGAGCAGGGCGCTACAGGATAAAGAACCTCAAATTTCCTGGGAGGAGAAAAACGCTTGTCTGGATGTAGCCAGTCTGCGTAAATAAGATTCTCTAATAGGAGGATGAACCAGAAAGGAACATGCAGCCTGTTGGGATTTTAATGAACCCAGGGAGGAGACAGGTGACTCAGGTAACCCAGAAGAGGGCAATTTAAACGTTGAACGCACCGCTTCAGCATAACATTGCTCCTGCAGTTTAAGAACCTGGGAAGCAGAAAAAGGTTCTTCTGATACCCCTGATCCATCCGACTGTACCTCATCCTTATCCACTGATGGAGATACATCCTCATCCTCCTCATCAGATTTTTCAGAAGGAGGATCTAGAACAACAGAAGGGGACTTGCCCCGCTTTTTATCCTTCTGTGAGGATGCTGCGATTAAGGTAGCGATTCTCCCTGCCAAGTTCTTCAAAGCTGCTGCCAAAGTGTCCTCAGTGACATACGCAGAAGCTGGCACAACAGGAGAGGCTGCTATGCCAGATAAAGGTAATGGCTCATCCTGTGCAGATGCTTCAGGTCATACAGGAGATGATGGAACTAGGCAGGAATGGCTAGAACCCCCCGATTCAGGTGGCGATGCTTTAGTGCCCCTCTTTGCTGTCCCTGAATTCCTCCTATGGGAAGACATAGTCCTACGCCAAAAAGCAGAGGTACTATAAATTGCATACAGTACTGTGCTAGTTTAGCAATATAACCTGCAACTAATTGCACAGCCTGATGCTAAGTAGGCATCCGGGGTGCCTGTATCCAACACACACATAGAGAAGCTTACGTGTCCCCTAAGCTGCTGTGTCTCCGTTTGCAGAGTTCTTTCAGACATCTCAGGTTCTTTCAAGACTCCCGCTCCACGCCTGCGCAGTAGAGCGGCGTGCACGCCGCACGTGCCCGCTCGCGTGACTACGCCCCCTCTCTCCCTCCAGTCGTGAACTTGTAAAAGCGCGCACGCGCGCGTGTAGGGAGATGGCGGCCACCGAGGCAGGAAGGGGAGAGAGGAAGAGCACTCCCAAACGAGGCCCAAATGCGAGAGACTTCTCCATGGTCACGGCAGAGCTCTACAGCTGAAGAAGTGTGCTCTCTGAGGAGCTGCTGACACTGAGCTTTTCGTTTCCTGGTAAGTAAAACATAAGCTCTTTACTCCCTCTAGTGGCGGACACAGATAAGACATGCACTACTCACAGAAGAAAGTCCTTAAAGTTTTTCAACTTGGGATCTTTCCGACTTACCTTATCCCCGCCGCAGGACTGCTGAAGACCAGACAGTACCAATCTTCACCCCTTTTGGCGGGTATGTTGTGCCAACCTTCAGGGATCTGGGTTCCTACTTAAAGGAGACCTCTTCCCTGGACCTTGTAAAAGACTCTGCCAGAAACTTTTGCGCATTTTTATGTATAGCGAAAGTACTAGATCCCAGAGCCCAGTCCTCAAAAAGAGAGACATTACAGGCAAAACCTCGGTCTTCTGCGAGGCCCGGGTACCATCCATTTTAGCGTATTTACTAAGCTTTTTGGATGGATCTGATTGCGTAGCTCCTTGACCCCCGGAGGGATTTTTAGTAGAGCTTCTTCTTTAGCACATCCCGAGTCGCGACCAACACCTTAGACACTGGCGAAAAAACGGAGGTACTTCCCTTATGGGAGGGGTCATATAGAGGGGAACTCGTCTTCATTGGGTGTGCCAGTGTCCAATCACCTCTGGTGAACTATACAACCCACTATGTAATGATTAAAGGCTCTGTGTCCCGTGGTGTACGAAAAAGAAATAACATTTTTGAATCAAAAAATAAGACAACAGTAAAGGTAGCCCAATTATTTTTTTATACTGTGAAAAATAATGTTACGCCCAGTAAATTGATACCCAACATGTCACGCTTCAAAATTGTGCCCGCTCGTGGAATGGCGACAAACTTTTACCCTTAAAAAATCTCCATAGGCGACGTTTTAAAAAATTCTACAGGTTGCATGTTTTGAGTTACAGAGAAGGTCTAGGGCTAGAATTATTGCTCTCACTCTAACGATCGCGGCAATACCTCACATGTCTGGTTTGAACTCCGTTTTCATATGCGGCCGCTGCTCACATATGCATTTGCTTCTGCACGCGAGCTCGGCAGGACGGGGCGCGTTTACATTTTTTTTTTAATTATTTATTTTACCTTTTTTTTTTACACTGTTATTTTAAAAAAAATTGTGTCACTTTTATTCTTATTACAAGGAATGTAAACACTAAACATCCCTTGTAATAGAAAAAAGCATGACGGGTCCTCTTAAATATGAGATCTGGGGGTCAAAAAGACTTCACGTTTCATATTTAGACTAAAATGCAATAAAAAAAAAAAAAAAAAATTGTCATTTGAAAAAAATAAAAAATAAAATGGCCCTTTAAGAGCTATGGGCGGAAGTGACGTTTTGACGTCGCTTCCACCCTGCTATGGTATGGAGACGGGTGGGGGCCATCTTCCCCTCACTCATCTCCATACCCAGCCACGAGAAGGACCCGATCGCCTCCTCCGCTGCTGCCGACGGCTCCGGTAAATGGCGGAGGGCACGGGAGAGCGGTGGGAGGGGGGGCCCTCTCCCGCCGCTGACAACGGTGATCTCGCTGGGAATCCATCGCAGAGACCACCATTATCGGAAACTGGACCGCCGGCTGAAGAGGAGGATACCTGGGTTATGGTAGCTAGCTGCTGCCATAACAGAGATATCCCTCTTCAAACAGCCGACGTATATCGGCGTGTGGCGGTCCGGTAGTGGTTCAAGTGGAATGACATCTTCTTTATCTTTCTGTATTTTGTATCCTTTTTGGCTCTTCTGATTAGAAATGGAAAAAAAAGTGAAACTTTACGACAATTCATCACTATGCAGAGAATAGCAAGAGTTGTCTTAAAATAGTTATAAACTTCTGAAAACGAAAGATGAACAAAGCATATCCTTCTATAGTGCGTACTTGGCTCTCTTCAAAGCACCAAGTGGGATTTCTGTCTGCGCTCTCATTCCTCTGCTATTTTTAGAGTCACAGCAGGTGATTGACAGCCTCAGCTGTGCATATTTCCCCATCAGATTGTGTAAAGGGGGGGGGGCGGTGCCTCCATCCCTTCACTTAGGTCTCAGATTACACTCAGCTCCCTACTTTGCAGTGTGTAACATCAGATCATCGCCCCCTGCTTTCCGGATATGAAAAATGCTGTGTAAATTCTGGACTCCTGGACACCTGGCTGCTCCCACCTTGTCTTCCCTTCCACCTGGCTGCTCCCACCTTGTCCTCCCCTCCACCTGGCTTCTCCCACCTTGTCCTCCCCTCCACCTGGCTGCTCCCACCCTGTCCTCCTCTCCACCTGACTGCTCCCACCCTGTCCTCCCCCCTCCATCTGGCTGCATCCACCCTACAAATTGCCCGCAAATATGCCCCTCCCGAGATGATTAGACTCTGGATCTGCCCCCCCCCCCAGCCCCCTCTCAATCCGCCGATGTGCACGAGAGCGGAGCTTCTCCCGGGTCTCTCAGTCCTCTTTGGCTGAGACAGGAGCGGGAGCCATCGGCTCCTGCTACTGTCAATCACAGCCAGTGTGCCAATAAGGAGAGAGCAGGGTGCAGGGCCAAGCCACGGCTCTATCTGTCTTATAGATGTATAGAGCGGGGACTCGGGAGTGAGCACGCACCAGTGCCTCCATAGCAAGCGGCTTGCTATTGGGGGCACGGGCTGAAGAAAAGGAGATAGGAGCGCCGGCTGGGGACCTGAAAAGAGGAGGATCGGGGCTTCTCTGTGCAAAACCGTCATAGAGCAGGTAAGTATAACTGGTTTGTTATGAAAAAAAAAAAAGAGCCTTTATTGTCCCTTTAAAGTCAACCCATGGCTGGATCATGAACACTAAAGTATTTACATATTCTGATCAATCAGTAAAACCTCAAAAGTTCTCATTCACCTCTGTATCTATAAGCATTGTGGTGAAATCCATTTTCGGAGTTCACAACACAGGAACTGGATTTTTCTATAAGAGCAAGATCTTGGCAGCCCTTAAAAAGCTGTAAAAAAAAAAACTGACTTTAGAAGCCGTGGCGGCTGGTGCTCAATATTTTTTTTGGGGGGGGTCGGAAAACAAACCTAACCCTCCCCCCCTGCGGGAGATGGACGGCGGCCATCAGTGCCCCCCACCCTTCGAGCGAGTCAAACGGCGGCAATCAGTGCCCCCCCCTCCCCGGAGGGGACAGACGGCATCCATCAGTGCCCCCCCCTCCCCGGAGGAGACAGACGGTGGCAATCAGTGCCCCCCTCCCCGGAGGAGACAGACGTCGGCCATCAGTGCCCCCCCACCTCCCCGGAGGAGACAGACAGCGGCAATCAATGCCCCCCCACCTCCCCGGAGGAGACAGACGGCGGTAATCAGTGCCCCCCTCCCTGGAGGAGACAGACGGCGGCCATCAGTGTCCTCCCACCTCCCCGGAGGAGACAGACGGCGGCCATCAGTGCCCCCCCACCTCCCCGGAGGAGACAGACGGTGGCAATTAGTGGCCTTACCTTAGGTGGCCGATGCTGCTCCTCACTCCAGCTTGCCGAGGGAAGAGCCGGGGCCATTGCTTCTCCTCCCGGCCGAACAGGAAGTGGGTCCTGAGACCTGATTGGCCGGGGAGTCCTAAGAGGAGAGGAGAAGCAGGAAGACATTAGCGAATATTAAAATTCGCTAATGTTACACAACTTGGTGGGCTCAGGACACAGTGCTCTGCGCCCTGAGACCACCCTTTTTTGAAGCCAATTAGAGCCTCAGGCTCTAATCATGTGCTTCACAACAAAAATGAAAAACCCATTGCAATCCATGCGTGTAGACTAGGGGCCAGGCGCATGAATCAGGGCTGCGGCGCCCCTAATGGATGTGCCACCACTGTTTAGAATCTTTTTTGCCCCCCCCCAGCTTGTTATGTCTAGGGGGTGGATGAACAGGGGTGAAAATACCTACCTTACCCTCTGTGGCCAGTCCTCTGCAGCTGCCTCTAATCTGCGACCGCCTCCAATGGCACTCCAGCCTCCTCAACATACAATGCAGGGTTACTGTCCCTGTATTGTACGTGATGATGCCAACAAGGCTCCATCCACAACCCAAAGCTTCAGGAAGAGAAGGACCATACCAAAGGTGGTCAGAGTGGGGGGGGGGGGTACTGTAAGCACTGCAGCCTTTACATTTCACCCCTAGATGTAACAAACTTTTAACTCTTGCAGTGAGAAGGAGTGATTCGGGCTTTAAAATCAGGTAGGGGAGTCGGGGGGGCAGCCTGTTTTAAAGTTCTTTTACTGTCAAAATATGCAAACCATTAAACGCCCGGAGTCTGGGCACGGCGGCACTTCAAACAACTCCCAGCTGCTGATAGTTCCCCTCCCGCTGTTCAGCTGCTGGAGCAAAGAGAAGACCCGCGGAGACTGCAAATTACTAACAGTGCTGTGAAAAAGTATTTGCCCCCTTTCCTGATTTTCTTCTTTTTTTGCATATTTGCCATACTTGTAGGATTCCGATCATCAAACAAATGTTAATATTACACAAAGATAACCCGAATAAATACAAAATGCAGTTTTTAAAAATGATGATTTAATTTATTAAAAAGGAAAATAAGCTTTCCAAACCTGCCTGACCCTATGTGAAAAAGGGCACTATTGGGCACTAATTTGTGTCACTGATGGGCACTCATGGGCATCGATTGGTGGCACTCATGGGCATTGATTGGTGGCACTCATGGGCATTGATTGGTGGTACTCATGGGCATTGATTTCATGGGCAAAGATTGGTGGCACTCATGGGCATTGATTGGTGGCACTTATGGGCATTGATTGGTGGCACTCACGGGCATCGATTGGTGGCACTCACGGGCATCGATTGGTGGCACAAATGGGCACTGATTGGTGGTAGTCCTGGGCATTGATTGGTGGTACTCATGGGCATTGATTGGTGGCACTCATGGGCATCGATTTGTGGTACTCATGGGCATCGATTGGTGGTACTCCTGGGCATTGATTTCATGGGCATTGTTTGGTGGCACTCAGGTGTATTGATTGGTGGTACTCACAGACATTGATTGGTGGCACTCCTGGGCAATGATTGGTGGCACTCCTGGGCATTGATTGGTGGTACTCCTGGGCATTGATTGGTGGTACTCCTGGGCATTGATTGGTGGTACTCATGGGCATTGATTGGAGGCACTCATGAGCATTGATTGGTGGCACTCATGGGGCTTTACTGTAATCAGGGCACTGATTACATGCCCCGTTCTCCCCTGTGAGGAGATACCGCTGATCAGCTCTCCTCGCCGCACACTCTGTCAGTGCCAAGCGATGAGAGACGATTACAGAGATCAGGGATGCGCCATGTCCTAGCAACACGGCGCGGTTGCGATCGCCACGCTGCGCGCCCCTCCCGCGGGCGTGGCTGTTCGGGTCCGCCATCATATGACGTCCACCCAGGACGAGAGCCGCACCCCACTCCTCCGTCATATGACGGTGGGCGGACGGCAAGTGGTTATAAAATCATTTTAGGCCTGAAGATTAGACAAAACCCCCCCCCTCCCCAAACATGATATATTTTTACCCTAGAGCAGTGATGGCAAACATTGGCACCCCAGAGTTCCAAGGCCAAAGCCACTGTTGACCAAAAAGAACACAAAGGTTCGTCCCCCATTTGCCCAAAAAAAATCTTGATTATCCCCAAGACTTCTGGGCAATAATTCTGTGGACTGATGAGAAAAAAATTGAAAACACAACATTTCATAAAAAGAGCATCATCCCAGCAGTCAGGCATGGTGGTGGTAGGGGGGTGGTCTGGGGCTGGATGACTCGCCATCATTGAAGGAACCATGAATTCTGAGCTCTACCAGAAAATCCTGAAGGAGAATATCTGGTCATCAGTTCCTGACCTCAAGCTCAAGAGCACTTGGGTTATGCAGCAGGACAATAATCCAAAACACACCAGCAAGTTCACCTCTGAACGGTTTAAAAAAACAAAACAAAATGAAGGTTTTGGAGTGGCCTAGTCAAAGTCCAAACTTAAATCCCATTGAGATGCTGTATCCCTAGGACCATAATGCTGGAAAACCCTCCAATGTGGCTGAATTAAAACAATTCTGCAAAAAAGAGTGGGGCCAAAATTCCTCCACAGCGATGTGAAAGACTCATTGCCAGTTATCATAAACGCTGCATTGCAGTTGTTGCCGCCGAGGGTGGCCCAACCAGTTATTAGGTTTAGGGGGCAATTACTTTTTCACATAGGGCCAGGCAGGTTTGGACAGCTTTTTTCCCCCCTTAATAAATGAAACCACCATTTTAAAAACGGCATTTTGTATTTATTTTGGGTTATCTTTGTGTAATATTAACCACTTCAGCCCCGGACCATTTGGCTGCTAAATGACCGGGCCACTTTTTGCGATTCGGCACTGCGTCGCTTTAACCGACAATTGCGCGGTCGTGCGACGTGCCTCCCAAACAAAATTGATGTCCTTTGTAGCGGCCTCACCCCATCTCCTTTCGCTAGGGGTATGTCACATGACAGGGTGAGATGCGCTACGGCCCATGTCCTCCCCATGGCTGTGGGTGAGGTGAAGGCCAGTATCAGTATCTTCCTCGGGCCAATGTGCATTAGTCTTAAAACTCAGTCCTGCTATGCTGGAATCTCCCTTGCTCCCATTAACCAGAGTCCATAAACCGATCACAGTCCAACTCTTGCTTTATTGTACGCTCCACAATAAACAATGTCTTACTAGTCAACTGGTTGGAACATTATTATAACTTGATACGATGGGATGAGCAGGCCGAGGCACTATCCTGATTTCAGTCTAAACCCCTGTGCTTTGACCATGGGTTGTAGCAGCTTTGAATGGCATAGAACATAGAACTTGTGAGTCTCTACCAGCGACTCCATAGAACATAGATGGGAGTACCTTCGCTGCGCTGCGGCCCCTGTCAGGGGAAGATGTCCCTCTAAGAGAGTTACCGGAGGCCCCTCTGTCACTGGGTTGATGCTGCTCCGGGTCTCCGGACGGGTAACCTCCCCAGCCTCCTCACCTCAGATGCGGGTCCCCTCGCAAGGCGGCACCCTGAGATCACTTCGCCCTTGCGGGACCCAGTCGAAGTTACTGGGCCCCAGGCCTACGATATAGTACCTCACCCCAGGCTGAAGGTGCCTGGGATGGACCCCAACTTCATTCCGGTCAGGCCTAGGGCGCCTGAGCCGGAACCTTGAACCGCCCGCACCCAGGCCTAAGGTGCCTGGGTGCGTGAAGAGAACTCCTCCGAGAAAGAACGAACGAACCAAACCTCGTGGCGAGGGCGTCTCCCCCTTTTATATCCCTCCATCAACACCACGGCGGGTTCCCCGCCCCAGCCGTACCATCTCCGGAAAGGGACAAAAAAAGGGTAGCACTGTGGCAGTGATTCTACCTTGAGCCTGCGGGTACACCGCCACCCACAGGCCAAGGCAAGTAATACACCACTCAATCCTCCACGAATTACCAAAAAGGGGTCCAGAACCTTTCCTAATTATACACCTGGGTCACACTACCCCCAGGTGTACCCCAACTAAATTTAAAGACCCCGCTACACCTTTTTTTCCCCACAAATAGAGATTTCTTTTGGTGGTATTTGATCACCTCTGCGGTTTTTATTTTTTTGCGCTATAAACAAAAATAGAGTGACAATTTTGAAAAAAAAATTATATTTTTTACTTTTTGCTATAATAAATATCCCCAAAAAATATATAAAAAAAAAATAAAAATTCACAGTTTAGGCTGATACGCATTCTTCTACATATGTTTGGTAAAAAAAAAAAAAAATCGCAATAAGCGTATATTGATTGGTTTGCGCAAAAGTTATAGCGTCTACAAAATAGGGGATAGAGTTATGGCATTTTTATTATAATTTTTTTTTTTTACTAGTAATGGCGGCGATCAGCGATTTTTATCTTGACTGCGACATTATGGCGGACACATCGGACACTTTTCACACATTTTTGGGACCATTGTAATTTTTACAGCGATCAGTGCTATAAAAATGCACTGATTACTGTGAAAATTACACTGGCAGTGAAGGGGTTAACCACTAGGTGGCGCTGTAGGGGTTAAGTGTGACCTGGGAAGTGCTTCTAACTGTAGGGGGGGATGGGCTGTGTGTGACAAGACAGTGATCACCGCTCCCGATTACAGAAAGCGGTGATCAGTGTCATTGTCACTAGGCAGAGCGGGGAGATGCTTGTTTACATCAGCATCTCCCCGTTCTTCCTCACCGTGAGACGATCGCGGGTATCCCCGCGGCGATCGAGAACGCGGGAGCCGCGGTCGGGCTCGCACGCGTCCACAATGCCGCTTCTTAAAGGGGACGTGTGTATATATATACGCCCTCCTGCCCAGGAGAGCCATTCTGTCTACGTAAAAGTGCGTGCGCTGGTCGGCAAGTGGTTAACATTTGTTTGATGTGGAATCATTTAGGTGTGAGAAATATGCAAAAAAAAAAAAAATCAGGAAGGGCGCAAAAAAAAAAAACTTTCACTGCACTGTATATATTTCCACTGCTGGGTTTTAATCTGGTCGGTGATTACAGATCCTTTCATAAAAAAGGGTCAAAATGTCCTACATAACCGTATATATGCATTGTACATCTCAATAAGATTGGTATTCCCAATGAATTAATAGGTTGTTATTCCCCTTCCCTCCCCCCACAGGGTTCACCTACGATGGATTGCCGGGGCCTCTCCTTCTACTCCGTACCCGCAAATCTACCAGACAGAATAAGGAAATTAGATCTGTCCTACAACTTCATTCAGAAACTGACCATTGCATCCATGTCAAGGCTGCACAACCTCCAGGATCTGGATCTTCACCACAATCACCTGGAAACCATGGAACCTGGAGCCCTCAACTCTCTGACCAGGCTTCATTCTCTGAACCTGGCCTCCAATAGGCTGCACAAGTGTTCTGCATCTCACAGAGTCTTTGACGGCACGCGGAGCCTCAAAATATTGAACTTAGCAAACAACAACTTGGACGGTGAGGCGGTGCTCTGTTACATATCAAACGTTACTTCACTAGTTCATCTAGACCTATCACGGAATGCTATTGTGTTGCTGTTCTCTGGAATGTTTGATGGAATTCTGAAGCTGTCAGAGTTGGATCTGTCCAATAACTTCATAGATGAGATACAAAGTGGTACTTTTGACTCGCTGAAGGATCTGCGAGTTTTGAACCTCGCTGAAAACGCCATTCGATGTATTTCAAGCTTTGATCTACACCAGCTGCACTCTCTGAACCTGAGTTCCAATATAATTGAGTTCTTTCTCACGAAAGAAGCTGGAGAACGCCATCAGCTAATCAGCCTAGACCTCAGCCGCAACAATCTTCGGCATTTTCCAGTTCTGACCGAATTCCAGATGGTGCGACACATCAACCTCTCTGGAAACGACATCGCCGACCTGGTCCCTTTATCCAACGTGACAGAAGAAGAAGAAGAAGAAGACGAAGACGACAACGAGGGTTGGTCATGGTACGAAGCCACCACAGACTTGGACTTGCCAATGGCCATCGAAAATTCTTTCTCACGATTATCAAATGTAAGACATTTGGATCTGAGTAGCAACCAATTGGCCGCGTTTCCCTGGAGTTATTTATCCAAAATTAGCAAACTTAGTCATTTATTGCTTTCTGGGAACTGCCTTCAGAACCTGATGGCCACAAAGGAGACCTCGGAGACCATAAAAGGCTTGGATGTAACTCTGCAATCGTTAAAGGTTATAGATCTTCAAGCCAATTCAATTTGCTTCATCCCAAAATGGATATTTAATTTCCTGCCCGAAATTGAGCATATTAATCTTAAAAGCAACAAGATTGGATTTTGCTCAAGCCGTGCCATTGGAAAGAAGAGATCTGCAATAAATCAGCAGGACTGCAGTACGTTTTCTGGTGCTCCCAATCTTCATTACTTAAACTTACAAGAGAACAACATAACGCATCTTCCGCCCCGTGTATTTGACCGGACACCTCTAGTATCTCTAGATCTATCCCATAACCCAACGTTAGAGATACAAGAGACGGCCCTGGACGAGCTGAGCCAATCCTTGCAGGTGCTTTCAGTCAACAGCAATGGGATGGAGGACTCTCAGATGAATCTTCCATGTCTACAGTCCTTAAAGTCTTTGGAGGCATCCAATAATCAGCTCACTAGCGTTCCATCTGGTTTGAAATGCTCCTCAATAGAGACTTTAGACCTTCAAAACAATTCTTTGAAGACTCTGAAGGAAGTGATGGCTTCCCAATGGAAGGATAGCCTCAGATATGTTTCCATCAGTGGTAATCCACTCGATTGCTGCTCGCTGACATGGCTGGATCTCCTACTGACGGCTAAGGTAGACATTCGGGATCTTGAGGAAGCACATTGTGTCTACGCAAAGAGTGAGAGAAGTGTCCCCATTAATGACACCCGTCACGATTATCACTGCACCCGCCCGACAGATGATGGTTTCCTCAAGATTGCGGTCATCGTTCTTTCCGGATCCTTCACCCTAATATCAGTTATATGTTACGTCCACAAAAGACGAGATAGAAAGTTTTGCATTGCATGCAGGACCAGGAGCAGCAAGGTGGCCCCCAAAATCCCCGCCCCAGCAAAAGGCTTCAACGCTGAGGGAAAACAAGTCTGCTTTACCGTCAGTAGAAATGAATTAGATTGATGAAAAGTGTAACGGGAGGGCCCGTGGAACCCAAAATCTCTTAGAAAGTATGAGATACCCTTGCTTCAGCTCCCCATGCACCTCTTATGTCTAAATCACTCTATGTCCATTGGGGCATAGGGTGACTGAGAAATTATATCTTGGACTACCTAAAATGGGACAGTGATATTTATCCACAATATATTCCAGGATATCTGTAAAGGACTGTTTACTGTTTGAATCTGAACTCAACAGGTTAATTGAAAGATGCTGATGTCATCACCTCCAACCACCTGTCTGCCTGTTGTAATGTTAATGAATCCAGGCTAAATTCTAAGGATCTTCTCTTTGTGGATTGGGCTAATTGACCCTGTATTGTATGAAGAAGTACTGTGATAATGTGTATTGGAGTTTAGGAGACAGGCAGGCTGCTTGAAGGGATTGGGTAATTAGCATGTTAATTAGGTCTGGTCACAGGTGTATTTTCAGAGTACCGTATTTGCCGGCGTATAAGGCGACTGGGCGTATAAGACAACCCCCTTTTTTGCCAGCTAAAATTTTGGTTTTGGGATATACTCGCCGTATAAGACGACCCCCTTCCGACTAGCCATGCCTCACCATACCTCACTGTTGCATTGCATACCTCACTGTGCCATTGCATACCTCACTGTGCCTCAGCATGCCTCAACGATCACATACCTTATCCCTGACATGTAGAATCTCAGTCAGACCGCGGCCGTCCATTTTTCAAAAGCCGCACCTCCTCCTCGTGCTGTTCTGTGATAGGCGGAACACTCAGCTTCCCAGCAGACACTGTGTTCAGCCTATCACAGATGCCCTCTCATCCGAGGACGAGAGGGCATCCGTGATAGGCGGAACACTGAACAGAGGCTCTGCTGGGAAGCTGAGTGTTCCCCCTATCACGGAACAGCACGAGGAGGAGGCGCGGCTTTTGAAAAATGGACGGCCGCGGTCTGACTGAGATTCTACATGTCAGGTACCGGCGTATAAGACGACCCCCGACTTTTGAGAAGATTTTTATGGGTTAAAAAGTCGTCTTATACGCCGGAAAATACGGTAATATGATGCACCTCTCTTTTGACTGGGTATAAAACTTGTGGTCTTTTCAATAAAGATTGTCAGTCCTGCTTGAAACCTCAAGACAGAGCGTCGTCTCGTTATTGAGGGAGAATTATTCTTATGGGTCTGGTTTGCCTGACTGGAGTGTCGGTAGCTGCCTTGTGTTCGGAAAGGGAATATCCTAAACGGCGTTAACCCCTCTCATACTTGGGGTGACGTTACAAAAAGTATCAGCATACCAAAAGTTTCATCGCTCCTCCAACCAATGTTCTCAGACACCAGCTCTGGCCAATTGTCTAAAGAGGCTCTTCAGCCACTTCTCCGCCCCCCTGCTTCTGATACTCACCCACCCAGAAGATCCAGCGCTGTCCTGCTGAGATCCTCTTGTATTTTGCCACCTCTCGGCCCCATGCCACCATGTTGACTGTGACATCATCAAGAGACCTGCTGGCTTTTCCCTCGCCCAATCAGCATTGATTATTTGTAATCCTCATAGGAAATAAGAGAATATATCATATTTATTTGTTACTGTATCATATTTACTTGTTTTAAATGTTTTTTTTACATTTCTTCAGTTACTTTCTGCTTTCTGGCCTAGCCAAATGATGTCATACATCCCAGGAGTCTTCAGGAGGAGGGGTTTTCTCTCGTAACCACTTACGTCCCGGACCATTTTGTTGCTAAAGGACCGGGCCCCTTTTTGCGATTCGGCACTGCGTCGCTTTAACTGACAATTGCGCGGTCGTGCGACGTGGCTCCCAAACAAAATTGACATCCTTTTTTTCTCACAAATATAACTTTCTTTTGGTGCCATTTGATCACCTCTGCGGTTTTTATTTTTTGTGCTATAAACAAAAATAGAGCGACAATTTTGAAAAAAATGCTATTTTTTTAATTTTTGCTATAATAAATATCCCCACAAAATATATAAAAAAAACTTTTTTTTTCCTCAGATTAGGCCGATACGTATTCTTCTACATATTTTTGGTAAAAAGAAAAAATCTCAATAAGCGTTTATTGATTGGTTTGCGCAAAAGTTCTAGCGTCTACAAAATAGGGGATAGTTTTATAGCATTTTAATTAATCATTTTTTTTTACTAGTAATGGCGGCGATCAGCAATTTTTATCGTGACTGCGACATTGTGGCTGACACATTGTGGCTGACACATCGGACACTTTTGACACTATTTTGGGACCAAAAATGCACTGATTACTGTAAAAATGACACTGGCAGTGAAGGGGTTAACCTGTAGGGGGCGCTGAACAGGTTAGGTGTGACCTAAGGGAAGTGATTCTTACTGTGTGCGGGCGTGGCTTGGCGTGTGACGTCACTGATCGTCGTTCCCTATGACAGGGAACAGACGATCAGTGACACACTCACTGGGAAGAACGGGGAAAGGTTTGTTTATACTTACCTCCCCCCCCTTTCTTCAGCTCTGTGACCCGATCGCGGGACACCGGCGGCGATCGGGTCCGCGGGTCCCGCGTGAGGTCACGAGTACCCGACAGGGTCGCGAGCGCGCCGCCGGCTGTGCACATTAAAGGGGAAGTACCTGTACGCCAAAGTGCGCAGCCGTGCCATTCTGCCGACGTACATCGGCGCGCGGCGGTCGGGAAGTGGTTAAGCACACCCTTCTGTCTGCATGCCGGAACGAAGGGTAGATGAATCACAGGAAGTAAATGCTACATGAATCATCTGCCCTTATTCAAGATGGCCACAGTTAGAAATGCTGGAGGGGTGTTTTTCAAAGTGTTGCAATCATACATGCATGAATAGCATTAATAAATGCCAAGCCGATAAAAAGGTACATATAATATAGAATAGTGTGTGACAGCAGGAAGGTAAAGTCACCTGGTTGCATCCAGGGGGGTAGATATATTTCGCCCAGATTCAGGCTTTACGCCGACTTATACAACTAGGTGGAGAGTTGTATAAGGCTAGTGGGCTCATGGATGACTCATACCTCTAGGGAGAGTGTGGGGCGTCGTGCAGACAGAGATGAGGAGACCAGCTGAAGCTTGTCAGCTCATTTAGGCCTCTATAAGAACTCCCAGCTTCATTAGATGTTAGCTCATGCCTGGAACCAGACCTGTGTGGACTGTCTAGGGAGAGTGAACCCCTGTGCGGTGAGACAAAGCCTGTGTGGCTATTTGCTTGGACATTTAAAACCAGGGACTTAGGGACTAGGACAGCACTAGGCTGATCCCAGTTGTTAGTTAGGAAACCTGTATGTTTAGTCAGAGGTCAAGTTGACCAGGATTTATTTTGTTTATGTTTCTTTTGCTTTGCTGTGTTTTGTCACTGTAAATAGAAAATAAACCGCACCTTTTTGATTTTGAAAACCACAACCTCCGTTTGCTGGGCCTGTTTTTGTGTGGGGAGCCCATCTCGGGGGTCACACACACCCGCTGCCGAGCTAACCCCCTCACAGTTGGTGGAGAATGCGGGCAGTTTTTTTTTTTTAAGCCAGCATGGAGGAGATACTGAAGCAGCTGGCTCTAGCAAATGCCAATCAACAGCAGACAAATGCAGGTTTGCAAAAGAACTTCGCAGCCCAGCAGCAAGCTCATCAACAGAGCCTTGCAGCCCAGCAGCAGACAAACGCAACTTTGCAACAGAGTCTGGAGGCTCAGCAACAAGCCCAGCAGCAATCTGAGGCCCGCTTCATAGACCTGTTGCAGAAGCAAGAGCAGAGACTACAACAACAGATGGAAGCAGTAATGCAGCAACGTCCGCAGACCAGTGAGGAAAGCCGTCCCACTAATACCGCGTCCTTTGGGGTGAGTCGTTTATTGACAAAAATGACTGGAGAGGATGATCCAGAGGTATTTTTGACCACATTTGAAAGGACCGCTGAAAGAGAAAAGTGGCCTGAGGAGCAGTGGGCTGGACTGGTGGCTCCTCTGTTAACTGGTGAATCGCAGAAAGCTTACTATGACCTAGAGCCTAACCAAGCAAAAGACTATGTGATGCTAAAAGCTGAAATATTGGCAAGGCTGGGTGTCACCCAGGCTGTCCGGGCTCAGCGTGTGCATAACTGGACTTTCCAGCTTGGAAAACCCCCCAGGTCTCAAATGTATGATCTCATTCACCTGAGCAGAAAGTGGCTACAGCCAGAGACTTTGTCCGCACCAAAGATTGTGGAACGTGTTGTAATGGATCGGTTTTTGAGAGCTCTTCCTACTGCCATCCAAAAGTGGGTAAGCCATGGAGACCCAGAGATGGCTGATGGTCTTGTGGATCGTGTGGAGAAATACTTGGCTACAGAGAACCTGACGGCCTCTTCCAGAGACACTCGGACTTTCCACCCTAAGACCAGACCATCCCCAGGGGCGGATAAGAGGATTCCAAGGGGTGAGGGTGGAGAGAGTGAGAGGGTGGGAGCTCTACCCCAAGTTTGGCGAGAACAGCCTGGGAAATCAGCGGCTCAAGAGGCCGCAAGAAGGATCGTTTGCTACCGCTGCCGGCAAGCGGGACATATTGCAGCCAATTGCCCGGTTGTGGAGGAACCCATGCAGTGTGACTTTCTGACGGGCAGACGTCAGTCGCTGTGTGCGACAGTCGCATGCACTGCCATTCGAGGAACTGAGAAACATTTATGCAAAATGTGTGTTAATGGTAGAAATGTTGTGGTATTGTTGGATTCAGGTAGCCTTGTGACCCTGATAAAGGCTGAGTTAGTTAAAACAGAGGTCTCTGGGAATAGCAAGGTAGCTGTTATTTGTGTGCATGGGGACACCCGAGAGTATCCAGTGACTACAGTGTGTTTCGAGACCCCCAAAGGTACCCTCTCTCATCCAGTGGGCTTAGTATCTCAGTTACCGCATGACGCCATTGTGGGAAGGGATTTTCCGAAGTTCTGGGAACTGTGGGATGATCCTGAGCCCCCCACTGGTGCCCCTATGTACCAGGAATGTGATAGCCAGAACTCCCCTGAGAGTGGTGAGGACTCTCTGGAATTTCCCTTATCAGTATTGGCAGGGGAGACTCAAGAAACTGGAGAGGAGCCCACCTCCTCAGACGAAAACCTACCGTCTGTGGAGTTTTCTGATCTTGAGGTTCACAGGGAAAACTTTGCCACAGAACAGTTGAAAGACCCCGCCCTAATAAAGGCACGGGAAAACGTAGTGAAAATAGATGGCGAGTTAGTGAACCCAGATAATACCTGCACTTACCCATACTTCAGCGTAGAGAAGGACCTACTGTATCGGGTGGCAAAAAGGGCAGAAGAAACCGTTGAGCAGCTTGTGGTGCCCAAACCTTACAGGAAGTTGGTGTTGGAGTTGGCCCATGGGCACATTCTTGGAGGTCATCTGGGGACAGAGAAAACCCGAGAGAGGGTATTACAGAGATTCTATTGGCCGGGGGTGATGAAGGACATAGAAAATTATTGTTCCTCCTGCCCTGTGTGTCAGAGGTCGGCCCCAATGCCACATTTCCGTAGCCCGCTGGTCCCTCTACCCATCATTGAGGTCCCGTTTGAGAGGATCGCCATGGATTTGGTAGGTCCTATAATCAAGTCCGCTAGGGGGCACCAGTACATATTAGTTATAATGGACTATGCCACCCGTTATCCAGAAGCGATCCCTCTCCGAAATACCTCGGCCAAAACCATAGCCAAAGAGCTATCTCTTGTGTTTAGCCGGGTGGGTATTTGTAAAGAACTGCTTACGGACCAAGGTACACCCTTTATGTCCCGGGTTATGAAGGAGCTGTGTAAATTGTTCAAAGTGACGCAATTACGTACATCTGTGTATCACCCCCAAACCGATGGGCTGGTTGAAAGGTTCAACAAAACCCTAAAACAAATGTTGAAGAAAGTGGTGGATAGAGATGGAAAGGATTGGGACTGTCTACTTCCTTATCTGATGTTTGCTATTAGGGAGGTGCCCCAATCCTCTACGGGATTCTCCCCCTTTGAGTTACTGTATGGGAGACACCCAAGAGGGCTGTTGGATATTGCCAAGGAAACTTGGGAAAGTGAGAGTTCTCCCCACAGGAGTGTGATTGAGCATGTCGCCCTGATGCAAGACCGAATTGCACAGGTAATGCCCATCGTGAAGGAACATTTGGCCCAAGCGCAGTTAGCACAGCAGAGAGTGTACAACCGTGGAGCCAAGACCCGTACCTTTTCCCCGGGGGATAGGATACTGGTACTTGTCCCTACGGTTGAAAGTAAATTCCTTGCCAAATGGCAAGGCCCCTACGAGATAATGGAAAAAGTGAGCAAAGTGAATTACAAGGTCAGACAACCAGGAAGGCGAAAGCCCGAACAGATCTATCACGTTAATCTGTTGAAAGCCTGGAGGGATAGAGAGTCCCTAGTCGCAGACACTTGGTCACCAGCTCAAACTGGTTGCGTGATTCCTGAGGTTGGAATAGCAGCCACCTTGTCACAACCCCAACAACAGGAGGTTAAGGAGTTTGTGCTTCGCAACAAGGAGGTATTCTCTGAGCTGCCGGGACAAACATCTGGGGTAGAGCATGACATCATTACCCCGCCCGGTGAAAGGGTGAAGTTAAAACCCTATCGGATCCCAGAGGCCCGACGGGAGGCAATACGGGAGGAAGTACAGAAAATGCTGAACTTAGGGGTGATAGAGGAGTCCCAAAGTGATTGGTCTAGTCCCATTGTGTTGGTGCCTAAACCGGATGGGAGCTGGCGATTTTGTAACGATTTTCGTCAGTTGAACAAAGTTACAAAATTTGACACCTACCCCATGCCACGTATAGATGAGTTGATCGACCGGCTGGGAACAGCCCGATACATGACGACTCTTGACCTCACAAAAGGGTATTGGCAAATCCCCCTGGCCAAGTCGGCCAAAGAGAAAACCGCATTTGTAACCCCAGACGGGGCGTTCCAATATAAAAGAATGCCGTTCGGGTTACAGAATGCGCCGGCCACATTCCAGCGGAAAATGGACCAGATGCTGAGGCCCCATCGGAAGTATGCTGCGGCTTACCTGGATGACATAATTGTCCATAGCACAGATTGGGCCTCACATCTGCCAAAAGTGCAAGCAGTCCTGGACTCTGTTCGGGAAGCGGGGTTTACGGCTAACCCCAAGAAGTGTACCATTGGGCAGGAGGAGGCCAAATATCTTGGGTACACCATTGGGAGGGGAGTAATAAAACCCCAACTCAACAAAGTCGAGGCCATCCAGAGTTGGCCACGTCCCAACAGCAAGAAGCAGGTACGAGCCTTTCTGGGAATCGCTGGGTATTATCGGCGATTCATTCCCCACTTTGCTTCTAAGGCTGTGCCCCTAACCAACCTGACGAAGGGGAAAGGGTCGGTCATGATTAAATGGACCCCCGAGGCTGAGGCAGCATTCCAATTCTTGAAACAAGCCTTATGTAGCCAGCCAGTGTTGTACTCACCCGACTTCTCTAAAGACTTTGTCGTACAAAGTGATGCGTCAGATGTGGGGTTAGGAGCAGTATTGTCCCAGGTCTGGAACGGGGAAGAGCACCCAGTCATTTACCTCAGCAGGAAGTTGAAGTCCCATGAGGTAAATTACGCCACCGTTGAAAAGGAGTGTTTAGCGGTGAAGTGGGCTCTAGATTCCCTTCGGTACTACCTGCTAGGTAGGCACTTTGACATGGTTACGGATCACGCTCCGTTAAAGTGGATGGCTCAAAACAAGGAAACAAATAGAAGAGTGAATAGGTGGTTCCTGGCCCTCCAGGAATTCAACTTCACAGTAAAGCATCGCCCTGGCGTTCAAATGGGGAATGTGGATGCTTTGTCTCGAGTACATGAATGCCTGATTGCTGGTGTTCCAACCCCGAGGTTAAAACAAGAGGGGGGGGTATGTGACAGCAGGAAGGTAAAGTCACCTGGTTGCATCCAGGGGGGTAGATATATTTCGCCCAGATTCAGGCTTTACGCCGACTTATACAACTAGGTGGAGAGTTGTATAAGGCTAGTGGGCTCATGGATGACTCATACCTCTAGGGAGAGTGTGGGGCGTCGTGCAGACAGAGATGAGGAGACCAGCTGAAGCTTGTCAGCTCATTTAGGCCTCTATAAGAACTCCCAGCTTCATTAGATGTTAGCACATGCCTGGAACCAGACCTGTGTGGACTGTCTAGGGAGAGTGAACCCCTGTGCGGTGAGACAAAGCCTGTGTGGCTATTTGCTTGGACATTTAAAACCAGGGACTTAGGGACTAGGACAGCACTAGGCTGATCCCAGTTGTTAGTTAGGAAACCTGTATGTTTAGTCAGAGGTCAAGTTGACCAGGATTTATTTTGTTTATGTTTCTTTTGCTTTGCTGTGTTTTGTCACTGTAAATAGAAAATAAACCGCACCTTTTTGATTTTGAAAACCACAACCTCCGTTTGCTGGGCCTGTTTTTGTGTGGGGAGCCCATCTCGGGGGTCACACACACCCGCTGCCGAGCTAACCCCCTCACAAGTGATACATGTATAAAATAGCAGTAATATAACAAACAAGCATCTGGTGTAACCGACGCCTTTCGTGAAACACAGCTCGCTTCTTCAGGGGTGCAGAGAAAGGCATGTGTGTTTGAGCTTTGGGGTGCACACCCTAAAGCAATGGGCTGTGCACACCTATGGCGCCATCTTTGTTCAGGCATCATCTAGGATCACCATCTACTTCCTAGCATAGGCATGCACACCAAAGCTCAAACATATTTGCGTGTGTGTACATATATATATACTGACGGTGTCAGCAGTGGACGGTGTCAGTAGTTTTTATTTTTATTATTATTTTACAATTTCCTTAGAAACTCCGTTAAGGGGCTTTGATGAAATATCAGGGGTCTAAACAGGGGAAACTGTGCCACACAGGGCGATTAGGGTGTGCCCAGGCACACCTGGCACACCCTGTGTGCAGGCCTATGCTTCCGAGCCAGAGATGCCGACTCATAGATGACACAGATCTGGAAAAGGGTTTTAGGGTAAATCAGTTACCGTAAATAAACTTTCTTCATTAAAAAATTTAAAGTTGTCACCACCCTATAACAGCAATTGCTTTACTGGGTACCTGCTGTGGGGTGACAACGCTCTGCCCCTATTTCCCAATTACATTTCTGTGGTGCCTTCCTGTAACATAATACTAAGCTTCCCACAGAGACTACAAGTGGCCTTCTCAGCACCCATTACACAGACACAGTTCTCTGGTGTCACCGTCAGGAAACTCGCCCAGAGAAATTCCGTGCAGTCATCACTGGAGTGTATGGAGATAGGAAGTGGCTGCAAAGTGGCCACAGGAGATCAGCCAGCACTGAGATGTAAGAAAGGATATAAAAAATTACAACAGTTTCTTTTAAACTGTGTGGTGGTTGTTCACACTAGGGGTTACATTTTTGAAAAAATTGCACAGCAATTCACTTTGTGAATGTGAATGTACATTCTTCTTTGTAGAATATCTCAAGCTCTGTCAGATTGGATGGAGAGCATCTGTGAACAGCAATTTTCAAGTCTTGCCACAGATTCTCAATGTGATTTAGGTCTGGACTGTGACTGGGCAATTCTAACACATGAATATGCTTTGATCTGAACCATTGCATTGTAGCTCTGGCTGTACTTTAGGGTCGTTGTCCTGCTGGAAGGGGAACCTCCGCCCCGGTCTCAAGTCTTTTGCAGACTCTAACAGGTTTTCTTCTAAGATTGTCCTGTATTTGTCTCCATCCATCTTCCCATCAACTCTGACCAGCTTCCCTGTCCCTGCTGAAGAAAAGCATCCCCACCACATGATGCTGCCACCACCATGTTTCACGGTGGGGATGGTGTGTTCAGGGTGATGTGCAGTGTTAGTTTTCCCCCACACATAGCATTTTGCTTTTAGGCCAAAAAGTTCAATGTTGGTCTCATGTGACCAGAGCACCTTCTTCCACATGATTGCTGTGTCCCCCACATGTTTGCTGTGTCCCCCACATGGCTTCTCACAAACTGCAAACAGGACTTCTTATGACTTTCTTTCACCAATGTCTTTCTTCTTGTCACTCCTCCATAAAGGGCAGATTTGTGGAGAAGCACGACTAATAGTTGTCCTGTGGACAGATTCTCCCCCGTGAGCTGTGGATCTCTGCAGCTCCTCCAGAGTTACCATGGACCTCTTGGCTGCTTCTCTGATGAATGCTCTCCTTGCCCGGCCCGGTCAGTTTAGGTGGACGGCCATGTCTTGGTAGGTTTGCAGTTGTGCCATACTCTTTCCATTTTCAGATGATGGATTGAACAGTGCTCCGTGAGATGATCAAAGCTTGGGAGATTTTATTTTATATCCTAACCCTGCTTTATACTTCTCCACAACTTTATCCCTGACCTGTCTGGTGTGTTGCTTGGCCTTTATGATGCTGTTTGTTCACTAAGGTTCTCTAACAAACCTCTGAGGGCTTCACAGAACAGCTGTATTTATACTGAGATTAAATGACACACAGGTGGATTCTATTTACTAATTAGGTGACTTCTAAAGGCAATTGGTTCCACTAGATTTTAGTTAGGGGTATCAGAGTAAAGGGGGATGAATAAAAATGCCCCCCCCCACACTTTTCACACATTTATATGTATCATTTTCCTTCCACTTCACAATTATGTGACACTTTCTGTTGGTCTATCACATAAAATCCCAATAAAATACATTTACATTTTTGGTTGTAACATGACAAAATGTGGGAAATTTAAAGGGGTATGAATGCTTTAAGACACTGTACATTTTTTCTGTGCAAATGGGACACAAATCCAATGTTATTCGGCTATTTCCTGTGCTGGGTGAAGGTTTTTCATGGATTTAAAATGGCAACATATCGCATTTAGACATTACATGGCGCCAAGTATCATAGGACTTTCACGAGTTTGTCAGCAGGTTTCAGCCAATGATTTTGTCTGTAGACCTGCTGATTGTGCTGTGGCCAAATCACAGCACAGAGTTCTGTGTTTACAAGCACACAGAACTCTGTAAACAGACAGCGATCTGATCTGATTCTTCTCCCTGAAACCAACCCCTGAGTTCCATAAGAAAAAGCAGCCAGATCGGCGAGTAGGAGCTTCATACATTCAACACATTGTTAGGCACACCGTTAACCCCTTCCCAGCTGGTGTCATTAGTACAGTGACAGTGTATAGTATTATCACTGAATTAGTGTATGAAATCCTCAGCATGGAAACTCACTAAAAAACTGAGCATGTGCAGAGCTGCCAACACTGCTCTGCAAAATCCCTAACTGAATTGGGGACATGGACAGAAGGGGGCGATAGAGAGTAGCAGGATCAACCTGTTTTTTTTTTTTTTTCTTTGCATAGACACCCTAGTGCTGCAAGGCTGAAGTACTGACCACTAAGCCCCTCATAGATCATATCTTTATAAAATAGTATATTTATATATACAGCCATACTGCTGCTTTATAATTGGGGCTCTTTAAGAAAATACAGATGAGAATGAAGAATTGGTCTTGGGGGGTGGGGGATATGGTACATGCAGATCATTTCCATTGTCCTGCCCAGACCACCAGTCTCTGGAGGAACATCATCACTGAATATGGATATTCCTGTACCAGACCCCCCCCCATCATTATAGGTGTATGACCTCATTATCGGAAGTCTGGAAACCCCCCCCCTCACTCGCCTCCCCCCCAATCACCTTCATAGAGGGAAGCGGAACTTCCAGATATCGTGAATTACACTCATCCGGGACACAAGGAGGAAGTCTGGTTTGTGGTTTATATTCCTCATCACCAGCGAAAGTAAAAAAAGGATTGTTTCAGTAGAAGGAGGACGAGGAGG
>CM055125.1:307243829-307251007 GCA_029206835.1 Rana muscosa | reverse complement strand
CACAAGGATGGAAGTACAATGTCTTCGTTGAGATGAAAAGCCGAAACGACTTTCGGAAGAAAGGAAGGCTGCGGCCGCAGCACCACCTTATCCTTGTGGAAAATCAAATAGGGAGCCTTGCAGGACAGGGCTGCCAGCTCAGAGACTCGTCTAACTGACGTAACAGCCACCAAAAAGACCACCTTCTGAGAAAGTGTCAACAGGGGAATATCTCTAATATTCTCAAACGGTGCCTTCTGAAGCACCGAGAGGACCAGGTTCAAGTCCCACGGAGGTAACGGGGGCCGGACCGGAGGGGCCACATGTCGAACCCCCTGCACAAATGTACTCACGAGAGAGTGAGTCGCCAGGGGTCGCTGAAAAAAGACAGCCAGGGCAGATATCTGTCCCTTATTCGTACTTAGGGCAAGCCTTTGGTCTACCCCATGCTGTAAAAACAGCAGGATTCTGGAAACCAAATAGGTACGTGGATGCCATTTCATTTCCTCACACATGGAGATGTAGGCCCTCCAAGTGCGGTGATAGACCTTCCTAGGACGGTTTCCGAGCACTTCTCATAGTAGAGATTACTGAGTCTGACAGGCCCCGATCTCTCAGTACCTGGTTCTCAACAGCCATGCCGTTAAAGCCAATGACTGTAAAGCAGGATGGAATATGGGACCTTGCGATAGCAGGTCCTTCCGTAGTGGTAGGCGCCAGGGGACGTCTGCTACCAGACGTACTAGATCGGCGTACCAAGGACGCTGAGGCCAATCTGGAGCGATTAGGATCATTGGAATTCCCTCTGCCTCCACTCTGCGGAGCAGAAGAGGAAGAAGCCTTAAGGGAGGGAAGGCATAGATTAGCCGATACTGACCCCACGATGCTACCAACGCGTCTGTTGCGTCTGCCCATGGGTCTCTTGACCGGGCCACAAACCTCAATACCTTCCGATTGAGTCGGGAAGCCAGAAGATCTACGTCTGGTGTGCCCCATCTTTGGCAGAGGAGTTGGAACACCTCCGGGTGTAAGGACCATTCTCCCTGGTCCAGCATCTGGCGGCTCAGGTAGTCCGCCTGCCAGTTTTCCACACCCGGAATGTACACGGCCGACAGTGCCGGTACGCTCCTCTCTGCCCACTTCAGGATGCGAGCGATCTCCGATGCTGCAGCTGAGCTTCTTGTTCCTCCTTGATGATTGACATATGCCACTGCTGTGGCGTTGTCTGACTGGATCCTGACTGGACGCCCTTGCAGTCTGAGACCATTTGAAGAGGCACAGCTTGATCGCCCGGATCTCCAGGACATTGATCGGCAGGAGGGCTTCCTCTGGGGTCCAGCGACCTTGCGCCGACTGGACACCCCAGACTCCCCCCCAACCTGTAAGGCTGGCGTCCGTCGTGATCACTATCCAGTAAACCGGAAGAAATGACTTCCCGGCCATTAGAGCCGGTGCTGTCAGCCACCATACCAGGGATCTCCTGACTAGGTGGCTCACTCGGATTTGATAATCCAGAGATGAAGGGCATCTGTTCCATCTGGACAGAACTTCCTTCTGTAACACTCGAGTGTGGTATTGAGCATATGGGACCGCCTCGAAGGAGGCTACCATGAGGCCCAACACTCGCATGCAAAAACGGAGTGACGACCAATTCCTGGAAGTCAGCTGCCGTACTGCAGCCCGGAGGGTCTGCAACTTCTCCACCGGGAGGAATACCTTTGCCTCTGAGGAATCCAGAATCAACCCCAGGTACACTAGGCGTTGAGTGGGCACCAATACTGACTTTTGCGTGTTTAGTATCCAACCACAGTCTCGAAGAGTCTGACAGGTAATGGACACGCTTACCTCTAATTCTGAGCTTGAAGGGGCCTTCAGCAGAAGGTCGTCCAAGTAACCTGTGATAGCGATACCCCGCTGTCTTAGAAGTGCCAGAATCGGAGCGAGCACCTTGGTGAACGTCCTGGGTGCTGAGGCAAGGCCAAACGGGAGGGCCACAAACTGGTAGTGGTTCTTCCCGATAGCAAATCGCAGAAACCTCTGGTGTCTGGAGTATATGGGGACATGCAGGTATGCGTCCTTGATGTCCAAGGAGGCCAGAAAGTCCCCCGGATGGAGAGCCGTGACTACGGATCGAACCGACTCCATCCGAAATCTTTGTACCTTCACAAAGCAATTGAGGGCTCTGAGATCCAAGATTGGACGAACCCCCTCCTTCTTTGGCACAATGAACAGATTTGAGTAAAAACCCTGACCCCGTTCCTGTTCTGGAACTGGAATAACTACCCCGCGTTCCAGTAGACCCTGGACCGCCCCATACAGGGCCTCCCGACGGGTCGGTAGTAGCTGGAGATTGGAGGTGATGAATCTGTCTGGTGGACAAGAGAGAAATTCTATCTTGTAGCCTGAGGAGATTACTTCGCAAACCCACCTGTCGGAGACTAGAGCAGTCCACTGAGTCGCGAATTTGCGAAGACGTCCCCCCACCCGAGAGCTGGGTGGGGGCGGACCTTCATGTGGACGCAGATTTGTCCGCAGGCTTGTTGGGTCTGCGGGACCAAGGACGCTTTTGTCCTTGGGCAGGCGCTTTATCGGCCTGGGGTCTTTTCCCTGTCGCCTTAAGGGGGCGAAAAAACAGCTTACGTGCAGTAAAGGAGGGCCCTTGCCCTTGGCGTGGTCCCTTACCCTTGCTAGTTTGGGGAAGCAAAGTGCTTTTACCTCCTGTGGCATCCTTGATGATGTCATCCAGAGAAGCCCCAAAAAGTCTGTCGCCCTTAAAAGGCAGATCCAATAGGGCTTTCTTGGAAGTCTGGTCCGCAGACCAGCCCTTTAGCTAGATCAGGCGGCGTATTGCTACTGCATAAACTGAAGCTCTTGACAGCAGGGGAATAGTATCCATGTCTGACTCGCAGACAAACTTAAGGCCCTGGACCAACTGGTCGGCCAAAGTTATCTCATTAGGAGGAGCATCTCGCTCCTTTAACCCCTGGAGTAGCAATTTTGCCCATTCAGTAAGTGTGTGAGACACTAGGGCCCCCGCCAATGCCGGGCGTACTGCCGAGCCTACCACTGAGTATAGGTAGCAAGCGAGTGCTTCAGCCTTCTTATCCACAGGGTCCTTGAAAACAGGAGCCCCATCTACAGGAATTGTGGTGGCTCTATTAAGTCTGGACACCGAAGGGTCCACTATAGGGGGAGAGGTCCATATCTTCAGAAAACTCTCCTCCAAGGGGTACCGTACTGCAAACCTCTTTGGGGCTGTAAAGACCCTCAGTGGGTTCTCCCATTCCTTGTATAAGAGTTTGTCAAAATAAGACACACAAGGGAACACCTTAGCAGTGCGGGCAGGTTTACGAAACCCAAAGGGGACTGGAGTATCTGCTACTTCTGCAGTATTTTCCAACTTTAGCGTATCCCGCACTGCAGTAATAAGGTCAGATACCAAAGCCGTCTCGCGTACTGACCTGGACTTGGAGTCCTCCTCACTGTCCGATCGGTCACGGTCTGCAGTCTCTGATGCATCAGAATCTGGGCCATGAGCCGTAGCTGGACCTGGTTCTGCATCAGAAATATCCCCAGAAGATTGCAGGGGACGGGGGCGTTTATTACCCCCTGTATTCCCGTGTGCTGCTTCCACCCTGGCAGCAAACGCCTCTAGGATTGCCGACATAGCGTCCATAGACACCTCAGGGACACCAGCTGCTAAATCTGGTGTTTCAGGGGAGAAGACCTCTGGCTCAGATGCCATGCTGACCACACGCCGACACTCACAGGGCTCCAGGCAAGATATCAATAGGCCACCCTCCTGTGCTGCAGAGAGGCCGGGTCACCCAGAGGACTCACCACCCTGGATAGGTACTGCTATGCTGCGCCTGTGATGCTGTCCCCTTGCTGCTGTGTCAGTCTGCTTCTTTTATCAGCACTTCCTGTGTGAATTTTCGCGCCAGTGTAATGCACCCTAGAGGCCGGAGGCTCTCGCAAAATGGTTGCCAAAAACGTCTGTATGGAAGATAATGTGGGCTCTAAGAAAATGGCCGCCGACAGAAGATAGAGGTCAGGCAGCCATAGCCCACAAAAAGATGGCCGCCGAACGGCAATATCTGCATACAGGGTGGACAAACATGGCCGCCGATCACCTGATAGGGGCCAGTGGGTGTGGCCGAACCACAGGAAGATGGCGGCCAGGCAGTTACAAGAGGCCAAACTTGGCATGGACCACCTCAAAATGGCCGCCGACAGCATGGAGACACAGAAACACAGGTAAGCAAAAAATGACATTTCTTTTAAATGTTAGTTACAGCCAGCCCCGCTCCAGTGGGACCCCCTAGGTGACCCCCAGCACCCAGCAACCTTTAGCTAGAAGCCCAGGGAGGAGGGAAAGGCAGGGAGAGAGGGAAGAAAGGGGCCACAACCACTTACTTTATCTCTCTAGGAATGTCCAGCTAAATCACCCAGCCGAGGCAGGGGAGTTTTACTTACCTATCCTGCATGTATTCTGCTGGAAGACATTCCAAACAGATCATCGTCCGCGCACGGAAGGTGACTGTTGGCCAGGCATGCTGTGATTGGACCCAGAAGGGACGATCATATGTATGCCCTGGAGCATGACGCTCACCGGACAGGCTGCTGCGACTCGGCCGTAAGGTCAGCCGAAGCTGAGCGGTCCGATGCAAGCCTTGGAGCGTAAGCTCACCGGCCAGGCTGCTGCGACTCGGCCGTAAGGTCAGCCGAAGCTGAGCGGTCCGATGCAGGCCCCGGAGCGTAGGCTCACCGGCCACCCGTGGAGCGACGGGCATGTCGTGGAAAACCCAGCGCGTAGCTAGGGTCGGCACACGCTCGATGGCCGAAACTGGGGAGACTACAAGGATCGAGGATCCAGCCTGTCACCCAGTCGGCAGTTGATCGAAGATCGCAGGAAACAACAAATGTAGCAAAAAAAATAAAAATAAAAAAAATATATATATATATCTTTTTTCCCCGGACCAATGGGCCCGAAGGGAGCCATGTCCTACTCCTTGCTAGACAGAAAAAAACTGATCTGCGATGTGCAGACTGAGAGGGTATACCCAGAGGGTCCGCCCCCTGGGCGGTACTGTAGAAGGTGTGATGCAACACTTTTTACAAGTTTTTCTGCCTAGTCACTCCTAATTAGCGGATAATACCCACTTTGTCAATAGAGAAGCTGTGTCGGTCCATGGACGAAAGAGTAAAAGTAATTTGTATGGATTATTTTACAAATCCCTGACAAAGCATGGCGGGCTTTCCAATAAGAAAGACTAGAACTGTCTGCATCTGTTCAGCCAATAGAAGCCAAGAAGAGATAGACCTGAAGCTGAAACTGTTAGAATGCTGAAGACCCCCTTCCCTCATGTGCCAGCCCTGGGTGCCCATGTACCACCTGAGGTAGAGGGGAAACACCCACCTCCTGTATCTGAAGAACCGGGTATCCTTCTTTGTATTCCCAACAGCTAAACAGAGCAGCATGCGAGGGAAGGGAAATACACCAGAGGACCAAAAGTTTGGGCACCCCTGACCATCACACCTATAAGAGCTTGTTGGACATCCCATTCCCAAACCATGGCCATTAATATTGAGTTGAATCCCCCAATCATGGCCATTAAAATGGAGTTGTCCCCCCCCTGACCATTAATATGAAGCCCCCCCCATTTCTATTACTATGTAGTTGCCCCTCATGACCAAGAACATGGAGTTGAACCCCCCCTCCCCCAATTATGGCCATTAATATGGAGTTGACCTCCCCCCTTGACCATTAATATGTAGTCCCCCCCCCCCATTGTTATTATTATGGAGTTGCCGACCAATAACATGGAGTTGAACCCCCCCCCCCAATCATGACCATCAATATGGAGTTGTCCTTCCCCTTGACCATTAATATGGAGCCCCCCCCCCATTGTTATTATTATGGAGTTGCCCCTCATGACCAATAACATGGAGTTGAACCCCCCCCAATCATGGTCATTATTATGGAGTTGTCCTCCCCCATTCATATTATTGTGGAGTTACCTCTAATGGCCATTCATATGGAGTTGCCCCCCCCCATTATGGCCATTAATATGGAGTCACCCTTCCACCATTGTTATCATTATGGAGTTGTCCTCCCCCTTGTCCATTAATATGGAGTCATCCTTCCACCATTGTTATCATTATGGAGTTGTCCTCCCCCTTGTCCATTAATATGGAGTCCCCCCCCCCATTATTATTATGGAGTTGCCCCTCATGACCAATAACATGGAGTTGAAACCCCCCCCCCCAATCATGGCCATTAATATGGTTTTGTCCTCCCCCTTGACCATTAATATGGAGTCCCCCCCCATTATTATTATGGAGTTACCCCTCATGACCAATAGCATGGAGTTGAACCCCCCCCCCCCAATCACGGCCATTATTATGGAGTTGTCCTCCCCCATTGATATTATTGTGGAGTTACCTCTAATGGCCATTCATATGGAGTTTCCCCGCCCCCCCCCCCCCATTATGGCCATTAGTATGGAGTCATCCTTCCACCATTGTTATCATTATGGAGTTGCCCCTCATGGCCATCAATATGGAGTTGCCGCCCGTTTTGGCTGTAACATCCCCCCGCCCTCCTGGGAAGAATTTCTACAAGATTTTGGAGGGTGTCTGAGGGAATTTGTGCCCATTTGAGAGGTCAGGTGCTAAAATTGGATGAGAAGACCTGACTCACCATCGGCATTCCAAGTCATCCCAAAGGGGTTCAGTAGGAGTGAGGTCAGGGCTCTGTGCAGGACACTCAAGTTCCTTAACTCTTCACATCTATATGAGCTTGTTGGACATTTTATTCCAAAACCATGGCTATTAATATGGAGTTGCCCCCCCCCCTTTTTTGTGGCTACAACATCCTCTACTCTTCTGGGAAGACTTTCCACAAGATTTTGGAGGGTGTCTGTGGGAATTTGTGCCCATTTGCAAGGTCAGGTACTGATGTTGGATGAGAAGAGCTGGGTTGCATGTTGGGCCCCAGGTCAGAATGTTACGATGTGGCGATTATTCTTTTACAATCCTCACTATTACTGGTGCGGAGGGATCATCAAACGCGGTGTCAGCGTCTGGAGCCGGATGTTTCTCCATTAGACATGACTGGGCCCAGATTGACATTTGTATTACACTGGAATATTCATTATATTAATTATTATTTCAGCGCCTTCTCATTGTAAAGGAAT